>JAPQRP010000020.1:13128415-13163333 GCA_037367295.1 Apogon hyalosoma
TTGGTTATTATCAAGAAAACATGGAAAATGGATAGATATCAACTCTGAAATTAAACTACTATGAGCTATTTTTGTTGTTATCATTATATTTGTCCAAACACATGTATCTTTAGGTGTTCCAGGCATTAAAATGAACAAGAAATTGAAGAAAACAAGGCGGTCTTATAATTTTTTTCCATGACTATACAGTTTATACTAGTCTTATTTAACAAGTTATACACTCTCAGCTCTTAGGGGCCTTCTGGCAACATATAGTCCTTCATTTGAGATTTTTCCTTGAACAAAAAGCTTTAATACCACATTAAAACATACCAACAATAAACCAGCCCCCAGCCCCACCCCCGTCACTGATCTGTGCATAGTGATATGTACTTGAACATAAGGGTGTGTTTAATTTGTATGAGTCAAACTGCTCTTTTAACCTTTTAAAAGTTCTGGAATGTTTTCAGAAAAGAGTCAGAATTTCCCATGTTGTCGCTAAGATGAGTATCTGATTTTGTGTGTTGGAGTTTTACCTAACATATGATGTCCTTTAACTGCTGGGTGTGAGTGGGCGGGGCAGAGTGGCACCACCTGAGCAGGATGGTTCCCCAAGTCAGATGAGAAATGAAGGAGAAAGTGTGTTATTCTGTACTATTAAATTGCACCTCATGTCTAGTGACTCTAAACCGATCAACAGGATTTGGTTTCTGTGTGACATTTAGTATCTGATCTGCACTCATGATAATAAAAAGGCTGTCATGTATTTTTCTACAAATGCAACACATCTTTTACTGTTACAAAATAAAGGCCTTGTGTTTCAGTGGATACAGTTTATTGATTGTTTAATAGAGGTTTTATTGTGTAAACATTGTCTTCCTGTCACACCTGTAAGTTTCTGTAAGTGAGTTTTGCTGAAAAAGTAAGACCTGCAGTGACTTATATCAGAAAATAACACTTGATCTAGAACAGGGGTGTCAAACATGCGGCCCAAGGGCCAAAACCAGACCACTAGTGGGTCCAATGTGGCCCACAGGATGAATTTGCAAAGTGCAAAACTTACATAGAATGCATTAATAATCCAGGGTGTCAATGGGTCTTGACATGCTATTTTGATCATAAAGTGAAATACTGTATTTGTCACTTCCAGATCTTTATAAGTAAATGTTTTGGGTCTTTGTAGATCCACTGTGGTCTCAAAGTTGTAATGCACATGTGTAAATGATAAGCTGGGGCACAATATCGTTAAAATTGCACTTATTTTTCTTTAAAAATTTCAAGTTGTTCAGATCATTCACATTTTTTGTGAAAGTGTAGTTTTGAAATGTAAATATTTCCACTATGTAAGACAAATTTGGAGTTGTCATTATTAATAGGTTATTATGTTATTATTTTACTGATCCGACCCACTTGAGATCATATTGTGCTATATGTGGCCCCTGAACTAAAATGAGTTTGACACAACCCTGAACAACATAATGATGAAAAGCATAGTTATGTTGTTGAATGTAGAAGCGTCAAACTGGAATCACATTACATAACAGGCACCAGAAGTTCATTCATATTGTTTTTTATATGTTCTGTAATTGAGAACTGACTTTTGTGTTCATGTCCAGCCTCAACACCGGCTGACTCCCCTTTTTTATTTTAGGAAATATGGCACCTTGTTTCTCTTGTGTGTCTGGATTATGATTCATGTTGTGCATTTGTCTTCCTCAGGTGTAAGGAACTACTTAAAGGAAGCTCTGGTGAACATCATCGCTGTTCACGCTGAAGTAAATCCCACCTACACACATCTTCAATACCATGAACTCCTCAAACACTGTGTCAGTCGTCCTTCTCTTACACCTTGACTTTTAATCTCCACCTCTCACCACCTCAGGTCTTCACCGTCTCTAAGGATCTGGTACCGCGGGTCTTGTCTAAAATTGTTGAGTCAGTCGCGGACGAGATGTGTCGGCTTATGCAGTGCGTGTCCTCCTTCAGCAAAAATGGAGCTCTGCAGGTACACACAGTCACACATAACAGATACAGAGCATTTCATCACTCATAACAAGACCCTGACTCATAAGTCGACCACCATACTTGTTGGGGATTTACCCGCCGTTTCTGATAATGCCGTATCTCATTTCAAGTTACCAAGTGCTGACAGTTAGGTGTTTGTTTGAATGGTTTTCTTTCATGTAAACCCCAACCCCTCACCCCGTACTGTCCTCAGGCTCGTCTTGAACTCTGTGCTCTAAGAGATGCCATCGCCGCATACCTAAACACAAAAAGCAAGTAAGTGTCCCGCACATATTCACATAGTGGCGTGGACGGGAACTTGCATGTGCCCAGTGATTTATGGTCGTGAATGTCACATACACATAAATCTTCACATCCCTTACTACAATCCCTATTTATGTTACTCGGTGGGTTATGGAAAGGAAGTGAAAGTAATCTGGTTCTGCTGTATGCATGCACTGCGGTGTTAGTGTGTGCGCGTCCACATGTGTACGTACACGCGTGGATACATGGACTTAGTGTGAACTGTGTTTTCTGGTTTCTTTAGTTTTAACTGAACCTCTTTGTTTACAGTTCCAGCTTCAAACATGCTTTGGACACACTCCCTCAGCTGCACAGTGGAGCTGACAAGAAGTGAGTTTTAAGAGGGTTTTGCACTGTTCATTTCAATTCACATCTTATCTGTTGGTTCGGTTTCAGCTCTTATTTACAGTGGAGAACTCTTACACTGATCACATTTACAGTGATCGACAGCTTGAGTCAAAAAACCTGGGATATAATCTCACTTTCTGTGATCAATGTAAGCTCTTTCATTTGCATTTAATAACTTTCTTTACATTTATGTTCATTGTGTGTTTAACCCTCATGTTAGCTATGAGCCTGATTTTATTTATATTTATTTTTTCACATTGTTTTTATTTTATCACTACAAAAAAACATACCATACTAGACTCTGCAAAACATAATAATAATAATAATTATTATTATTATTATAATATATAGCACTTATCACAGAAAAAAATCACAAAGTGCTTTACAATAAAATTAGAGGGAAAATACATTGGCAAAAAACAGCTACATACACAGGTATAAAAACATAAAGCAAATGGTCATAGCCCCCCAGTTAAAAGCCTGTCTAAACAAGAAAGCCTTGAGTTGCTTTTTAAAAGACTCAAGCGAGTTTATAGTGCGAAGTGCCAGTGGCAATGCATTCCATAGTCTCGGGGCCACTGCTCGAAAGGCTCGATCCCCTCTGGTTATGAAGTGGGTGCGAGGGCTGACCAGCCGGCACTGAGTCAAGGATCTAAGAGCCCGTGAAGGTTGTTCAGTTTTAGCAGCTCGGATATATAGACGGGGGTTTGCCCATTTAAAGCTTTAAAAGTGTACATTTATCCTAAAAAGAACTGGGAGCCAATGTAGTTCTGCTTAAACCAGTGTGATGTGTGCTCTTTTGCTGGTTTTGCTGGTGTGGTCTGAACAGCCTGAAGACGAAGATGTTTCTGGTTTAGACAAATAAAAAGGCTGTTACAGTAGTCTAGGTGAGAAGAAATAAAAGCGTGAATGATCCTCTCTAGTTCTGCTTTTGACACCAACGTCCTCAGCTTAGAAATGTTCCTCAGCTGAGAAAAGCAGTTCCCAATTATTTTTTTTGTATGTGAGGCTCAAGTGACATTCCCGAGTCAAAAACAACACCCAGATTCAAAGACTTGACTGGATGAATGAGCCGTCTATATTATATTCTATGAATTACTGTTTTTTTGCTGGGACTTTCATAGTATGTGTGGTCTTCTGAGCTCACAGTTGACCACTGTGTGGTTTGACTTCATCAGGAAGCATCAATGTCTGTTTCCAAAGGAGCCACTAGTACAGGGGATCAAACACATTTTAGTTCAGGGGCCACATTCAGCCCAATATGATTGGAAGTGGGTTAGACCAGTAAAATAATTACAGTGAAAAAAATAGAATTACATTATGAAAATGTTTACATCTACAAAGTTTCCTTTAAAATCAGAATAACATGAACAACCTGAAATGTCTTAAGAAAAAGAAGTTCAATTTTAACAATATTATGTCTCAGTTTGTTATTTACACATGTACACTACAACTTATAGATCACAAATACACAAAACGTTTAGTAACAGGCAGAATATTGTAAAAATTGAACCTGTTTTTCTCAAGACTTTTCAGGTTATTCATATTTGTTCATGTTACTCACAATTTTTTGTAAAAGGATTGTTTATAAATGTAAACATTTTACACATAGAGCAGGATGTGGTTTTGCTTACACCAAAACAAAGAGAAACATTTTGTGGTTGTCATTATTTATAGATTATGATATTTTACTGATATGACACTTGAGATCATATTGTGCTGTATATGGAACATGAACTAAACTGAGTTTGACATCCTTGATTATTAATATCATTGTAATTTTTGAATTTCACAAATTCATCCCATGGGCCAGATCGGACCCTTAGATGGGACAATTTTGGCCCAAGGGTTGTATGTTTGACACCTGTGCACTAGTATAAAGCATAAAGGGAAATAAAAGAGAAAAAAAATGGCCTGAAGCCTGTAAATGAGAACAGTGTCACACATCTTTACTTTTTGATGTTGTTCTCTGTTCAGCTGAGATAAAATGGCTGAGAATGTGATAGAATTTTGTAAGTGACAGCAGAAATTAAAAGTTCTGTGTTATTATTACCCTGAAATTAATGTTGAAGCTGAAGTTGAACGCATTTAACGATGATTTAATCTCAGCTCTAAATGTAAAACTATTTGTTCATGTTTAGAAGATGAGTTTTACTTGATTCATGACTGTTTTTATTTTCCGTCAGGTTACTGGAAGAGCTGTTAAACAAGTTCAAGAGCAGCATGCAGCTTCAGCTCACCTGCTTTCAGCCTTCATCCATCCAGCCTGTGAAGAGATAAACTCTTGTCTGTGTTTCTTATCAATGTGCAATTGGCTCAGGAGCCTGAGCTTTATCTTTTCAGTTATTAGTTCAGTGTTTACTCATCTTTTTTTCCAATGTCACTTTCAATTTCTGCTTTACTGAATTGGACACAAAGTAAATGTCTGGCATCTAATCTTGTAGACACTAAATGAGTTGATTTCATTGTTACTGTGTAGGACAGTCCCAGTTGTGGTGGTTATGCTAATCACATAAGGCCACTCACTCAGCTAACAGATAGGCAGTGAGTGATGATTTTTCAATGTTTTGGGTCAGTGATGGATTATTAATGTGACTGCAATTAATGTGGCTTAAACATTTGTCTGTACTGTGCTACTAAAATTGCCAAATAATAAACTTACTCTTAAAAGTGACGCGTTTCTTTTTTTTTTTCAAATCAGATATGTTATTTGACATTAAAGGTGTAAAATCAACATTCACTTGCTTTGAGTCAGTTGTCCACTTCGTTGTTATTTTTGAGCCTCTGAAAATGGAAAAACTGTGTTTGAAATTGTTGTAGTTCTAAACGATTAATGCAGTGTTTTTGTTAAAACCCTTGTTTTAAGGCTAAAAGTCCACACTCGAATTACATCTTAAATGTTTCGTTTCCGATCCACGTCTTGATGTATAGAGGAGGAAAAACTACATTTGTGTCACTGCCCAAATACTTATAGACCTGAATGTATTAAGTATTGCAATATGTAAATGTACTTACTTTAGGAACTCCAGCTACACTTAGTTAATATCACAGAAAACAAAACAAGGCATTCAAACCTTTTATTATTGACAATAAGCCTATAAATAATATAGGCTATATGGTGTATACCTCCACCGAGGCCACATCTGTATCCAAATTTAGAAAATAATGAACCTTCATGTCAACCTATTTGATTTAGACCAGCCATAACATTGGATAAAACCATTTTGCCAATAAAAAAATTATTTTTTTGTCTGAGTTTTGCTTGGATTTAGCAGGAGTTTCCTCAGATTTTTCTGAAATGTATCATACTTTGTCATATTGACTGCTAGCTGGTTTGAGAATATATTGAATATTGATTAATATTCCACATGTATTGTCACAAAGACTAAAACAGGCCTTTTTTTTGGACTGTGAGGACGTTTTTTACAGATACGTGATCCTCATAGGACAACGATTCTATGATGATATCATAGAATAGAACACATTGCTGTAAAATAAACTACAGTATAGCTTAAACGAGCCACGTTAATGTTTTATACTTTAATTGTATTTTGCTGACAATACTTTAGATTTTGGATGCTAAACCTTACTTGCATTTGAATATTTTTAGTACTTTTCCTTAAGTAGTAACAAATACTTCTATCAAAAGTCAAGTTAATACAGGTCTATAGTTCTACTAAGAACTTGACCCGCACATTTGCAATTTTGAACATTTAAACATACATATTCTTAATGCTGCATCTGCAAATATCTGCAACATTTGCACATATCCTTTGCATGTTTATACAAGATAAACAATATTTGCACTTTCAAATGTTTCACTGCAGTAACTATAAGTATTTTTGCACAAATACATAATAGCATTTTTTATCTTAAATTGTTGACTGTACACTACTTTTTATACACAGTATTCACTTTATGTTATTAATGTTTCTATGGTTAGAGTTAAGTTTATTCCTTTATTTAGTTTAGTTGTGAAGAGAAAACACAAAGTAAGAATTTAATTTCTCAGTGTAACCACTTCATTAAAACTTCTTGAATCTTGAGCCTGTGCTAACCACTAAATATGTGGGAAAAAAAATCTACATATCTGTTTGAAGATTATAATCTGTTGTAATTTAGGTCACATCAAGAGGATGTTTATCGTTTTTTTTGCCTAAAGACCCTAAACCACAGTTCACTGTCTTGACAAACAAGGGACTTTTTTTTTTTTTTACAACAAAGATCAAGTAGAAGTTTTCAGAAAAATGTTGCAGTGATCAGATACACTTTGAGGTCGTGTCAGATCCATGCGTGGGTATCTGCTGACAGTTGGTCTGTGTACTAACCATCAGGTTTGGAGATTCATCTCTGGAGCTCCTGTCTTGCTGTCTGGGTTAATGGGAGGAGAGTGAGCGCAGGGCGTTTGCAGGGTGGGGACGGTGCGGGCCGTTACTCACAGCAGCAAACTCAACATTCTTTAGTTAGATCCCAGAGGAAGACAGCGACAACAGAAAGTGTGATTAAGGTTGTGGGTGCAGAGGTTGACAGAGTGAATGGTACGGTTGTGGTAGGTGTCGTCACAGAGGCTAGACTGAAACGCCCACTACTCACATGAGAGACTCTTGAGAAGAAGAAGAGAGTCATCTGAGGACAGCGTGGTCCTGTAGCAGGGATGGATCCTTAAAACTCAATGTCAGTCAACAGCAGAAGAGGATGCACTAGCGCAAATAGAGCAAGAATAATAAAACCATAATGGGTAAAAGTCCAAAAGCATTAAAATATGTAAACATAACATGCTCTATGCTTTTAATACCCCTCGGCCAAAAATAGTGTAAGATTCTGTTTAAAGTTACTGCCCTATAATTTAGATTAGATTGTCTTTGTGTAAAACTTATTACATCTATATTTATATTTGAAAGTATTCAGATATTATAACTGCACAAGGCTATTTGACCTTGAAAAAGTAGGTCAAGGTCACCTATTCTATTTTCAACAGGTCTCTGCTCCACGCCAAGATGCATCCATAGTATAAATTTGGTGCAGATACGTAAATGCATTCTTCAGATAATGCAATAATGTCGTTGAATGAACAGACAGACAGACAGACGACAAAGCAATTACAATACCCCTTGGTCGAGGGGTAAAAACCATCAAAAGTGAAAGTGCAAAATGACTCTCTCAGTAAAATATACTGTTTATTACTGGATAAAACCCTTAAAAACCTAAGCAGCCACCAGTGACCAAAAGCGTCTCCTGGTCTCAAATGTTTAATAACTTCTGAATCACTAATTATATTGATACGTACAAATAATTCAGGTAAAACGCAGTGTCTCAGCTTTTCATCGTTATAACATATGACCCATTTGGATGTTCAGAGGCTCCGTAGCAAACATGGAGACCAAATCATCTTCTGCAACATTGTAAAATCTGTAAAACCATATGTAGTTCAGTAATACTGGTTGTAGATGCTTGTTTTTATGTTCAGTTAATGACATATTTTGCTGAAAAATCCACTTTTTCTTCAGATTTTTCTATTTTATACACTCACCTTTGAATTTATTCTGAACTTTTATGAACATCTACATGATTAGTAAAATAACTATAGGAAAATACCTGATTTCACTGAAAAATTCATAATGTAGAGGATAATATTATAATAAGGATTAAATGTGTGGGTGTGGGTGTGTGTGGGGGGGTGTTTATTTGGAAGTCACCACAAAAATAGTTCTAGTTCTTTAAGGGTTAAAACATTCACAAAACCAAGAGATTTGAATTGGATCATCAGAACTGCCTCCATAAATGCTTCATTAAGATATAAATCTGAACACCGTCACCTCATTTAGAAAGTATTTTGATGCCATTATTGTATTACTGTTGAAAAGAAAATAAAAACGGCTACTTCTGTGAAAATGCATTTATTTTGGTGTCATTAAAAATGTCCAAAAAACAAAGATGTGATTCAAAACTAATGTCTCTGTACAACGGTTGATTAATCTCTGAAAGAACATGTAAAAGTGATACAGAAATGGTGAGAAAATGATCAAGAATGTCCATTTAACACACAGTTCCTCCTCTTGTTAACAGGGTCGTGATAGTTTGACCATGGTATTAATTCTGTGTATTCATATTAGAGTTGCAGCTGGTGACGATAGGGTGTATTTTAATTTCTGCATTTAGAAACGCATGAAGGAACCTTTATGAAGACATGATAATCCATCTGGAATAAAATATTTGTACCTCTTGTCACACCACTTGTGCTCAGCATGAAATCATTGCATCAAGTCAAAGGTCTTTACTGATGTGTATAAATAGGAATAAAAAGAGGAATGTGTCTGAAAACGAAATGATTGCAACTTTAAGGACAACAGTGTATTAGTGGGAGAGAGACTGTATTGATTCCACAACAAGGAAATTGTATGGTCTTATCTTATTAACCCTTTAAGTGCCAAAATTGCAATATTGCAACAAGCAGCATAATTGAATGAAACAGAGAGCTTTTTGAAATCCTAATATCAACATTCATTCATTCATTCATCATCTTTACAGACTGGAACTACATCTGTAAACGTCCATCAGTCCTGGTGCATCTACAGCCTGTCCGTCCATGGGAGTGGATCTCTCCTTCACTGTGGTTCTCTTTTCCCATTGGGTTTTTGGAGTTTTTCTTTGCCGAGAAGGAGGGTCTAAGGACGGGGGATGCCCGGGACATTCATTAATTTCCTTAATCTGCTGTTTATGTGACTGTTGTTTGTTTTCATATCCAACTAATTCTGTAAAGCCCTGTGAGACAAGCTTGTTATGATATAGGGCTCTACAAATACAATCGAATTGAATTCATTATCTGAACTCACCTTATCCTCTCTAGGGTCATGGGGGTCGCTGGAGTTTATCCCAACCCACTTATGGGCGAAGGCGGGGTACACCCTGAACATGTCACCAGTTCATCGCAGGGCTGACATATAGTGACAAACAATCACTCTCACACTCACACTTATGGGCAGTTTAGATTAACCAATGAACCTATCAGCGCATGTCTTTGGATGGTGGGAGGAAGTACTCGGAGAGAACCCTCACAGACACGGGGAGAACATGCAAACGCCACACAGAAAGGTCTCACCCCCAATATTAAAACTAAATATTAAAAAAAAAAAAAAAAAATTCCAGTGCTTAAAGGGTTAATAACATTATTCTTCCATGCTACCAAACTTACTTGCTTAAAATACAGTGGAGTAAAATGTACAATATTTGACTGTGAACTAGTGTGAAAGTAAAGCAGCAGAACATGGGAAATACTTCAAATGTGGCCTTACTCTTAAGTGCAGTACTCGAGTAAATGTTGTCCGTCCTCTGCGTCGTCTTGCTCACCTCAGTCTTCTGCAGTTGTCTACCTCTACCTTCAGTTTCCCATGTAGGGGAAAGCCACACAGGGCAGGCAGGAGTTGTTTTGATTCTCTGTGTTCTAAACTTAGCTCTCTGTCCTCCCACAGATTCATTCACAAAATAAGTTCAAAGCCCAAAGCCTTATCCGTTCTCCGCCAGCTCTCTGTTTACAGTAACAGAGGTGAGAAGGGGAGTTTTTTTTTTTTCTAATTCACCAATAACTCTGTTCCATTCTAGACCTGGCAAAACATGTATACCTTTTTTCTAAAAATATACGAGTGGGTTATTCAAAGGAATGGAGAAATCGATTCATCAGACAGAAGATGATTTCATCTACTTTGATAGTGGAGTTTCAGTGTTTTTGTAGCAGGTAAACTGAACTCAACAAACTTTATGGTGGAAAATGATGGCATTTAGAATTACTATTGAGGCCATGCTTCAGCAAAACAGTATCTATAGCTCCACTATTTATGGAAATGAACCACAGAAACAAGATACACACAATACTGAAACCTCAATACACAAACAATACATTCTAGCATCACATATTTAGTGTTGTAGCATCAAGTCATTGATAATTTTAATCCATCAATTGAGTTTAACCCTTTATAGGCCACTCAGAAATACTCTGAAATTCAAAATGTCAACCTTAGTGTGTTATTGGAGGACATAACAAGGCTTTATTACTTTTGTGAAATTTTTCAAAATTTTTTATGGTTATGTAGAAAATCAAGGTCAATGAAGTTACCATATTTGGTTCCATGTAATGCATGTACATGGGGGAAAAAATCCAAAAAGTAAATACAAAAAGACAAGAAAAACACGTTAGGTGAAAGGAACATATATTTTAGAACATTAGAACATCACTTTAGAACATTAGACCAGTGGTTCTCAATCTTTTTCTATGGGGCCCCCTTTGGAGGATGAAAAATCTCCAGGCCCCCCTCAACCCCAACAGCATTGTAACAGTGGTGCAGTTATAACGTTTATTGAAAGAAATACCAATATCGTAACAATACCTTGAATAATTTGTTGTGCAAATGAAAAACAACTTCGATTTTTGCTTGAACAATTCAAATAAACCCAACAAGACTGCTCCCTGAGACAATATTTTTACAAATAAAACAGAACATGCACAACTATCTTACAACTATGACAATAAAGTTAACTTTTTTAGGACAACAAACACATTTTGGTAACAAAGATGAACATTTTAACAATATCAGTGGTTGCAATGAGCCCGTTTACGTTGCTCATCTCAGAACATTAAAGTACAAACTCTGCAAAAACAGAATCATTGCACATTTTTCTTTTCCAGTCCAATCCCTGTCCATTCTCCAAACCTAAACTCTTTGTCTAGTCTAGTGACAGATCGCCATGGCAGTAGATTGGTTTCTTGTACGTCCATAAAATGAGTCCAGGGTGCTCCAGCGCTAAAACATTAGTTCCACCTGCTAGATGTTCAAACCTGAAGAAAAAAAACACACCCAGGACAGCTTATAACAGTGTTTTTAATCTTCCTGCATTTTACAGCTCAACAGGTTTTAACAGTATTGGCTTGTAGATAAATGACGTGTTGAATTGTGTAGTAACTCAACGTGTGAATTTTTTTATTACTATTCAGCATTTGTAGTAATAAACAATTTTAATGCGAAGAATTTTAAAAAAAAAACAAAAAAACATAGCAAAACAAAAAAATGTAAAATAAACTATTACATACTGTGATGTTAAACCCAAACAGAAGTTACACTTTTAGCAGCTTAAGCAGCTGCATGTTGAAATAAATGAAGCTTTATGATCACCTTTTTTTTTAGCAGCACTGGAGTCATCAGTGCTGCTAGAAATAAAAAGTGGAAGTGTGAATGTTTTTTACCAGGTCGGCTTTTGATATGAAGTCCCTGAACCTGCCGCATTTTCACAACGATATTTTAGACAGTTGATGTTATTACTGCTTTCATTTGTTTTCTTAGTCTCATATGGTACACTTCTAATATAGTAATATTTGGCCAGTTTAATTCAGTGTAATTTCTCAGAACCTAACATGTAAAAATGGAGACATCCATGTGGTTAAGTACTACATACTGTATCATGTTATTGCATTGTTATAAGAGCAAATCCTGTCTTATGTAATAAGTATTGTAATATGGCTATGTATATATAAAAAAAAAATCAGGTTCAATTATCAAACCAATTTAAGCTGACGATTGAAGACAGTTGTGAGTTTAACACTAACCATCCAAACACCTCCACTGACACCAAAATAGCAATTAAAAAAAAAAAAAAAAAAAAAAGTGACCACAGAGATGTAGGTGAACCACAAGTTTTTTCAACTTTTTCAGACTGTAACATATGAAACACTCCGGTACAAACAGTACCATGAATATACACCTACTTCCATGTCTGTATGAAGTAAAACATACAGTAAATCTCCTCTTACTATAAATAAATATGAATCGACTCTTGAAAAAAGATGTCAACTGAGCTTCCTGTTGTAATTGACTAAGAGTTTATTTGTGCTCGTCTCTAAAAATTACCCACAATTTGCATTAATTACATATTGCTTTCAAGACAGATCTTATTATATAATGATGTGAATATCTGCATTATTATATGAAGTTATTTCTGTACGTGATACGTCATCACCAGCCCTGTGCATGATCCAAAGCTGCAGTATTTGCACGACTTTTTACAAGTAACCCTATCAAGAGCGGCATCTTCCTACTTCTTGTAAATTGTTTCATGGCTGTGACAAATATATTTGTGGGTTATTGTGATTGTTTTCCAGGGAAGTGGAAACTGTCTAATCTGTGAGTAAAAGCCAGGAAGACTCTCTCCAGCGCAGCTCGGAAAGAGTGGCCGACCTCTTCCTCTTTCTCCTCCCCTTTTGATGTCATCATTGTTTATGATACAGTGTTTGATTAACCAGCCTCATCCTGCATCGGAACCACACTTCCTGTGCAGACGCATAGTACTGACGTTACTTGAAGAGCTCACACAAACACAAACACACACACACACACATTTTTATCTTAAACACTTCAGCAATTTATTGTTTTTTACAACAGAAATGTACATGATGTCAGCGTACAAAATCAAAACTTTCTCAGATTTTGGCGTATGACACATTTGTAAAAAAATAAAATAAAATAATAATAATAAAATAGGATCAATGGCCCTGTAGCTCACGGGCATGTTCTATCAAGAATTAAGAGCAACTTGAATTTGTGACGTCAGATTCTGCCACTATGTTAGAGTCCTGTGGTCTTGATGCAGATTAATCTCCCAATAGAAGTGGGTGGCATTTTCACTGGAGGATAACAACTATTTTCATGAAAGTCTATATATGACTTCCTATCAGTGCTCAATAGTAACTATATTAATATCTCTAACCATTTCCGTTTTCTTTTCCATCACTAACCATTTCCATTTTATATCAAAATATGGCCCATTCTAACTAAAGGCAAATTTTTAATACTTCAGAAATTCATCAACAATTCAAAAAATACAATTTCTGAAAACTGTGAACAAAGTTTGTAGACACTGTCCCAAGTAAGCTACATATAAAATTTGAAATTAATCCGACCAGTACTTTCAGAGAAGATTGTTGAAATCTAGACATTGGTAACCTTGAGTTTGACCCTTCAAGGTCACTCAAGGTCAAAGGTCACAGAACCAAATGAAAGTCCATATACGACTTTCTATCAGTGCTCAATAGTAATTATATTGATATCTCCAACCATTTCTATTTTATAAGCCATTCAAAATATGGCCCCTTATAAGTAAAGACAATTTTTTAATTCTTCAAAAATTCATCCAAAATGTAAAAATCCAAATTTCTCAAAACTGTGAACAAACTTTGTAGACATTGTCCAAAGGAAGCTACATACAAAATCTAAAATGAATCAGACCAGCAGTTTCGTCAGAGAAGATGATTGAATTAATTGCTAATGATGACAATGACGGGCACAGTGCCTTCACAGTAGCTCATGGCTTATCGGCCGGGGAGCTAAAAACACTTCCTGTAACTGAACTAAGCTACAAACGGGGTTCAAAAAGCTTATCTAGGACCAGACCCCTGAGTCAGTTTCTGTGACACACACAACCAGGGACAGACAACTTTTCATTCATAATTTACTAAATGCTGGTGATAGTGTCTCCTAGCACGAGAAATGTAAAATATGTACAAAAATACAGGAAGGAATTCTACTAGAGGCACAAAAACTATTATTTCAAGTACAATCACCTAAGCTGTCAGTTTTGTTCTTGCATAATCAGAATGGAGAATATTCACAATGCCCTGAAAATACAGTAATGAGAAGGAAATAACACTGCAAGTCCGGTTTGAGCCACACATCAGCACAGTAAGAAACCCGGTAACAGTCAGAGAGGTCCATAAGAAGTCAATGTTCAACACTGTACATGTTCTGTCTCCATGTTTCCCTTGTGAAGCGTCGTCACTTGAAGTCCCAGGCGTTTTATGAACGTTGACCTGCTGATTTCACTCCTGCAGGCTGCTGCTGTGGTGTGTGACAGCCCTCTGGTAGTCCTCAGGGGGGGTTAGGTGGTCTGTGACCCCCGGGTGCTCGTAGCCTCGGAAGTAGTGGCCGCCGGTCTGCTGGGCGTAGTACAGGAGCTGCCGGGCGATCAGCGGCTCCACCTGCAACATCAGAAGGTCGGTGAAAAGCTGCAACACGCTTTGCTTCTGCAGGTATGTTAGCAAGAACAAGAGGTCAAAATACAGAAATGGAAAAAAGTTTTTGGACACCGCGTGCATTTGTGATACATTGCACTGACCTTTTACACATACAATTCCTCTAAAATTCAACATTTTAATCTTAGTGTGTTACTGGAAGACCTAACAAGACTTTATCACTTTTGTGAAATTTTTCAAATTTTTTTTATTGTTATGTAGAAAATTAAGGTTAATAAAGTTACCATATTTGGTTCCTTACCCATAAGTGGCAAAAAAAAAAGAAGTGTATTTTAAAAAAATACAAAAAAAATACATGTAAGGTGAAAGGACCATGTATTTTAGAACATTAGACCTGGTCCAGACCCCTGTCCACATCCACATGATCCCTTTGAACATCATTCCTTACATTAGTACCATTACTTCCTGGTACCCAACAAAGCAGGTCCACTCACTGTTCATGCAGAGGTGGACCTTATAGACCCTGTAGACCCCATATGGCCTCAGATTGTTGCCTCACTGTAACGCTTGCTGCCACTGTCTTGTAGTGTTTATGGAAATTACCAAAAATAGCCACTTGACTGATAAAGGGTTAAGAATTGTATTGTAGTATTGTATTGTTCCCTACTCCAAACTCACATGCTCCCTTTAGCACATGCTCTGTTCCGTCGAGGTCAAAACTGGATCTTTCAGCAACTTATTAAATATTTTGCATTTGTTTGTGTGTTTGTGTTGCAGCCACATTTTTTCAAACACAAGAACATTTTGCCACAAATATTTCATAGTAGTTGAGGTTATGTTAAATTTTAAGGGTGTCCAAAAGCCCTTTTTACTCTCATGTATTGTGTACTCACATTTCTAGTAAGGGATGGACCAATAACCATTATTTGGAGTCATTACATATATTTGGATTCAAATTAATATCTTTGTGTTAATTTTTAGAAGAACACAAACCTACCACAAAACTCAGTTGTTTAATTCAACGCCGGAACATTTGCACTGGCTTGTTTTCTTATGTTAGAGTCTGTTTTGTGCTGGGAGCCAGTCATTTAACTTCAGTGTCTCTCTTCTGCTCCTCTACAGTAGCAACAATTTACAACACACACAACAGTTAGCTTCTGAGTTGGCAAACGCTAACTAATGTCCAGCCTCCAGCACAACACAGACTAGCACAAATGTTATGTATTGCACCCTTAAAAGAGAACTTTTTAACTTAACCTTGAAGTACAGAGCGACCAGTAGCATTTCTTATAACGTAACATCTAAATGAAATGACAGTAGTGGCCGCATCAGACCATTTTTATTTAATTTATTTTGTCATATATGGATTGTAAAATAAGTAAAACTGATAATTGTAATGCTCAGGCTGATAATGACACAAGTGCATGATTTTTGCTTTCATGAGTTTTTCATCCTCCATTCTTACACTACGACAGTTATGGTGTGTGAGACTTTTTAAGAAATCACTACATGAAGCTGAATATGACTATTGTTATATAATAACATTTTGTGGTTACAAAGGCTTAAAGTAATAAATAAATTTAGTGGTAATTAAAAGTGCTTTGGTCTGATTTCTAGCTTCTTTTCAACGCTTATAACCAAATACAATTGCTTTTCATATTGGATGAAAAATACACTGATTTCCAGTTGATTTTCCATTTGTTTACTATTATTAATGACAGTAGATGGTGTTGAACATGATTTACTTCAATGGTTAAGGCCAACTGTCTTCTGAAAATGACCAAATGACAGGGTATAGCCAATAAAAACTCAATGAAACTTTAGATTTATACATATAAATTGCTGTTTCTCCACAGACAGCATCAGCTCAACCTGCTTCCACTTCACTCGACTTGGTTTTGGTACTTGTATGTTGTATTTCCACTGCAGTTACAGAACTGTACTCCCTTATCAGAGTGTCATAGTTTTGATGGTGGCGCCGTAACATGGCAGCGGCTGCACGGGTTTTGGAGGACTGCATTGAAATTTCGTTTGCTGTGACATGTTGAATGTCTCGTTCTGCTGTGACATGCCAAATGACAATAAAGCTAATCTAATCTAATCTAATCTAGTGACACAGTGATGATCCACTGGCTTGGTGTCATAAATTGTGACATGATAACACACAGATGTATTAATGATAACTCTGAATCGACCAGTCTGTGATCTCCATGACTTTACATCACCCTGAGTATAATTTTTTTCTTGGACCCTCAGTGAAGGTAACACTAGAAAAATATCTGATGGCACAAAAACTTTGGTACAGCGTCAAACCAAGTTGAGCTGATACCATCAGTGGGAAAGTAGCATATATCTATAATCTCTCCTTCAATAGCAGCTCACTGATCTTATTGTCCTAATGCTAATGCTAATGCTAGGTGCTGCCTGTATTAGTATGGATAAAATACAAAGACTACATTTCCCTACAGGGATAATAAGGTGAGTTAACCTTTAACCTTAACAAACTGGCTCCAACTTCGAATACATTGTTATAATTTTATTTATTAGCATCTGCTGCAGGGAGTTTTTGTAGAGTTTTTGTGTTGAGAAATTTCAGTTATACCAAGCACGAAGAGCAACATTTTATTTGATCCCACTTTTGATAATCGGGTTGAGTTTTTTGGGATGACGTCTCACTTTCAGCATTCACAGAAGTGGGAGCCAGTATAAATGCAGGCGTATTCGACAGATGCGTTCTGCGCCAGTCAGTGTCCTCATGTAGCAAACACTGACCCCACTGCAGACCCATCAGCTTCATGTTAAAGCTTGAACTGATGTCAGGATGAACTCACTCGAGTATTAGCTAAGAAAACCTAAAGTATATGTAGGGAAATCAGCCCATAGAGGTTATCGTTAACCCTTTATCAGGCAAGTGACTATTTTGGTTACTTTCTGCAACCCTTAAATATGGGGCCAATCCCCTGCCTCTGTAAGGTCAAGAAGCATGATGGTTTTTATAACATTATACAGTGATTCAGACAGATTTTATAGAAATATTGAAGCTGTAAATAGTAAATATGACTGATTTTTTGTCAGTTTATGACCTTATAACAGTTGTTTTATTGCATGTGTTTATTTTTGAGCAAGTGCTGCCCTGATGTTTTATGGCAAGAGGATTGAGACTGTTGTCATGCCAACCGACACGGAGGTAGATGACAATGTCCAATAACACACTAAGGTTGAATTTGGAATTTCAGAGTATTTTAATGGTTGCCCTATAAAGAGTTAATGGATCTTTCAATTGATGTCTTAATATCTCTGCTGTTGGCTTTGGTGTGTGTTGCTGGATTCTGAATCTCCCTTGTGTATTCCTTGGGGTCAATTTGACCCCATTCTGCTGTCTTCGTCTATGGGATGTGGATGTGGAAGGCAGCGGAAGGGTTAAAATTGTTTCATATTACCATATTTCCATTTCTCTGAAGTGGCTCTGCTGTATCAGCCAGACAAGTTTTCATTCAGAATAATTAAAATTAAAGTTTTGAAACACAGTTTGAGTGACATGAGTCCAGAGATTTTCCTTAAGACTGTCAATCTTACAGATTTTAGTTAAGACTTTATGGATTGTGATATTGACAAAAATAAAAGTAAAGTAAAGTAAAACTGAAGTGTTTGTTTGTAGAGATATTATCAGGGATGACTTTAACAGTATAAAGCAGGATATTATAGAATAAGGCATCACCTGGACTGTCAGGGTCCTTCTTTGTCTTTGTGGGTCCAAACACTCATCTCCAAAGTTCAGCAGAACCTGGAAACGAGGCAGGGGCCGACCATGGAGCCCATAACTCTGGATCTCTGATGGAAAAAATGAGAAAAATCAAACTGTTAAATGACTTTGAAACACAAACTGCACCTGAACCGGTTGATTCACTTCAGCTCAGAAGAATTTCTACTGAAATGGCGTGACCTTTTGGGGTGATCTGACTGGAAAGTCCTGGTCACACTGTGTATGCAAATACAATTAGGTGTCAGAGTCACACAGCTGGGGCTGTCGTGACATGTGGGTGGGATGATCATGTGACTGTCACTTTATCATGAAATACAACTTAAAAAGTGAGTCTGCCACAGGTTTTATGTGGTGCTGACTTTCCTGGGGGCTTTTGTTTCTCCTTGGTTTTGTTTGTCTGACTTACAGTAAATGAGCCGTTTGGGTTTTTAAGTCAGTTTAACTGGTGAAAACACCCACTGAGGATGTTAGCTGTGGTGGCATCATTAGTTTAATTATCAATTAGTCAGCTGCTGGGCTCACCGTTATATCTAGCACCGGATATTGAAACCTCACATCAGAGTTTGCTCAGATTGACCGTTTACACTTTGAAATGAAATGATCCGTTGATTAACTGAAAAAACTAAATATGCAACTGATAGACAGTGCTTTAATCTGATAGTTATTTTTGATGAAAAACCTGCCACAGCCCACAGTTTGTTCAACCTAAAATCCACATTTACCCAATTTACATTTATGCCGAACAAAGAAAAGCATTAAAATTACAATTTAGGAACTGCAACCACAACCCCAAAAGCAGCCGATTTCTGTTCTATTTCTGCTTATCTTTTTTTATTATGACAAAACACTGGACATTCATTAGACTACATTAAAATAATTTTCAACAGGGTTTTGATCCAGCATTTCTATGAAACATGTTACATCATATTTATAATACTAAAAGGGAAAAAGACAGAACTTGAATATTTTTCACTAGGTTGTGTTTTCAGCTTCAAACAAACTTGTAATGATGCACAACTAAGTGTACAGAATCTTTTTTAAGAAGTTTTGCATCAGAAACAGTAAAATTTGGAGAAAAAAAACTTCTAAATTTCACCAAAAAAGTCCTTATTCGCACTTGTGATGGTTTTTTGCTTTTTGTAAAAGTTAATGGGAAATGGGAACACCTTTATATCATAAGACTGAGTTAAATTCAGTCAGTAGTACAAGTGTGGTTGTCTGGACAAAGACACCAAACTATTCCTTTGAATGATGAAAAAAAAAATCACAGAAAGTCATTTTGTAGAATTGCACATAATTCACATTTCCTCTTTTAGTTTCAAATTCACTTGTCTTTTTATGGAAGCACAGCTACTGAATTTAACTTCCAACTCCTCCATGTTTCAACTGAAATCCTGTTATCGGTCACTAGTATCATACAAATCCTCCTGAGATGCAGGAAAGTAAACATTTTGGCTTTTTTATATTAATAACTGCCTTGATTGGAAACAGCATTATGCAACAGTTTTTTTTCCCATATATATATATATATATTTATTTATTTATTTAATTAATTTTTTTTTCATATTTTTTAATGCGATATCTTTTGCAATGGACAGTGTTTTTGTGTGTGTGTTTTTTGGGTTTTTTTTTTTTGTTTTTTTTGTTTTTGTTTTTTAATAAAGCTATATAACTCTTGTTGAATCTCAGGAGGATAAAATACAAATCAAGCAATATGACTTTTTCTTTTTATTAAAGTTTTGTCCTATTCTTGGTTCTGCAGGATTTAACCATTTAAAGGTGTCATTACAAGAACCCAGTTGTGAGTGCAGAGACAGACTGGTTAATCTCTCTGTGTTAATACAGTCCAGTGTTTGGTCATGGAAGGTGTTTTATGTAATCTTTGTTTTACTGCCTTCCATTTGATTCTAATCCCTTAAACCCAAAGTCCATAATGTGAAAAAGGTTTCCATTGCCTTGTGCGATGAGTGAACCCTCCAATATTCAGGATTTTAGACACTCAGGCACATAACTTGATATTTTTAGATCGAACAATTCATAATAAAAGCAGGCAGTTGAATTAGTAATGGAAATAACAATGGAAAAACATTTTCATCAGATGAAACATGAATTTTAGGAACTCTGGGGAACATTGATGTGCATGTTTTACCCTTTTGTGTGACTTCACAGTGCTGTTGAGCATCTCACCTGTGAGGTAGTCCTGTGTGTGCAGGAGTTTACATGGGACATCCCTCTCCAGCTTGTTGAACTTGTCTCCGTACGGTGAGAGCCCTCCCTGCCAGTACACTCTGCTCTGACACAGCCTTTGGGCGTACAGTCCGTCCGAGGCCATCCACACCAACACCCCTGTCTCTGGGGCAGATGGAGGACTGGGTGGACACTCTTCTGACCTCCGCTGGGCTGAGAGGGTCTCCACGGGTAAGGGGACCAGTTCGGGACCTCCAGGGGGCGGGTAGTGCTTCTCGTCTTGGGAGCACGGTTTAATGTGACACCCTTCTGGGCTGGAGGTGGTCATCTCCCTGACCAGAGTGTCTCGGAAATATATAGACACATGGAGGCGGAGGTCTGGGTGAAGCAGAGGGGACACATGGGATTATTACTAAAACCCTCCAGAGTCCAGTTTGTTTTAATTTGAGTCAATGATGTCACACAGTACAAATGTTGATACAGTGAAAATGATAAATTGATAAATAAATTGATTAATGTGTAACTAAATTATAATGCATGTTAAATTAAATGATCAACTTAAATCATAATTGATCCCTAGACTAAAGGAACATAATTGTTCCTCAACACATGTCTTGACTTAATCATGAATTGATCTTTAGCGCTCATGATTTCCATGAAAATATCCAAATAACAAAAAAATATATATATAGCTCTACCTTCTAATGATACAGATACCACTGATCCGGTGGAAGACCAGCGGTTAAATACAGACTGTTGTATACTTATACTTTTTTATTCTTGACTGTATAATTGATGTATGTATTTACCTGAGCATCTTACAGAATGTAAAACCAAATTTTGTTGCACTGCACAATAGTATTTGCACTGACAATGAAGCTTATTCTTATTCTTTATTCTCATTCTTATAAATTAAATAGCCTGCAGTGGGCAGAAGTTGTAATTTAATGTTTGACATTCAATACAATGCATCTACGGTTTGGGCGTGATTGTATATGAAAGATCCAAAGCTACAGTTTATGTCTATAATATCAACCATCCTCTTCCTCAAGACATTTGATTTCAATAGAAGCCAAATGATGAACTGAGCTTGTAAATCAAAGCAATAAATACCCCAATAAATACATCTAACAATGCTACTAGATAGTGGAAGTGCAACTTTAGAATAATTTGTCAATAATCTGGCTCTTTTAAAGCCTATATAAACCCCCTGCCCCTTGTATTTTTTGGTATGAAGAGTGACTCGGAGTGTGTGTACCTGATAGCGCCTCCGCCGACCTCATACCAGCGTCCAAACTGAAAGGTGATGGTTGACCGTCAGCCGGACCGTACGAGTAAATGGAGGCTCTGATTTGATAGCCTACACACACACACACACACACACAAACAGATAAGAGCTCATAACATACAGACAGACTGACTCGTGCTTTGGCGATGCTGATGCTCAAGACTGTACCGTTCTCCATAGGCGGGGCCGGCCACGGCAGGCTGCGAGGGGGACAAGGACACTGAGCGAAGGGCAGCTCCGGCAGAGAGGCCTGGTCCTGGCAGTAGTCTCTCCATCCACATTCAGAAGGGATGTACTGCTGCATCTACAGACACACATGCTTTTTACATCTGCTCCTACGACTGATGATATAATACAATGAAAAAAAGACCTGCAATGAAAGCATTGGTTTTGACATTTGGTAAACTGACTGAGAAATGTCACTGTTCTTGAGGCTGTTTTCTCTTCAGTGCACTATCTGTATTGTAGCTAACATTAAATATGAAATAGCATGTATTTTTTTTTTTATTATTATAATTTCAGTGTATGATGTTTAGTCATGTGCGGTGGTAAAGTTGGATTGCAGCAAAATAAATATCCACCCATTACAGCCAGTGTTTGTTTTGTCCAGTCTGGGCTTTTTAGTTTAGAGGATATTAAGTTTTGTCAATAATATCAGTATGTAACGAAAACCACATATCTACAAATGTATTGACTTTGACTGTTTGTGAAAAGTTTAAAGTTATCTTAAAATTCTGTTTTTCTTAAGCTAAATAAATTCTTCAGCTTCTCTTGGAATGGCTGGAAAATGCAATGTCACAAAGCTGAAAATAGGCCTGTTATTGTAAATTCAGGAAAAGTTGACTTTTAAGAGAGCAACATACAAAAATGATTGAATATTACATGCCGCTGTGGATTAAATTACCCACAGTACATAAAGTAATTAATAAATGACCTCAGTATTAAACATATAGAGCAGTAAAATATCACGTACTCATTAATGCAGCGGTAATATCCAAAAACATCACTAATTTGACTTTCTGGATTTTAACTACATAATACTTACATATGTTTACTTAAACAAGGTTTTGAATGCAGAATCTGTGACATCAAGTATATGATATTAATACCTTTACTGTTATTTCCTGCTCTTATGTCAGGATTTTCTTTTTTTTTCATCATTTCTTTTGGTACTTCAGGATGTAATTCATTCAAATGTAGCATTTAGTTGTCATCCTGTGTTTCTGCAGTCATTCATGCATGCACAACAAGTTTATTCATGCAGCGTTTCTGTCACTATCTCTCTCTAAAGCCAGCCTTACCCATGTGTGTTTATGTAAATTACCTGAGTCTGCAGAGCGGGGTAGGAGGAGTGCACTGGGTAGGTCATAGGACTCAGAGGGCTGTCCTCCTGTCTGGGTCCTGAATGCAAAACAGAGACGTTCACTGAAGAAATGGAGATGAACACCACTTTGCACTGCTGCACCATGCTGCTGCACCATGAACCATGACCCCAACTGGTGGTTTGGTTTCTTTTGCTGAACAGTCACTTATCTTATGATAAAAGTCATTTACTGTCACGTACAAAACACCCACTTTGGATGAAAACTGTGATTATGACACTGCAGTGACATTTTACTCATGATATGTGTCATATATCACATGTTTGATGTGGGGACTTAATTTCACCCAGGGATTATGGTAACAATTTTTTTTTTTAAGTATATGTCATATACTCTATGACACATGATTATTTGATGCACATTTACATGTCAGTGGTTGGAAAAAGTGCTGCAGGCCTAATCAATACATCCAAAAAGTGTAAATAATACAGATGATGTATTTGTTTTGAAAAAGTTTTTTTTTTTTTTTACAATATTAGAATTGCATGGGTCCCTTATCTATAAGCACGTTTGCTTCTTTGGGGTTCCTTTTCATGTATATCTGTTGTTAACTGCTCATGTGTAACATATGTTTCTTTCTCAATGCATGAATAAAAAGTATCTGAACATCTGAAGAATAAGTGTCATTATTACAGAGACGTTGACTTCGCTACATAGATACACTGGTGTCAAATCTCTATGTAAGTAACTGTGAATTTACTTTATTTAATTGATCAGACTCTGTCTACTTCACATAAAGCCACAGGGAACAACATAAGTCAAATCACATCCTGTATTTTTTTCATGTATTGAGCACCATGAGCGCTGCTGAGTATATGAGCTGAGCCCTCATTAGCAAATGTACTTTCCATCTAACACTTACTTTTCTTGGCCCCCTCAGGGATGATACGATAGACTTTGTACGGGTCTGAGATGTCCAGCTGGCTTCTCTCCACCAGTTCCTCAAAGTCGTTGCTCTTGTTTAAGGCACAGCGGAGGCGCGTCTTCCAGGTTGGTGGGTCTGGTTTGTCAATACCTTCACGAAACTTGCCTTTAAACAACGCCCAGGCCTGTGGACAGATGAGTGGCATGACTTTACCAGAAACTAGAATTAAAAAGGAACCTGTGATATCCGATTAAATCAACAAACAAGCTCATATTGTACACAATCCTTTATATGGTACATTAAAACATTAAAAAAACATGGAAACTAAATCTCAGTGACCAAGTGTCTTATGGTTTCAGCATATCATGGCTTTCTGAAATTAAAAAAATATATACAAATAGATAAAAAAAATTCTGTGTATTTCTTTCTTACTTTCTCACTTTAGCTCTCTAAGTATTGAAATGTAACACTACCTTTACTTAAGTATGCTTAAATAGACTATTTACCTTTGATATAACTTTATATTTCTATACTCACCTGCATCCTCACAGGTAAATATTGTACTTTTCAACTTCATCATATTTATATATGTAAATGTATTTACTTAAAAGATTCGGATTATTAATGTAACCTGCAATTACCAAAAGATGCGCATAATAAATCAAATAGAACATTCAGTAATATAGTAATTTTTTTTTTCTATTCTGCGTGTTAGTTTTCCAATTGTGTTATATTTTGATGTTTTTTCTTCTTTAACTATTGTAAGGCTTTTAATGCATAATGATGACCTGATCAGGTTTATCCTTCACTACTAGACTGTAAAACTTTTTTTTTTTTTTTTTTTTTTGAATGGTTCTGTTTATTCTGAGTCCCGTTATGTTCACAGGTCGGAGGATGAGGGTCTCTTACCTTGAAAAGCGCGGCATCCTCATCCCGGTTGTAGTCCTGTTTCCCGGCGTGTTTCCACGGTATCCTAAAGATGGTTTTCTCGTCGTTCTCCCACACCAGACCGGGATATTTCCCACAGTCCACCTGCTCGATCAGCCACTGGCGCAGCTTTCCGTTCCCGCTGCTCCCCGAGCCTGAGTATTCCACATCTGGGTTCATCTCTGCGCAAAGACTCCACAGTTAGCTCCTGTAATAATCAAGTTTCATGTGCTGATGTTTGACAGAGAGTTAAGCACGAAACGATACCCAGGACTCACTCTGGGTTAACCCCCCAGTCTCCCACGCACACCAAACCGGAGCAACGTGCGCCTGGGAAGCCAGTCTAAGTGGTCTTACCTGTGAAACTCGAAACACGTCAAGTTTTGGAATCAGTCAGTGTCAGAAAGCCCTCATCTTTACGACGGGCCCGCTTAAATGTGGCTCCGGAGGGCGGAGACTGAGCCGAGGATGCTGAGGAGGAGGACGCACGCACCTGCCGCTGCGCTGCGCTGCGCCCGCCTCCCTGCGCTCCTCAGAAGCTTATCTGCGCACACAGCGGCCGATCACCAGTAACACACCGGGGAAACCCTGTCGCGCACACCCGCACACATGGGAAACCGACGGATGGAGACGAAAACAATTCTGTGAAATGATAAAGCCTTACGAAAAGTCACTCCAGAGTGGTCCTGATGCAGAAATGATGAGCAGAACATCCACAGAAGTGCGTTTCCTATGGAATAAAATACAACAGATGTAAACAGGAACAGAGGTGACGGCAAACTGTGGCTCATAAAGCTCAATGAGATAAGAGCATACACAAACCTAAACACATGCACAGTTCCTATAAGAAGCTTATGAGGAAAATGAACAAAAATAGCATCAAATGAAATAGTTTCTACTACCTTTTCTACTTTTATTCGGTTATAATAGCACAGGGCTGTCAAACTCATTTTTGTACAGGGGCCACATACAATTTAATCTCAAGTGGACCAATAAAATAAGAGCAAACTAACCTGTAAACAATGATCACTCCAAAGTTTTGTCTTTCTTTTAGTGCAAAAACACAAAATTAAATGGTAAAAAACCAACTACCCTTTCACAAAAAATGTAAATAACCTGAACAACCTGAAATTCCTTAAAATAAGTGGAATTTTAACAATATTATGCCTCAGTTTATCGTTTACATGTGTACATTAGAATTTTACAGATCACTGTGGATACAAAGACTCAAAACATTCAGTAACAGGCAAAATATTCTTAAAATTTTGGAGATTGGACTTTGAAACTAAAATGAGTTTGACACCGTTGACTGTTAAAATCTTTGATTTTTTCACTTTTTTTTTTTCAAATTCATCCAAATGTTTGACCCCCCCCCGGTATAGAAGCATGTCTTTTTTCTTTCGTATTTTACATTATGTGTGTTTGTGTTGCATCTTTTAATTGTACATGTATAAACAGTACACAACATGGCAAAGGGATACTATTAACAATGTTTTAATTACATCAATATGTATGTCCTATACATGCTTATAAATGATTAACATAATTGTAACTTAAATATTTGACTCCTGTTTTTAGAAAGATACAAAACAATCGGTCCTTCGACAACAGGTTTTGATCAATTCTAGCAGATTTACAGCAATGTTGACCAATGTCTCTGTCAAACCAATACAGTAATAAGTAAGTAAACAAATAAATCCTAATTCAGAGCAAGACATTATACATTTCCCACATGAATACTAACAATATGAACTTAGTATATACATGGCACCGTTAATTATAATAGTCTTTATTTAGAGCACTTTTCTAAACTTGTATTACAAAGTACATCACACAGGCAAAAGCAAAATGAACACAAATGAAACATTTGCCATATGTAGTATACATCAGGCAAAGAGCAATTAAAAAATGAGAGCAGAAGAATAAAATAAAGATTTACAAGTTTGCAAAGGGCTTTGACAAAGTAAAAACAGGAAACTCATAAGGTAAGGTAAGGTAAGGTAAGGTATAAGGTAAGCTAAAGTAAAGTAAGGTAAGGTAAGGTAAGGTAAGGTAAGGTAAGGTAAGGGGAGGTATAAGATAAGGGAAGGGAAGGTATAAGGTAAAGTAAGGTAAGGTATAAGGTAAGCTAAAGTAAAGTAAGGTAGGATAAAGTAAGGTATAAGGTAAGCTAAGGTAAAGTAAGGTAAGGTATAAGGTTAAGTAAGGTAAGGTAAGTAATAAAGTAAGGTAAGGTATAAGGTTAAGTAAGGTAAGTAATAAAGTAAGGTAAGGTGTAAGATAAGGTAAGGTAAGGTAAGGTGTAAGGTAAGGTTAAGGTAAGATGTAAGATAAGGTAAGGTATAAGGTTAGGTATAAGGTAAGGTAAAAATAGTGAATGAAAACAGACTTGTTTATTCCAGTGGTTTGAGATGAAGTCATTTGATGGACTAACATAAGGTCAGTGTTAAAATATCCACAGTCAGAAAACATGGCTGTTTATCGTTTCACCACCATGTGGATGAAAGTCAACATTAAAACTTTTCATGTCAGTGACTCTTGATTTAAACTGTCTATTTCTACTTCTTACTTTTTTTTTTTTTACTTTGATGAACTAAACATGTTTTTTTATTTAATATGACTGTTGACATTTATAAAGAGAAGGTGTCTTCATAATCCAGTTTTTGACCTCTGACCTCTCCTGTATCCTGCTCCTTTTTTCATATACAGCAGAAAACAGAACCAGGACCTGCACCATGAGACTGATCATATTTACAGTGTCTTATTGTCAGCAGGTGGAGGACTATCTATGCAGTTTGTTACATGTGTACTTCATTTATCTGGCTTTTCTTCCCCTTCAGATTAGATTTTTCATTTCTCTTCTCCAGTGAAAACCATGTATCATCATTTATTGATTTAGAATACAAATGATAAACTGATCAATGAAGTGTTCATTCATGGCTTGAATTTCAATGTCTGTTCCCTCTTAACCCTTAAAGACCTAAACATTCACCTACAACTGAAGCCCTCTTCTAATCTAAAATGTGTAATAAGTTTTCAAGCATTAATCCTATCAATACCTTCAAATAATTCAGCTAAAAATGCAGTTACTCAGCTTTTCAGAGGCACCAGATAGGACCCATTTGGATGTTCAGAGGCTTTGTAATAAACATGGAAACACTGTCATCTTATGCAACATTGATTCACCGGTAAAACCCATGTAGCTTGACAAATGACAGTGGTTGTAAGCATTTGTTTTTACTTTCATTTATGGATGTGCGTTACTGAAAAAGTCACTTTTTTTCTCATTTTTTCCTTGTTTAATGTAATAACCTTTAAATTACGTCTGAGATTCTATATGGTCAGTAAATAAATACCTGATTTTTACAAAAAAAAAAAGCAAAATGCAGTTGATAATACTGTTATAAATGATGATAAATCACTTAGGAAAGGTGAAATAAGGAGGAAAAATCCTTTTGGAAATCACTATGAAAAATATACATACATAAACTCTTTAAAAACCATCTTAGATTAGTTGGAAAATGCATTAACCTGCCTTTAAACCCCACAAAGACATTCTTTAACCATTCACCTTTTATAAATAAAACAAAGTGTAGAAATACTATAACAATAAATAAAAATACTGCTCATGTCACTACCAGAAAATGTAATCTTGAGCTTCCACACTGTAAATTTATCAAGTGATACTCATTATATAAGTATAAAACACAGCATAACGTAACTGCCAGCGGTGAGAGGCTGTGTGAATGTGGCTTCACAGTGCTTAGTGTAACTACATATTTCCTTGATCTTATGCTTGACTGCCCTTGCATGTTGTTTTGACAGTTACAAATAGGGACATGATGTTCGAAGGGGACTCGTGATATTGACATGTTGAAAATCCCCGCTCACATGACCTCCTAACTTATTCAACATGCATCACTCCTGAATTTTCGATGAGATAAATGCAGGATTGGTGACGTTTTTGAACAGCTCGAGGGTTTAATGGTCCGTGAAGAAACCCCCAAACTGAGTCCTCTGCTGCCCGTGTTCGACTTGAAGAACTCTCAGGTGGCCAGCTGCGGAGTGATGCTGGTTGCCATGGCGTCGCTGCCAGCGCTGCTGCTGTGAAATTTTCGAGTCAAAAGAGCCTCGACCTCCTTGTCATCGTTGAAGGAGTTCTTCCCATAGCGGTTCTGCCACCAGACCCGATACTGAGGGAGAGTCAAGTGAGTCAGATGGAAAAATGAGACAACGGTATAAAGACACAGAGGCAGTTAGAGTCACAGTAAGAGTCACTGGTTCATTTGGAGACACCGGCGGTTAACAGCAGGTGTATTTTAAGGGGTCAGTGGATTTACAATTAGACCTGGTTGTCAGACAATGTGTGAAATGGCATTTTGACACCAACACCAGGAGAGAGTTTTGGTAATATTGTGAAAAGGACATTGTGTTATTATACAAAACCTGTCAAAAAATTCTTACTGTTTTTGAGAGACACATGCATGTTCCCGTCTTTCAATTCAAAAAACTTGGAAATTTAATATTTGAAGGCTTACTTTGACCAAACAAACGCATAAATGTACTAATATTGAAGCAAAAAGTTGAATCATCAAACTGTCACTTTAGGCAGTAACACTAAATTATGGGTGAAATCCATGGAGCTCTGTCATGTTCCCCTTCATAGCATATGAACATAGTAGCTCATTTTATATATGTAGGTCAAACACCCCATAGAACTGGACAGAGTGTAATGAATCATGAAAAACAGTCCACGAGGTCGGAAAGAAATATCTACGCGGCAAGTTTTATAACAAACACAGCAAAGTGGTTAGGGGTTTAAGGGGTTTAAGGGGGGTTGGGGTTAGGGTTTGGGTTAAGGTTATGGGTTTGGGTTAAACTATAATGCACAGGCCTAATGATCTGAGTAATACATTTAAAAAAAAATAAAAAAAAAAAAAAAGGAAGGGGGGGAGTAATAAAAAGTGAAATTAATTTAAGAATTGGGGTTAGGGTTAGGGCTATGGTTACACTGTAAAAAATGACCGCATAATTAATACTAAAAAGTTGTACAATTGCAACATAAAAAAACTGTTAGTGAAAATACAATAGAAAGTTGTTTATTTGAAAAGATTTTTGTGTTAATAATAAAATCAAATCTAGCTGTAGTTTTTACAGGAAGAGTACGTTAACAAAAGCAGATTTTTATGTAGAAACTGTGTATTTCTATTGTTTGACAAAATACAACTGTAAATTGAAAAACAATTTGGTGCTGTTTAAATTGCAAGACCACAGTGTTAAAATAACAGCCAATTCACTTTTTTTTTTTTAATTAAAAAGTAATAAAAAAGTAAACAGTTAACAATTTAACATTTTAAACATGTGTGATGGGTGGCTATGGCTCAGTTGGTAGAGCAGGTCATCCAATGGCTGAAAGGTTGATGGTTCAAATCTGGGCTCTGACATGTCACACATGTTGAAGTGTCTTTGCAAGACACTGAACCCTAAAATGCTCCCAGTAGGACCTGGTGGCTTTGGAAAGCACTTTGGGAACCATGAAGGTGTATAAACTACGCTACGTAAGTGCAGTCCATTTAAATCCAGTGTTAAACATACATGTTTAAAATGTTAAATCTACATGTTACGCCGTAGATATGGTTGCGGTTTGTTGTGTTTCTTACAGTATTGCTCTGGTAACCACAGCTGCCAGTTTTTTTTCCATAAAAACAACAGGATTTTTTTTTACAGTGTAGGGTTAGGGCTAGGGTTAGCGGTTACAGATACGTAAACTGGGGTTAGGGTTAGGGTTAGGGTTAGGTTTAGGTTTAGGGTTAGGGTTAGGGTTAGGGTTAGGTTTAGGTTTAGGATTAGGGTTAGGTTTACGTTGGTCTTGGCACACACTGACATACAATCAAATGGTGTTGAATAGCACGGGAAAGGTTGAAAATGCGTACGTATAGCATGCCAAGTGCCGTGAGAACATACAACAGGATTTCATGAGATCAGTCTGGTTCTGGGGTTCAACACCATTCTAGTACAGAAGCTCTTCTACTGGTCAGTATTCTACTCATATCCACACAAACTAAGCATCACATCATCGTGGACCAGGCAGAAGAAGAGGAGCAGAAGGACTTGGCTCAGAAAGCATGTACTTTTACTTGGACCAGGACATTTGTCTTTTGCTGTGCTTGAGTTACACTATTGATATTTGTGTTAATCTACAGTTTATTTTGCAAAATAGTGCTCCTGTCTAAACTGAGCATTCATGTAATTTGTTGCTAAATTAGTTTTGTAAGATTTATGTGATGCTTGTTATTGGATTTGTTTGTTACCTTAGTTATCTCAGATACTGGATAGACTGGCTCAGTGGTACATTTCTTGGACAGCAAACAGTGAAGACAAAATGGTACTTAGTTAATATGAGTTCATCAGCAGAGATGAAACTTCCAAGAAAATGAGGAATAATACAAACACATCACATACTGGACGACTACTGTTACTTCAACTTAGTTCTTCCTTAACAACCTCAACCCTTGTCTGCTTAGTAGGCTAAAAAACACAGATTAAGTACTGTTTCCTGTTTGTGAAAATATAAGTTTTTGGAACATTACACTCAACAAAAGGGGGAGGGGGCACTGGCAAACCTTTGATAAATGTTTTGGAACACTCTGACATCTGACACAAATCACTATAAGATGCCTTTTGGGTTATTTATAACAGTTCTTAAGTGCAATTAAAAATCTGATCAAAATTTCATTTTTCAAAGCACAGAGTATAGCCTTATACTTGACCACAAGGGGTGGGGGGATGCTAATGAACCCCTTTAAAATGGCTTGAAACACCCTAAAAATACTTCAAATACCTCACACATCATTAATGAATGCCTTTGGAAGCATTTAGAACAATTTTTAAATAAATTACAAAATCTGTCCAAAATTTCATTTTTCGAAGCACATAATATATACTCTTGTACTTGACCACCAGGGGGCACTGAAAACCCCTTACAAAAATGGTTTGGAAAATTCTTAAATATCTCATAAAACATTTATTGATGCTTTAGGGATTATTTTGAAAAGTTTTTTTTGTTAAATTAAACAATTAGACTAAAATTGTATGTTTTGGAACACATAGTATACCTTTATAGCCTACTTGACCACTGGGGCGGGGGCTGAACTGACAACCCCCTAAAAAGTTGTTTCAAACAGCCTTAAATAGGTCACAAATCACTGATGGATCCCTTTTGGGTTATTTAGAACAGTTTTTATGTAAATTAAGAAATCTGACCAAATTTTCTTTTTTCGACTACCGTGGGGGAGTGATAACCCCCTGGCAAATGGTTTAAAACATCCTAAAATACAAAACATTTACTGACCCATTTGGGATTATTTAGAACTGATTTTAAGTAAATTTAAAAAAAAAAAAAAACAACAAACAAACAAACAAAAAAAACTAGTACTGAAATAGTACCTGGACTGATACTTAAAAATTGTTACTTTTATGGGGGAATGAATAGGAGCAGATTCTCCATCTGAGTTGCACCTGGTACCAAGTCCAGATATGAGTCAGTACCTGGGTAAGAGCACTGATGACAGGAGAATAAACCTAGCACACCTGTTTCTGATGGTAGGGGAAACCCACATGAACTTCGGAGATCATGCAAACCCTACACTGTGGTGGTTAGTACTGTGGCCTCAGACCAACTGAGCCATTATACTGTACTGGTTCAAGTACAATTAAACACTGTATGGACATACATTACAACAAAACACTTAACAGATTTGGAATTCATATAATCAAGGACTAACCCAATCCAGCTATTATTTTTTTGTCCATGATCTAGTCTTATCAAAGTTTCATAATACGTGGTATATAATTCTGTTGACAATAATGAAGAAAAACAAAAAACAGATGCAGATGTGGATGATCAGTGTGAATGAAGCAGTGATGTGTTTGGAACAATGAGAACCGTATGTGTTCTAATTCTTACTTCTGTCAGCTCAGTGTTTTCAAACTCCTCCAGCTGCCTCAGGAAGCCCAGGTTTGGTCCTGCACACGGCCTGGCCGCTCTCACCGCCGCAAGAGACTCCACCCATCCTCGACCCGTCACCGTCATGATGTAGGCGACCACCAGCGTCACGCTACGAGACACTCCGGCCACACTGAGAACACAACACCTCACGGCATCAGCAGATCTAAAGCCATCACACACTTGCATTATTTGTTGATTTGTTGTTGTTTTTTGTACAGAAACAGTGAGACAAATGCTGTTACAGTCAATAAGGCATTTTATTCTCAAAAAGTTATATATTTATCACGTCATATGATTAACATCATCACAGTGATGACCAAGGAGGCAAATTTTTAGCTAGTTTTAGCCATTTTCAGGATTTATCTCCACTCACCAGTGGACGAGGCAGCCTTCTCCTTTCATTCGGGACTCATGGATGAACATGATGCAGTCTCTGAAGTACTGAACTCTGCCACAGTTTAAAAAATCAAATAAAATCGTTAAAACTGAATGTGAAATTTGATAGACTACAACAGTATAAATATGTGCATCTGTTTACAATCTAAACTTTGATCATTAGATTCAACCCCTAATATTTTACATAATCTGACATACATTAAGTAAAATAATAGTCAGCAGTCTTTATACCATCAGACTTATGAACCTGTCATTTGACAAAAAAAAAACTTTCTAATGTTTTTGTATAAACTTGGTACAGTTTGTGTTACTGAAAGATCACATCTAATCTAAGTTTTAGTGTTTTTTTGTTTTTTTATGTTATATGTTTGTAACCTAAATGCTTGTATCTATGACCAAAAAATAATTTTGCAGGTCTTCTTGGTGGTATTTCAGCATTTTTCATTTCCTTACTAAACCTATACTAACTTGTCATCCAGTGAAACACTTCTTAAGTTTTCCCATCCCTCCACATGACTATGAATTGTGCAAGTTACCTATTAGTGAAGGGGCCACATTAACATGCATTGGGAAACAGCCATCCGCTTAAGCCAAGGGTGTTAATATATGATAGATATGCATGAGGTGATGCTCTGTATCTGCAGGAGGGGGGACACAAAAGGACTCCTCAGCCCCTCCCCTGGCTTTGCTGTAGTGGTTTAGAAAATGAATTTTTTTTTTTGCAAGCACTATAAACCCAGAACTGTAATTGTAATCATTTTCCAGCAATAAGGAAAACAAGTTAATGATTTCATTTAATTTTCTCATAAAATTAGTGGAATATATTTCATTATCTTAAGAACTCAAGCTTTGTTGTCATATACACTGCCAGGCCAAATGCATTAATTTTTGATTATTGATGATGGAGTCTCATTCTCCCTGAACCATTCTGTCACATGCCTGATGACCCTGATTAGTCCTGGCATTGTCCAATCTTTTTGACATTTAGAGACATGAGAAGACACTTACTGCATCAGTTAGAGTTAAATAACCTGTTACAGTTGAAACATTGTTCACCACTGCAGTACTTACCCATGGAAAAAGGATCTGAACTATTTGCTTAGTTAAATTCAGGCAGTTACTTTTTTTTTTGGCCAGGCTGTTTATTTCTAGGAGTGATATTTTGCTTTTTCAAATGGAATTATGCATTTTAAAACATTTCCCTGTGGTCTATATAAACTGTAAATGCTTTGCTCGGGTCTGAATTCTTCATTAATTCAACTCCACAGGTCCATCTTCGACCCTATTTCTGACTAATGACAGAAAAGTCGTTTTGAGCACTGGCCCTTTAAATCCAAATGATCCACTTCACGCCTCACCCCCTCCAGGTTGTTGACTTGTGCTGCTCTGTCCCGTTCAGCCACTTGTGTTCGTTAATACAACCAACAACTGAACATTTTAGGTAATCGGCTCAAA
>JAPQRP010000020.1:13163433-13176275 GCA_037367295.1 Apogon hyalosoma
ACTATTAGGGTCCAAATACACAAATAAATGAACCAAAGACTAATAAAAGTGGGTTTAGCAAAGTATGACCCCTTTAACTCCAACTACAGTAAGTAGCCTCTCATTTCTTTCTTGTCAAACAGATTGGACAAGATCATTAGGCTTGTGACAGAATGTTTCAGGGAGAATGAGACAGGATTTTCTTACAAGGATTAGCCTCCATAAAGTCCAGACTCTAATTTACGATGTGATGAAGATTTGATGCAGTGGTCCAATTCTCTATCATCAATAATCAAAAATTAATGCAACTATGGAGGGAAAAAATATTATGAACCTTATTGTGACACTATGTAAGCATTATGTGGCAAAAAAAAAAAAAAAAGATGTCACAGTGAACATCTGTTGTTATCAAAACCAAAGGTGGTGCAGTGAAATATTGCATGTGTGACTTTTTGTTTTGGCTGGGCGGTGTATAATAAGCCTCTGATAGGCAGAAAACAAAAGCTACTTTCAACAAATATCTGCTTTCTTTATATTTAAAAAAAAATCTATTATCATAAGAAACTATGGTTTATTATCTGATTACAATTATATTCGGTGTCTTGTTATTAGATACGAGCATTAAAAAGTAACTACATGCATGGCCACTCTCAACTTCAGTAGGCATTTCCTGAACCTATCATAATCTAAATGTATTTTATCTGGGTTTTAACAGTGCACTGCATCAAAATAGCTATATTTCTGGCTTATGCTATCTTGCATTTACACTAAAATTACATTTAGGATTTTAGGACATTTTACATCATTCTGGCTTTTGTGCTGATCATACAGTCACGGAAAAAAATATTAGACCATCAGAAGTCATCAAAAACAATGGTTGTGCAATCAAGTACTAACTCCTGTGTGTATCATGTGACTAAAACAGACACAAAAGAAAACATGGAATGTCAGAAAGCACTGTTTTTGTCAGTACAATGCCATAGATATTGATGTAAGAACTGAAGTGATTTTGGTTATTATCAAGAAAACATGGAAAATGGATAGATATCAGCTCTGAAATTAAACTACAATGAGCTATTTTTGTTGTTATTATTATATTTATCCAAACAACTGTACTTTTAGTTGTACCAGGCATTAAAATGAGCAAGAAATTGAAGAAAACAAGGGGTGGTCTAATAATTTTTTCCGCAACTGTATTTTTTCACCATTATGGGAACAATGTGGTAGCGTAGGCACATAATGAAGCTGTTCCACTGTTTGTACTTGGGCTGCAGGAACAGTGCATTTTCCCTCCCCGATTCATAAAGTGTCCATCTGTCTGTGTGATTGAGAAATCTTTGCATGGTCTAAACATGCATTGTGTCTGAAGTCTTTACATTTAAACTTGCAATGCGAATATTATTTATAAATGAGTTACTGAGTATAAAGTACTCACAGGTTTTGCCTTGAGCTGTCAGCAGCAGATATACAAAGGTATGTCATCTCCTACAAGGGGAAGAAATGCAATAATTTAGACTGGAAAAAAAGGGGGAAAAAACAATAATGTGCAATGTGTGTTGAAAAGATGCAAAAGTTTAAAAAAAAAAAAATCATTATCCTGGCCACCTGTTTGAACACAGGGTCTAACACACTTCCTGTCTCTCAGGGTATGGGACTGCCCCTGAAACCATGCCACTCTGACCCTGCAGCTCAGCAGCAGTCAGTGTGAGTTCGTGACACAGCGCTGTGTGTGCATGCGTGTTCAGCACTGTGCACCTGGCAGCTGACAGTACATGCATGGCCCCAGTGGACATAAACCACCTCGTCCTGCTATGACTGAACCGCTACAAAAACCCCTGAGCCCTTTGGGACACACCACAAACTGGATGTGCTCCAGACGGGTCAGCATGCACACAAACCTCTGACACAGCATGCATACAGTATGATCAGCATTTTAACAAGCATTTAGAGACTTATGACACTATGAAGTAGACATGAGCGTGTTTAAGTGTGGATTCATTAGAGTTTCTCCTGTGACAACATATATATATATATATATATAGTTAAAAAAGATGAGCAGCAACTAATAATTTCAAGCAAGAATTTTCCCTACAGGTTTTCAAATGCGAGGCTTTTCATTGCATATCTGAATGTACAACCGCAAATTATTTGGTTCTTACCAAGATAAAAACAAACAAACAAACAAACTTTGATTTATAAGTGTTAGATAATTTATCTTGTTTTAAGAGTTAATTTCTTATTCTAAGTGTTCATACATCTGTAGACAGGCTTATATCTTAATTGAAGAAATCTTATCAAGTGAAATTAACTTGCTACATGGACAGATATTTCATTTGTTTTGAGTTCCTTTTTCCTTAGATTTAGTGTTTTTATCTTGTTTTTGGGCACACTTTTTTGCAGTGTAAACTGAATATCTTTGGATTGATATTAAAAAGAGGTGTTTTCCTTTTTTTCAGGATAAACAAACTATTTTATTTTACTTGAATACTGTATGTCATTCAGCATTCTCTATTGCTGGGTAGTCACATGAGGAGTGGAATTATATATTGATAATACAAATGTACTTATAAAAAAGCATACTTTAATGTTTTATAAGTCACTACAGTTACTTTATACATACATACATACATACATAAACAGTACTGTGCAAAAGTGTCAGGCCACCTTTAACTTTGTTGTAAAAACAACATTTCAACCCTGCAAAAGCAGGGTAGTGCAACAAAAATAAAATTCATTTTTAAACAACAAAATACTTTTTTTTTCTTTAAATTTCAGAGCAGTTCAGAAGTCAATATTTGGTGAAATATCCCTGATTTCTCCATCTGCAAAAGCAGGACTGAAATGTGCATACATGTTTATTTCTCACCTTCTTTGCATCAGGCACAACAAGAATATATAGGAAATGTGTGCACAGCCTTGAAAGACCACAAAAAAAAAACAAAAAAAAAAGAATTCAAGTGGTTCTAAAGGTTAAAGTCAGTATTTAGTGTGACCTCTTGACCCCGTGATAAGAAGCAGCACAAACAGTTAGAAACATCTGACGTGTGTTGAATGAAACCTGGTATAAAACTTCAGAAAATGAAGGCAATAAATATAATATCTTCTGAACAAAAGGGATAAATACATGTTAAGTGCAAAGGAAGGTCCCTGAAACTTCTGTTTTTAATGCTGTACATACTTCCGATGTGTCCAGATCACACATATGTATATATTAGATGCCGAAATACTGTTTATAGTAGTTGACATTTAAGTGGTGTTATCACTGTGAGTCAAGTTATGCAAACAAATACTGCTTATTTATCTCAGTACAATCACTCTCATAAGTCATCATAACCATGACACGATTAAATACATTTTGAATCTGTCAGATAAACATGTTTTGTTGAAATGTCAGCATGCAGAGCTGGATGTTATCAAGTCAGATGTCATTTTCTAAACTGCACGTTGGAGCATAGAGATTTTGTGGTTGCAAATTACATCTTCCTCTGTCAGGAACTATCAAGTTGTCTTCCAAGAAATCAATCTGTTGCAACTTTGACTGTTATGGTATGCAAATAAACCATCCCATCTGGCCATTTGGGCATTACTGGTAAAGTAGACCTGAGTCATCATTATGGTGGTGAATCTAAAATGCTGTGTCACACCTAAAATGTCTTATCTGACATTAAAGAGCAAAGATCAGTTGTTGAAATATACAAGATGATGACGTTCAGGGAAATGTCATAATTTCAGGTCCAAAACCTTTTAAAAGTTTTGGTGGTTGACCAGTTTGGGTAGTGATACTGTTATAGAAGTTGCTATTTCTCTTCAGTGCAATGAAACATACAAGCATGGATGGAGAAAGTGTACAGAAATCTCTGAGCACTTTTCATGCTTGCTTTCAACAAGAAAAGATGAAAGTTATGAAAGCGGACATTGAAGATCTCAGATGAGTTACAGATTTTCAAAAACAAGTTGAACACGGGCGGATCAAGGACAATTTCTTGATGCCGTGTGTTTGACAAAGCTACATTAAAGTGAAAAATCAGATTCAGGTTCATTAAATCAAACAGATGTAATAACTGCTCTCTGTCTATTGTGTGTGTGACAGTTTCAACTAGCAAGATACACTAATTCGAATTTTCTCCAAATATGGTAAAATTGTAAGTCGAGTACATTCCTTCATCTGCAACTTATTAAAATCTATAATTCACCCATAATCCACAGCTCCTTTTTTTTTTTTTCCACCTCACACCCCTTCACTCACAGACACATCAGAAAATCACCTGTCCCACACTTTTACACCCAAATTTTTGTGTCTAAAAGGAACAACAAAAAGCCAGAAACTGTTTTTTTTTTTTTTTTAACACAGTTCCACTTTCAAAACATTATGACTTCAAGCAAAATGTGTGAGAAAAACTTTTTTTGGCTTCCATCTGCAATCACAGCTGCATCGGACATATCAACTGAAAACAATATACAAATTGCCAGATATTCACTGGAATCCTAAATAATCAATCAGAAAAGGTGTGTTTGGTGAAACATGGTAAATTTCACAACTTGTGACTTGACGCAAGAGAAAGCCAGGACTTTCCCTGCAAAATTAAAAAAGAACATCTGACTTTCACACTGACTGAAGGCATCCATTTCACCTGTGTCTAATAAATATTGCATGTTTTTACCTTATCTCACATCCTATTTTGATGGAAAAATGCAAATTAATCCATAATATACAGAGAGTCATCATTAGGGAAATAACTCTAGTTAATATTACTTGATTGGAAGAGGATTAGTTGAATGAAAGCATTGAAAAGATTTGCTGATTGGTCAAGGATATTCTCTGGACATTCTTTTATTTTACTAATTATATAAGATAACAAGCTAAAAATGTATGTCTTGTGAAATGTTGGAGCTGTTAGATGAGCCTTTCTACTATGTTTCAGGTAAAACTAGTCTTGTTTTAAAAGGGAATAAACTGGTTAATCAATGCTTAGATTACCATTAGGTCTACAACTTGTGTGCCACTGTCTAAATACTTATGGCCCTGACTGTCTTTGCAGCCCTGATGAGAATATTCAATGTGGTGAAGACAGTGTGGCAGCTCTGCTCACTTTCACAATGAGTTTTAATCAGCAGGGACACTGGGGAGGAAAACAACACCACTGGGTTCACTGGTGGGGCTGAACTGGTCACAGAGGTCAAACAGGCCAAAAACCGATCGTCTCACCTGCAGGACGGGTGCAGCTGTGTCATGAATGGACAGGATGTGGGTGATGTTGTGCGTTGCCAACAGCTCCCTGTCTCGTGCATCTGTATGTGATAAACACAAGCAGGACATCACTCATTTTTCTTTGCTTCAGTCAAAAAAAAAAACATGTCATCTGAGGGTTCACACTAAATAAAGAGTTTTCTGCCCAACAACAACCCCCCCTCCCTTCATGGTTCCCAAACAAATTTTTGGCTTCTGGCTTAAAAGTTTTGCTCTTGTTTTGAACTGAAAGAAAAACCGGAAAACCAATGTTTCTAAAACAGTCCAACAGCTTGGCCCAAAAGCAAGAAACAGTAATTGTTTTAATCAAATTTTGTTCTTTAAAAGGAAGCCAAGTGTTTTCTACATTGGACAGATGTGCTAGGAGTAGTTTTTCTCATGCTTTGCACATTGACAGGATGCTCCTGCCACCATCAAGATGAGAGTACAGTGGACCCTGCTGCAGACCAGAGAAAGCACTGTAAAATGATCTCACATGCGACGAATATTCAACTTCTATCACCTGTGAGGAAATACACTCACATCCAAGTGTTTAACCTCAGTCTATTTATGAACTACCGTCACTGTGAAGTAATCACAAACTGACACGAGTGTCAATGTGTTGGACAGTAAAATATGTTTATGAGGTGTCAAGTGTGCTGATATCAAGTTAAAGCTGGGAACAGTCAGAGACATGACCCAGCACAGAGCACTGACACTACACTGTAAAGGGGAAAAAAGGTTACTCTGTGGTTAAAACTGAGTTAAAGAGGACATTTAATATACATTTTAGGGTTTAGACTTGTACTCTGCAGACTGTTCTTACTGCATCTACTAGTGCCCAGCAACCACCTTCATTTGAAACACTTCAATATTTACAAAAAAAATACAAAAAACCAAGGTACTCTCTTATCATTTTAAAATGTCTTTGTTAATTATAACATGTCTCAAAGGACCTCACCGAGCCCTAACGCATCAATGTTTAGTTTACATCTATTTTTTCCCATGTAAATAAAGTATTATATACAATGTGTTGATTAAACTTCTCATTACACATAGTGCTGCTAAACATAATGCAAAACCCAGACTGTTAGCCATTAACACAGGTGAGTGAACTAGCATTGCATTATATGAAAGCTTAGATGAAGAGAAAATTAAACATACTGTACATTATGGTTTTTCCCAATAGTTGTTACTGTTTCTAGCTGAAAATTAATCTGTTATGATGAACTAAAACCTTGAACACTGAAGTTTTTTTTTTAATTTCAAAAGGCTACAGTAAAAAGGGAAAAGTTGCTAAATGTAATCATGAATAGTTTAGCTTAGCATTATTACATTTTAAAGGTAGCTCCCTCGGCTAGCATCACTACACGTACTTCTTGGTTTTTATCCAGAGCTGTTAAGTGTTTGAAAATATTCTATAAACTAATATTTTGGCCTAATTCAATTACAGTATAAAAACTGTTTCTGAATCTCATTATGATGTGACTATCTTTGCATCAGACAACCTGCCATCTTATGACTTGGCTTAAATGTTAGTTTGTAAAATTATACATGATTAATTTTATTGTTAGACACTGAGCAAAAGCATTTTTACAAAGATCAGATTATATTTTATCTAATGAAACGAGATCTACTTTTCCATATAACCTGAAAAAGCATGTTTGTACATTTTATATTTTTTTAGCCAAACATTTACCATAAAGCTCACACATCTACAGACATCAGGGTGAAAATAAAGATCTGTCTATTCTCAGAGTTTCTCAGACTGGAGAAGACAGACTAAATAGGAAATGGGAGGTTTTAATGTATAACTGACATGGATATTTTTTTTAAAACTGTGTCAAAAAAAAATAGTTGTGTCTATGGCACAGTTAATTCTGTGTCAGTGTCTATGGGATACCCACACTCTATTAAATCTAATACAAAGTTGGCAAAACAGTAAATGAGAAAAGTGTATATTGAATCTGAATTAAATCCAACTTCTAATTCTTTAATGTTTACAATGACTACTTACCCCCAAAAGTATACAGTAGTTTGAAGTTCAGTGCTTTTGGTGCTTTCTGCCTTTATTTAGAATACAATTCTTAGCTGTTGTACATATAGAAACTTTGCTGTTCTGCTGAAGTTGCCACATACAACATAAGAAAACCAGTGGTATAACATGAAGCATGCCCAATTTAGATGTTTCCTCTTTGACAGAAAAACCTTGATATCCTGTTTACCAAAAAAAAACCCAAAAAAACAAAACTGATTTCCTCAGCAGTATTCTAATTTTAGACAGTTTTTAAGAAGCACTAATGGAAATACGGTTCATAATGGGGACACCCCCACACTACGGGGCACCCCCTCCCACAACAACCCTCGTGTACTCACGTCAACCCACAAATCTTTTTTCCTCCAGCTGCTGACAGAGCTACACCCCCACATACACAGTCACAAATGCACAAGTGCACTGTAATATTTAGTTTTACTTGTAAATATTCTCTTTCAGTGGCTCTCCTCCACACTGTGATGTCTCCACTCTATAGAAACCGAGCTCAGTGTAGCATCTCACCACATGCCCCTTTATAATGAGGAACTGAAACACACAAGACTATTATCCTGAAAATAAATCAATTATTTAGTGAAATGACAAGTGGCAAGAGAGCTTACCTTTGATATTTCCCAGATACAGATCAGGCAGAACCTACAAGAAGTGCAAAAGGAGTTAAAGAAGGACACAAATGGAAAACAGGACTACACAATAATGCAGGTAATCCAGATTTTACTGTTTGGAATGAAGAGATTCAATCCTCTACCTTGTTTATTCCATTACCCATGCCTCTGAAATCACTCTGGAAATGTTTAGAAGATGTGTAGGACCACTACTTGCTTTCTCCACCAGCTTAAATCATGTATCATCCACCTCTCAAGCAGAGTTCTACTCCAGCTAAGGCCCCTCCGCCGACGACTCACTTTTACCGATCATTCCCAACCCAGCACTGACAGCTTTTTTGTTTGACCCATAAAGCTCTCGACGCGTTCCTGAGGGCTTCATGATTGAGAATAGTTCAGCCTGGATGACGTAATGTGACCTTAGCAGTGGAACACCCTGCCTGGTTATTTATATTTAGACCAGGAGTGGTCATGGGACTGTGGATGGGCACATACCAAGCAGACAAAGATGGTTGAGGGCCAGAGGGCATGGAGAAGACATCCAAGAGTGGATCAAAGTACGGCTATCACTATCTGCTGAGGTGTTTTACCATAAAAGGACTTGAGAATGAGGCTTAAAATACATGATGTTAGTTTATAATCTAAACATACATGCATATAATCTAAATGTGAATAGAGTTGTAAGCATAAATTTAAATGTTGAATTATAAAAACTTTATAGAGCAAAATTAAACAAAACCAGTTCCATTGAAAATTATATATTACAGTATGTTGCTTTACTGATAAATACTGTTACCCATATTTATTTTAATGCTTGTGGAGATGGAGCCACTTCTCTCTGCTTTGGTTTAAACTGTCTTAATCAGAAAAAAAAAATTATTGTGTCTTCTTCATATATTTATTTCATATCATCACCATCCTAAAATAATTGCTGCAGTCATATTTTGACAAAATGACTTTTCAGCCTAACTCATCAAATACTCAATTTGTGGTTAATTTTTGTATTTCCTGAAAAATCTGAAAGTATGACTTATTTTAAGACGGTTATATTATGCCATAAAGGTGTGAAAAGTACCATGAACAATGTCCTGTGGTATTCACATTGCTTTTATTATCCAACCTAAACTCAAATATATAGTTTCCTGTCATATCTGTCTGAGTAAAGCAGTAGATCTTCAAAGATGATTGAATCATGCAGAATTTATTATTTTACTTGCTTTACTTAACAAATGTAAGGATTTGAACTCATAAAATGCCTTCCTTGAAATTCTATTGTACTTTCTAATATTGTACAAACGTCAAATGACTTTTTCAAAACGGAATAATTTTCCTTTTTATAAAACATGGTGATTCACTGTGGACATCCACTGTAATTTACCTTTTGTCACTGCATTTCCAGTAAATTCTGCTACACCTTCAACACATTGCTCTGAGGCGATCGAGGTATTTTTAGCCCAGCTTTGTGTTGTTTTGTGTTCCTGTGTGTGGTTCAATGTGTGGCACAGCTCAGACACAGTGACAGGCAGTGGAGAGTGGAGGCGTTTACAAAAACCTGCCTGCAGAGAACTAGGACTGAGCGCTCACTGTAATGGGTCGAACCCATGATTGGCGTTAGAAATAGGGCCTTTTTCTGAAGAGATGATGAATAATAAACTCCTCTCTCAGAACATATGCGTAGATGTGTGTCTGCATGTGTGGGAGGATGTGGTAGCTTTGTTATGAGGGGTGAGAAAACTTGACGATTTGATGCATCAAAGAGAAAAATTGCTTCAGGGATTACTTTGACATGTATTTTGTTTTTGTTTTTTTACTTCTTCTGCTATGGCTCCATCAATAAGACAACAACACTGTAAAATCCTTATGTTACTAGATTACTATGTTCCTTGGCTGCAACTGTGATGATCATAATTAATATCTCAAATAATGAATGAAACCTTTAGATGAACTCTAGACATAATTAAAAAAAATGTAAATAGCCCAATAAATAAGTGGCCCAAATTCTAAATTCTCAAGAAACAGTAAAAAGCAGCAAAACATCACAATTAGAAAGGTCAGATATCCAATAAATAACCAGACACTGTTTGATGTTTTCCTTGACATTGACTTGCACCCTCTGTATCTACCCAAGTGTAAGTTCAACACGTTGGAAAATACTTGACTCGTTATTTATCTCCTTGTCCAGAGATGTATGAGAAGATCAATCCAACTGTTTTTACACTTAAATATTAAGCTGGAAATGGGAGGAAACTGCAAGACTCACTCTCAGGTCTCATGATTTCATTGTTGTGTTTGAAGTATCAGAAAAACCAGCTCACAAAGCATTTGAAAACACTATTTTCACTTTCCTTAATCTGATCTGTGTTGGTGTACGCAGCAATAAACCACGCCAACACAAAACTGTATTTCTTTTAAATTATCGGTTTCATAATAGTACTGTATGTGGTCTATCTGAGTAAACCCTGAAATGACCTCTGTGACCTATACAGACAGGTGACAAATGAAAGGGAAAAAGTAAATCAAGTGTCTCAGCAAGGTGCTTTTCCTACACGTGTCTCTAGAGCAGCTTCAGTGCTACGTGGTATTCATTCTAAAGTCTATCTTCTACTGGAAGGATCTGCATTTTCCCAGAACATACTGTTTTAATCAGTGTGTTGATGACGATGCTGGACACTGCTGTCTTAGATGGTTTGAGATCTGATGTATCTGAAGAGATGATAGAGTCCATTCCGATCACATTCTTCCTTTAATTCGTCTCCTCTCTGTTTTGTCAAATATAAATGAGTGATTCTTCATGCATAGAAACAGAGACACGAATGGACCCACTCATTCATCTGCTGAACTGCTTTGTCCTCTATAGGGTGCCACTTAACCTATAAAGTGGAAACGGATCCAGATAAACTTAATTTATCTCTACACTGTAAAAAAAAAAATGACCGTAGAATTAACACCAAAAAGTTGTAAAATTGCAACGTAAAAGTGAAAATACGATGCAAAAATGTTTATTTGAAGCAATTTTTGTGTTAACAATGAAATCAAATACAGCTGTAGTTTTTACAGGAAGAGTATGTTAACAAAACCAGATTTATATGTAGAAATTATGTATTTGTATTGTTTTCAGAAAATAAAACTGTGAATTCAATCAATCAATCAAAGTTTATTTATATAGCATTTTACAACATAAAGAAGACCAAAGTGCTTTACATCTAAAAGCATGATTAAATTATAAGATAGAAAAACAATGGGGTGCCGTTTAAATTGCAAGACGATAATGTTGAAATAACTGCCTGTTTTCAAAAGTAAATTTAACATTTTAAACATGTAAATATAACCGAAATCCAATGTTAAATATACATGTTTCAAATGTTAAATCTACATGTTACTCTGTAAATTTGTTTACAGTTTGATGTGTTTTTTACAGTGTTGTTCTGGTAACCACAGCTGCCAGTTTTTTCTTCTGTAAAAATTTAAATTATTTATTTATTTATTTATTTATTTATTTTTACAGTGTATAGAAAAATAATCTTGGGTGCTAGATCATTAAAGATCAAGAACACAAGAAAAAAATCTGCACATCAGAAGCTCCAGTATTGTTATTTCAGCCACAATCGTTTACGCTCAAGAAAAGTGCACATTGTAGGGCCGGTTTATGTACTAATCAGTGAATTCTTACTTCTTCCTTATTTTGTTTGTTTGATGAATACATATTGCATTTAATTAATCAGTTTTTTCAAAGTGTATTACCCAAGTGGTGATTTTACATGCAACTAAAAAATAGAAATAGAATTTTGTTGTTTTTGTGCATAAATCTTCCTATGTTTATGAAGAAACAGGCCAACACTAGGACTGATGAGCAGAACTACACAGGCCTCACAGTATAAAGAAAGTCAAGGGCATCATGAAGGACACTTTCCTGTTTGAACTATTAAATCACCATCAGGTAGGTTTAACTCAAGTCAAGTCAATATTAATTATAAAGCATTAAAAAAAAAAACGCACACACACAGTTGGACAAAGTGCTGTACGCAGATATAAAAACAAACCAAACGTAAAAATAATTAAAAAAAAAAAAAACTTTATAAAAACAATAGAAGTAATTATACATTAAAACAATAAAACCAATGTCCTACACTGAGTTAAAAGCCAAAGTGAAAATATATGTTTTAAGAGAGGATTTAAAAACAGAAATCAAGTCAGCTTGCCTGATGTGCAATGGTAGTGGTTCCCACACTGCAAAAATCTAAATCTTCCCAAGTGTATTTTTCTCATTTCTAGTCAAAATATCTCATCACATTTATAATAAGACATAATCACCTAAAGAGTAACTTTTCAGTGAAACAGAAGAACTTGTTTTTAGACAATAGATCTGGAAAATCTTATTTCAAGAAATCTTACCAAGATAATTTTCCCTAGTTCCACTGGCAGATTTTTTTGCTTGAATTAAGCAAAAAAAAATCTGCCAATGGAACAAGTGACACAGTCACACCAAGGACAAAAAGACTCAAGATCAGCTTCTATCCCACAGCAAAAGCTTTTATTTAACTTTTATTTAACATGATAAAATCCAGTTGAGATGAGATCTCTTTTACCAGAGCGACCTGGCCAAGAGGTCAGCAGCACACGCCATGATGAAAGCAGGTTTAATAGATAACAAAACTCAGTAACAGCTAGATCTGGTGCAAAACAGGGATTGTGCCATGTTAAGATGTGTGGTTCTGTGTGCATTTGTGCCTGTCTTCTTTTTTATGCATTTTAGCTGCTTTATCATCTTACTGTGTTTTTATATGATCCTTAGTAGTTGTTTTTTTTTTTTTTTTGTTTTTTTTTTGTGGATGGCACTTAAATTTTGTTGTACATATTACAATGCCAATGCCAATAAAGACCATTCTATTCTATTCTATTCTATTCTATTCTATTCTATTCTATTCTATTCTATTCTATTCTATTCTGACAGTTACTTGCAAGAATAACCAATTACCTT
>JAPQRP010000020.1:13183616-13208044 GCA_037367295.1 Apogon hyalosoma
ATAAAAACAAACACATTTTTAAAGTAAATTTTGTGTGCAAAATATAAACTGAAAAGTGCCCTCTTTCGTTGATAAGAAACATAAATTAATTGGTCATTAATGAATAAATGAACCTTTCATCAACAAAAAATCATTATTTAGCTACTCAAATAAACTCATTTTGAATAATATAAAATAGAAATGTTCTTAAAATGTTACCAAAGCTTTAACAACATGATTGACAATAAAACTATTATATGAATGTATTTATTGTGTTTTATATTTCAGCATTAATTCTCATTATGTATTTGGTACATGATGACTTATTTAAAGTATTTTTCCAAAAAAAATTTTCAGGTACCCCCTGAGCTTCTTCCAAGTACCCCTGGGGATACGCGTACCCCACTTTGGGAACCCCTGCATTAGATGATGGAAGCTAATGGACGCTGACTCAGTATCACAATTGACTAATCATACTGATGATCTCATAAACCAGTCAACCCCTCAGGGATTTCTTTAAAACTATATTCTAATGCCTATCAAGAGTATACTCTTCACGCTGAAGTATTTTTAAGACTTTTTGACAAAAAAGAAATATTAATACCAATCATGGATTTATTTTTAAATCAGTGAATTGTATGTGAAGACTTAAGGATGAGTTTTTATTGTTTTTAGTTTTTTTATTTCATTTGCAGGCGTTAGGCTTTAGTAAATTCTCTATGCTTGGGTGGAGCGATGGAGGAGTCACCGCTCTGATAGCAGCCGCCAGGAACCCCAGTTTAATCAACAAAATGGTGGTTTGGGGATCCAATGCATTTGTCTCCCAGCAGGATCTTGATATTTGCAACGGTATGACCACTTGGACTTTTTTTCTTTGTCATGGATAAGTGCGTAATTCGTCCTAAACATTCTCATTTCTGCGTTGGTGTGTTTGTTGGTTTCACCTAGCGGTTCGTGATGTCACCAAGTGGAGTGCGAGGATGAGGCAGCCCATGGAGGAGGTGTATGGGGCAGAACTTTTTGCCAAAACTTGGGAGGCCTGGGTGGATGGATTTGCACAGTTTGCAAAGAGGCCAGAAGGTCATGAGTTCACACTGCTGCAGAGACAAAACAGAAGTCAGGTTTAGTGATGTTCAACTAATGATGACCTTAAATCTCCTCTGGTTATAGGGAGTATCTGTGTTGAGCTTCTGCCTTTAATCAACTGTCCAACGCTCATCATCCATGGAGAAAAAGACCCCATGATCGCCAGCTTCCACCCACATTTCCTCCTCAAACACGTCAAAGGATCACGGTAAGACTTCACACATCACACTAACAATAGCAGCAATATCATCATACATTTTACCACCAGAAACATATGATAATACAAGCTTTTCTGTCCCAAACCTAGACTACATCTGATGCCAGAGGGAAAACACAATCTTCATCTGAGATTTGCTGCTGAATTCAACAAACTGGTGGAAGACTTTCTTGAAAATTAAAACACCAGCACAAAATTACAAAATATTGCATCACTACTCTGTTAATATCTACTTTGACTTCACTTATTATTCCTTCCAAGTCTCTGACAGCAGAGCAGATGAATAATTTACTTTTCTGTTCAAATGTGAATCTTTTTTTTCTTTTATGAAGCTATCATCATCATTTTTTTTAAATCCACCAAACAAGGGGAAAATACTATTTTGGTTCATAGTCGCCAAGTTACAGCTCATTTTTCTTTGTTAAATTACTGTTTTCAATTCATTCAGGTAAATCTCTGTTCATCTTTTTTTATTTAATTTATTTAATTTTTTATGAAATCCTTTGTAGATGATCATTTTCTGATTTTTTTTTTTAAATAAAAACATGTATTTTGACTAGTCCAGTTTTTTTTAAATGTGATTTTATAAATATCTACAGCCTTTTTCATCTATTCTAAGGGTATGTTTTGATTATTTGGACTTTTGGATGGTGAAAACAAGCACTTAAAATATTTAGGGATTAACAATGATCCTTTTATTATCTTTAATCAAAGAATTTAGACGATAATTGTTTGTTTGCAACTATATAAGAAAATTAGATGAAGTTGCACAGTTGACTTAAAAGTAATCACATGGATTAGGACAAAATACAGTATGTATTTTTTTCATTGTTTCTTAGTTTTAAAGAATAAATGCTAAATTATTGAGTGGGATCATTTGCCCATCAATACCTTGAATCAACATCTTGAACAAAACTGATAAGGAATAAATAAATACATTTTTAGCCATACTACTGCTGACTCCAAGTCCACTCACAGCAAGTTGGGGATGAAAAATAATGTCACGCCTAACAAGACTTACAGAAATTCTGAAAACATTTTCAGAATCCTGAAAGACTATTTATTCCTCCTGGTGACTCTGCTGTCTTTCTATCTTTGAATGAAACCGAGTGGCTCTGGTTCTGATTCATTCATACATTTGGGAATTAATTTCAGGAAGCAGACATCAGTGAAGTTTTGAAAACTCAAGAAGATACATTTTTACAGAAGGTGACAGTGATTCAAGTGAACTGGCTTTTAATCCATAATTTTCAGAGTTTGAATGTATAATAAACCAATGCATTTCATTCATTGCAGAAGGAGCTGCTTGACCTCTAACATAATATGGGAGAAGATCATATCATGCATGTAGGACTGCCTGATTTGGAGTACAATTTATCATGAATTAAACTTTAGAACATCTGGGTACAATAATCTAATTTAAAGATCAGAATACATACTAAAACTGCGTACTAAACCAGAAAGGGATTCAACTCTGCTTGTCTCGCGATATTTGCTCTTAAACAGGCAGATTAGAAGAATATTTGAAAATTCCAAAAATGTTACCGCAATCGAAATAAATCTTAATCATCCAGTTTAGTGTTTTAAATCGTTTTCCAGTGTTTATTTCTCTGCTCACCTGCACCTTGACGCCACGACAACTAATCAAGTGTCGATAAGAACCGGATTTACCGCATCGATCGATTGCTTTGGGCTGCGAGATTTACGCTTGAACCCGGAAGTAGGGGTGTTGTTTACAGCCAACGCGCGAGTGCGGATGCTAGTCATAACCGAAGTCAGTAATAAGAGCAAATCAAAATGAACGAAACACAAAACGGAGTGGCGTTTGACCCTATTTCTGTGCATAACTTCTCGGAGAAGATTCTGGAGCAGGTTATTCACTTTCACGTTATGAAACTCAGCGGCGGGTTTTTCCTGTGGATCGGTTCGAGTCCAGTCATGTCCAACCTGGCTGTTTCAATGAGCAGCAAATATGTAAGTAAATCAGATAAAGTAAAGAAATACACGAACACGGTGAAGGTCGTTTAAAGCAGCAGCAAACATGAAAAGCCCTGCATGAAAAATCCAACTTTAATAATAGTGCATGTAGTTATTGCTTTAGTCCCTCTGACATATGATATATTACAGCATCAGCATTAGATCATAGTGAAGCATCAGTGTTCTTATGGTCCTGGAGCTGCTTTGAACTACTTTATGTCCAGTTTATGCACAGGAACACGATGTAAACCTGAGGAAAGAAGAGGAAATCTACCTCAAATCACCAGATTTTTAGAAAAAAAAAACTATTACAAATTTGCTTCTTCCTACTAATAAAATAACATAACATACGTAGAATAATTTCTTTAGTTTCTGAGGTATTGGTCTTAGAAAACCAGTCATGGTGCTAATTTTCAAGATGGTAAGTTCAATATTTCACGACTTTGGAACTATTTATGATGATGTAATACATTTTCAGGAGTTATTCTGAGGTACAGTACGTCTTTAACTTGTGTAAAAGAGGATCCACAGTTGCACATTTGCCAAATCATACCCTGCTGAAAACTGTAAAATTGTCTCTGTGTATCTCCTCATCATAGAACATCAGTTCATCCACATTGTTGGTATTTATTTCTACTATTGTGGTGATTAGGTATTTTCATTAAGAAAATTAAGTTTTCTGATTAATGAGATATTGAAAAGGGAAAAAAAAAGAAAAGCAAATCACTTCTAAATTTCTAATATACATTACTCCATTTATGACAATGTCTGCTATAAGAACAATTACTGGAAAGAGCATGTCTGCATTACATATACAAAATATGACTTTGGTGTCTTTAACTAAACCACATTCTTGAAGGTGTCAAATACACTGTGTTTGCTATACATGAAAATGTAGCCTAAAATCTTTTTGCAATGTACTGAAGATCTGTTATACATCTGTATTAGACACCTAATATTTGTATTTTATGTTTAAATTTTCACCCTATCTTTATTCTGGCAAATTTTACCATCATTCTTCACTATTTTTGATCATATAACATACAGTCCACTGCGGTGGAGTCTGTTTTACATTTCCCTTTTGAAATGTACATCTTTTTTAATTACCTGCATACTCCATGAGGAGACTGTATAGGAAATCATGATCTCAAATTCCACATTAAGAAAGTAAAAATAATTTATGTCAAAATGTATTTTTGAATCCCGCTAATTGTCCTTCACTAACAAAAGCTGCTTTTGTGTTTGCAGGATTCAATGCCATTATCAACATTAGTCATGGGGGATCCATCAAATACTGCTCCAAATTCACTGGCACAGAGATTGGGTAATGAAATACGACTTTATTTCTCTGACTATTTCTATTATTTAGAAAGTAGTTAATTATCAAATCCTTTAAACTGCCATAATTTGGACATGACTGATAGCATTTTTTTTTAATTGTCTCTCAAATTATCACCAATGCACTATAACTATGATGATAGTCATAGTACATTACCTACAGCATCTGGTGATCAACACAATCCCATTTTGTTGAGGCAGATATGAGACCATGGAAAGGAAATAAGCTACAACTGCTGAACACAGGGGCAGTAGAACATATTTTAGACACCTACCAAAATAATCTCATTTTAATTGTATCCTTAGGCAAGAAACTTCACCCTCCTTGTCTCCAGTGTCACTCACATTGGTGTATGAATGTTTGGTGGTGGTTGGCAGCCCCCAGGGCAGCTGTGGTTACATATGTAGCTTACCATCACCAGTGTATGAATGTAAGAGTGAATGAATAATGGATCAAAAATGTAAAGAGTGCTTTGAAAAGTGTTATAGAAATCCAATCCATTACTACTCCTGTCTGCTTCTCTGACAGCCATCTACTGTATGTAACACACTGCAGATAAATACCTCATATGTGTAAAAAAAAACAAAAACAAAATATATATATGTATATATATGTGTGTGTGTGTGTGTATATATATATATATATATATATATATATATATATATATAAACCCTTTAATTGTACATAGCCTATCATACCTGTGAGATTAGAATAATATTCCATCAGAAACATGTGTTAAATTGTTTTCTGTTTGTTTTGCGTTTCCAGCAAAGAAGACCAAAAAGCAAGTGTTTGTGAGCTACAGTCTTCCTGTGACAGACCCCAACCTCAATCTCCTTGTGGAAAACAGAATCAAAAAGGAGCTGGAGCTTCACCCAGAATGTTTTTAACTACATTACTGTTTGCTGTACAGAACTGATGAACGCAACAGCTCATCCTCATCGTCAGACGTACATCCTGGTGTCGTAATCATATTCCAACACAGTTCAGTCCCATCAAGTGTTCTTTTATTGACATAATAAATTAAGTGGTTTATTATCAAAACATGTAGGCCTATGGCTTTTTGTACAAATGCATCATATTAAAAAAATAACACTTAGAAAACAGTATTAGTGGCTGAGTTTTTTTTTTTTTTTCCTTAAGAGTGTTGAAACGTACAAACTAGCAAACCACACAGGGTGTTCAAAATACGTGTTGTATACTAAATATGAGTTTAAACATGGAAAATGTTGGAAATCTGCAGATGTAGGAATATGGTTTATGGGATGGTGCATCTATCTGATGTGCTTCATACTCCTAAAAAAGTAAGGTTGATGGCCTATGTGTTATGAGAGAATGGCACATGAATACAGACCTTACATTACAGCCCTAAAGGATACTTAGATAGTAAAGTGTATAAGTGTGCACTAATCACAACTAGGCCATGTCTACACTGCTCTATTCTAATCGTCACAAACGTTTATGTCAAAAACTGTAAAATATTGTGCTTTCTGGCTAGAGATACACATCCTAGGAGCAGGATTACACCATTACCACAGTACAGAAACAAGGAGTGAGAGTCGGAGTGGGATATTTGCTAATTAAGGAGGTATTTCAAGCGACAAAATTGCCCTTGGTAGCATGACATAGCATGACAAAATAAATACTGGTTTTCTTAAATTACATTGTACTTTCTCTGTTTTGTTAAAAGAACAGAGCAATCATGATAAAGCCATTTTAAAAATGCTGAGAAGCATCATAAGACATAACGTAGTACACTGGCCAGTCACACTCATGTCCATTCAACTCTCAGGTTTGTTGAGCACAGTCTCTATAAGCTACAGTCTGTAAAGGTCTCCGGCTGTTCTTCATATCAGACAACCATCATACACCCACATCAGTGATTAAAAACACCAGTGTCTACACTGAGCTCATCTCTGAGGATAAAGTGCCACATTGGACTTCTAGTAGAGGGACCACAAAAAAGAAGAAAAGCATGTGCCCTTTCATGCAAAAGAGTGGTAGTGGTATAGCCAATCCCTGCTGCTCCAATGTGTTGGCTCAAAAACACAAACACTTGATTGTGTCTCTGACATTTAGTGCAAAAAATAATATGTAAAGAACTATAGGATGCAGTGAAATCCTCTTTACACTACAAACAGAAAACTCACAGAGCACACATTGTTGAAAGATACTCAGCTCTACTTTGCCTCTTTACTTGTCTGCATCTGCTTCTTTACCTTTAAGTCCTGACAGAGCAGACAAGAAAATCACCAACACCACTGAAGACTTTCATATTATTTAAAACACACCGACTTCAGATAGACTTAGTCCAGTACAATATTTTTGGCAACTCCTGAAAGAATCATAGTCACTACAAACTACACAAATGTACAATTCATCTGGTTCATTTAAACAATTCTTTTTTCCCTTAAAAGGTACAGATGGGTGACAATTAAAGGAAAAACCAACATAAAAATGTCTTTTAAACTGTGTGGCCTGGTGCTCTTTTTCCCTCAAAGTTTTTCTTTCTTGGGGGAAGGAGGACTTAGAGTCTTGTATTTTGTACAGACTGTAAAGACTTTAGAGGCCAATCTCTGGTTTGTGATACTGAGTTATATAAATACAATTTAAAATGAATTTTGAATTTATAGTTAGTTATGTTGTATTTATTTGGTTGTCTGGGTTATTTTTATAATCTGACCAATATCAGATTCTAGTGTGAACTGATCTGCATGTGCAAAAGAATTAAAAAAAAAAGTGTCAAGCAGATGTAAAAACAGAGGTCATTGAAGATATCATTTACAGTTTCATACACAGACCAGTGAAGATGCATCCTCTCAAAGTGTGTTTGTACGTAAGAATCACCGAAAACATGTGCAGTCTATCGTGTCCCATCAGTGACTCCTGCTGGTGCAGAATTGTGACAGATCTCAATCTAGAGTGACTTAAAAGTCTCCTGATTTCCTGTTTGACAGTTCAGACAGAGGTTGCACTGCAAAAAAAACAACAACAACAAAAAAAACTTTGTCTGATTTAGGATCATATGTGGAAATGCTCTAGCCTGGCATCACCTCATCAAATATCAAGAGACAGTCTGGGATCTTTCTGGACACAATTTAAGAGACCCGTAACCAATCAGAGCGAGGAAACATGGGCTGTCATGCCAGCTGGTAATATTACTGACCTTGTGAGATCTTGGTTCTTTACAAAGTGCCTCGTCTGGCAGTTTATTGCATTGAACCCACTCTGTATCAGGTAAATGGTTATGGTTGGCCTTGCCACAGGGTTGATAGAGGGAGAGGAGGAGCTGCCAGAGAATGAAATATGAGCTCTAAGGCTACGTTCAGACAGCAGGTCTTGATGCACAATTCAGATTTGTTGGTGAAATCTGATTTTTCCATGTGCTCATTCATATATTAAATGTGACTTCTATTAGTTTTGAGTATGAACTGAATGTGACCCTGAAGTGACCCGCATGCGCAAAAGAGGCCCTGATGTAATAAGTGACCACGCACTGTTATGGAAGTAAATATATTTTTCCCGACGCTCCTCTTGGGATGCAGAATTTTGACATTCGTCGGATTTCAATGATTTAAAGGCCGGACAAATACAACCTGGCTGTTCAGACTGAAGTCGTATTGTAAAATATCAGATACGTATTGGATTTAGGACCACATATGAAAGTGGCCTGGGTCAGATTTGAAAAAATCGGATTTGTACTGTTCAAACTGTCTTTAACAGGTCAGATACAGGTCACATATGCCCCAAAAAAAAAAAAATCAGATTTGGGCCACATTTGCTTGCAGTGTGAACGTAGCCTTAGATAGATGCATCTGGTTTCCATGCTGGAAGATGCCCAGATCAGAAATGAAAAGATCAGATGCTACAAAAAGATCCAAAAGATCAGATTCTATGTCATTTAAGCTCTTCATATTGTTATGAAAAAGCAGATCTGAAGAAAAAAATGAAAAAAAGATTAGAGCCACTTTTGCCCGCGGGCTGAACAGCTTCGATGCTGGTGTTTTGCTGATGGTGATGGAGAATGCTCTTCAACACATCAGTCCAAAATCTCCTATATGTGTTCAGTCGGGTTGAGATCAGGTGGCTGTGACCACCATCACACAAGACATGTCATTGTCATACTCACGAAATCAATCACTGAGTCCTCATGCTCCATGGATAGGGATACCGTCACCTTTAGAGACCTCTCCCATCCAGTTTTTACTTTACTTTGTCACCTATCTGTACATTTATCCAAAAGTTCATGATTCAGAGCCATTCAGTCAGGTTATTCTATTAAAACATACACAGACAAATGCTTTGATGCTCACACCCCATTGGCTATAGCACAGTTGCCAATCACCTCACCACCAGTCGCCAGGGCGTATGAGGCGGGTACCGCTGCCAGAGCGGTGGCTACTGCCACTGTAGCGCCCCCAGTGGCTGAGAGGTGTAGCGGTGTGTCGTGGACTCTAGAGTAGTCCCTGTCACTCTTGGCAAGGAGGAGGTGCTGCTCCCCAGGATGGAGCAGCGTCTGACGGGTGAACGTTTCCCCGTCGGCCAGGCTCTCCGGCAGCGGTTGGCCCCGCGGCTCCGGCAGCAGCAGGAGGCAGATGATGCACAGCAGGGTGCAGCAGGCGAAGATCACATGATGCAGGAAGTAGCCCTTCTGGTTGTGGAGCTCCATGATTGGTGCAGTGAGCATACCGAAACCGGCGCTGGCCAAGACCAAGCCCAGACCTCCACCTCTGCACATGGACGAACAAGAAGAGTTTCATGTTAAAGCTCCATGTGCCGCTGCTGCTGCTGTCTCTGGAACCATCATCCTCCACTTCTATTCACCACAGCTTTTATCTAACACAACACTTATTAACCCTTAACCCATAAAGACCCAGTGCTACTTTTGTGGCAGTTGTCTAAATGAATTCTTCTCTATTTCTGCCTTTCTTAACTGATTCATCACCCATTCTTTTTTAATATTATCCACTATATTTTGCATTTTTTTGGTGTAAATAATGTATTTTCCTGTATTTAATTCACAGATCATGTACATGTTTATGAAAACTCAAGAGTAAATTATAAGTTAGTTATATCAAAACAGAGAAAAATGGAGAAAAATATTTACTTTGTCAGCAAAGATATTGCTAACTGAATGTAAAAACAAGTGTGTCCATCCACTGTCATTGATCCAGCGCCATGGGTTTTACTGGTGAATCAATGTTATAGAAGATGACGGTGTTTCCACGGTAACTACGGAGCCTCTGAACGTCCAGATGGGTCATATCTGATGACCATGAAAAGATGACAAACTGTATTTTACACTAATTATTTACATGTAATGATAGGATTAGTGGTTCTGAAGTTATTAAACCGTTTAGATCAGTAGATGCTTTTGGTCACTGGTAGGTCTTTGAAGGTTAACAACTTCTACATTTACATTTATTCAAAGTATATTTTATTCATTATTGTATCTTTCATGATGGAATTCCAAGTACAGTGCAATATTTGTTAATATTTTAAAGTTAATCTCAAGTATTTCTGCAGATGTGACAGATGCATATCTACTTCATATTAACTTATATAGTTGAGTATTTTTAGTGTGTTGTTTAACTTAAAAAAAAATGGGTTTAATGAAGTTTATTTCATCTTATTAAGACCAGATGTGGAATGAAACCGAAATATTTCTTTCAAAATTCTGTATTTAAGTACTTTCTACTTGTACTTTAATTGAGAATTTCACTTTTATGCAACTTTAACTCTTATTCCACTAAATCTCAGAAACAAATATAGATTTTAGTCACATATAATCAGTTGGTACGCATGGTTTGATGCTTCATCACTGTATTACTTTTCTACTCAGTACTCAGTTTAGATTCAATAAAGCATCTAAAAAGGCTCTACATTGAAAAACGGCATTACATATTTTTTTTTTACATACATTTATATGTATCGTCTAGTGATTAAAACAGAGTAATATAGTATGTGATGATATTACACTACTTTTGATATTCATATTGATACTAAAAATACAACATTTTGAAGATTAACAAAGTAATGGAGTATTTCTACATTGTTATATTTGCATCATCCTGAGACCCAGTAAAGTAAAATGTTAGGCTTTTTTTTTTTTTTTACACAAATAATTGCCTTGATTAGAAACAGCATGATGCAACACTTTTTTCAGATATATATTTTTTATGGAAGGTCATTTACAGCGGACAGAGTGTTTTTTAATTTTTTTTTTTTTAAGTGAAGCATTGAAACTCTTGCCCTGTACAGAGGACAAAAATGAATTGCTGGGTCTCAGGAGAATATCTGAGTACTCGACTCACCTCTGACATACAGTTGAGGAAAAATTTATTACACGCTTTACTATTGTGGGCAAAACTGTGTCTCTTTGACCTTAATGTTTGGGACCATTTGTGTCCTCAGTCCTCTCTATTTTGTTGGACACCTTGTATAAAATAAACCACTGTTTAGCCATTGCACATACAGTTGCAGAAAAAATTATTAGACCATCAAAAGTCATCAAAAGCCATGGTTAAGCAATCAAGTACAAACTCCTCTGTGTATCATGTGACTAAATGCATGGAATGCCTAAAAGCACTGTTTTTGTCAGTACAATGCCATAGCTATTGATGTAAGAACTGAAGTGACTTTGATTATTTTCAAGAAAACCATGGAAAATGGATAGATATCAGCTCTGAAATTAAACTCTTATGACCTATTTTTGTTGTTATCATTATATTTGTCCAAATAAATGTACCTTTAGTTGTACCAGGCATTAAAATGAACAAGAAATTGAAGAAAACAAGGGTGGTCGAATAATTTTTTCCACATCTGTGTATGAAACTAACAGCATCTATTGACACTGTCCTGTCAGTTAAAACTTCACCACAAGATGGAGCCAATATGCAACGGCAGAATGAGTGCTTCGTCCTCACTGCAGCATACTGTGCACTTCATCATGTTCTATAATGTGATTTGTCATAATAGACTGAGTTTACAGTTATTATAGAGGAAATGAAATGACTGAAACAATACTACTAATAAAGACAAACTATAATACATCATCAGCTGAACAGCTACTTAAGTTCTTACTGCACAATAATATTCACCAAATACTAGTTATGGGCCTCAGTATTTTAACCAAATATTTTACGTAAAATGACTTTTTGGGTCACACAGAATTAGCATAAAAATCCAAAATTACTCCCTCATTTGCTGTTATTCTATAATAAATTCAGACATTTCTATTCCATCTCGATAATGAAAACTGATGGTATGTAGAGTCATTTTTACTTTCTCATAAAACGAAGGAAAGTATACGCCAGCTGTAGGATTTATAGCGTTATAAAAATGTGGAAAAATATGGAATAATGTCAGACGGAGGTAACGGCCGGCCTCTTGTGCCTCCTCAGCAGCAGTATGTGGATAATGAAAATAAAGGCAGAAAGCTCCCCAATGTGTTGTAATATCTGCTCACCTGATGACAGTAGGAGTGATTTCAGCGCAGAAAAATATGCTGAGGGTGCTGACAGCGTGAGACGAGAACATGCCGATGATGGAAAAGGCCACAGAGAACTTCCTGTTTAGGGTGTCTCGCAGAACTGTGAGGGAAAAAAAGCACAAACACAGGTAAGAAGCACCGATACTCAAAACTCAACATTACCTTTAACCCATAAAGACTGTTCGTCCATTAATCCGATCAACACATGTAAATAATTGGTATAAAATACAGTTTGTCATCTTTTCATGGTCATCAGATATGACCCATTTGGACGTTCAGAGGCTCCGTAGTTACCATGGAAACACCGTCATCTTCTACAGCATTGATTCACCAGTAAAACCCACGGAGTTGGATCCATAACGGTGGATGGCTGAAAAAGTCACTTTTTCTTCAGTTTTCTCTGTTTCTGATATAATAACCCTTCACTTTAATCTGAGCTTTTACGAACATCTACATGATCAGTGAATTAAATATAGGAAAATACCTGATTTTCACTGAAAAACACAAAAAAATATCGAGAATAATATAATAATAAATGGTGATAAATCATTTAAAAATGGTTAAATAAAGGGAAAATTCATTTGGAAACTGCCACAAAAGTAGCATCGGGCCTTTATGGGTTAAAGGTAATTTTAACTTTATATCCAATTTATCCATGTCTCTACCAAAAGATCATAGTAACTAAACAGACTCCCTCTTACCTGTGTCGTGACGGAGGCTGTACTTTCCAATCACTGGTGAACGACAAAAACAGAACATGACATTAGAAATTGCACAGGGAAACTCACTGCAGCACAAACAAGCAGCAAATCTGCAATAATGACCACATACTGTCCTACACATATAGGTCATATGCACTCCTATCAATTTGAGAGTTAAAGTTTAACTTCCGAGTTTGCAGTGGCGGTTTTTCAGAACTACAGTATATGTACATGTATATTGATTTTTTTCTGACCTGACCCTGTTTTACTTTTTCGCTTGTACAGAAAACTCTTAAATGTCTTTTCAACAAAACAAAACTCTCCAGAGAAAAAGCACAGTTGTGGACTTCTACCAGTGCATATGTGTGCATAACATTAGCCACATTTATCAGAAATTAATTTGTTCAAGATATTTGTCATCGTTGAGATCTTTTCCCCAGCATATTTTTCTGCTTCACAGTGAGAGGTTGGCACAGATGTGTCCTGTCCAGATGTGTATTAGTCATCATTGCTGTGCTACTGTGACTGAACTTAGGATTGTACTTAAGCAGTTTTGAAGGACATGTACTTACCTGAATTTTTTTTTTCTTTTTTTTTTTTTTTACTGATTGATTTATTTTTAAAATGGGCCAGTTCATATTAATGACCATTTACACGTAAATACAAGATATTAAAGCCGTAGTTTCCATCTCGAGTCCCATTGGCAGGTTAAAAAAAAAAAAAAAAAAAAGACATAAACCTGAATATTTCCTGCTACTTTATACTTATACTCCACTACATCTAAGAGGCAAATATTGAACTTTTTCTTCCACTAAAATTAGATACCTTGCAGAGTCATGTCATAATTTAAGATAAACTAATAAATTATGACATTGTTAGAGATTATCCAGTACAATAATTACAGTGAGTCACATCATTCACATCACCAATGTAGTATTAAAGATGTAGACATTTTACTTTCATATACTTACTTTGGTACTCAGGTATATTTTGATGGCGATACTTTTGTACATTTACTTAATTAAGATTTTAAATATAAAATTATATTATTACATTTTCAACAAATAGGCTGCTGTACATGAAACTGATCTACATTAGTTCAACATATGAAAAGAAAAAATATTATATTTATTTGCATTTCATACACACATCCTATGTATTTATTGTGTTTTTAATGTGAAATTGTTTTTGATATGAAACGTGTAGTCGCTTCCAAGACTCCCTGGAATAAAACATCTTGTATCAATGGATAAATAAAAAAATAATTGAATAAATTAACATCCTTTTCTCATTTCAGCCTTCTACTTTGACAATGGAATTTTATCCTCAGTTTTGTTTTTTTTCTCTGTAAAATAGTTAATAATTAATGCTTTATGTAAGTACTAAATAAATGTTTACTGTGCAGGGTGTCATTTCTGAGACAATCAACCAACCGATCAAATGTACTGATTTTAGTTTTCTTGTCAGCCAGGTTGACTGCAGAAATTGAGCATTTTGTCTACTTTTACTGATATCAGGACATCTCATACTGGACATATCTGTGTATTTGGACAGAAACTGAGGGGGTGGGGTTTAACAGGCTGCTCATCTTCTCATCTTCTGCCAAAGTTACTTACAGTTGAGCAAACCGAGCTGCAGCAGAGACGCCAGAGCTGTAATGATCATGAATGTAAGCAGCCCTCCGCGACGACCCATCAACCCCACCGCAGGACAAAGTGCCAGACAGGTTGCCACGGCGATGCCAGCCATGGTGTAATAGTCGGCGTGGCACAGAGCAGTGGGCCGGGCCTCGGGGTCCATCATACTGCGGGCGAAGCAGTGGTGGATCCCATAACCTGTGAGTCTGTATAGAGACACAGAGGCAGACATGAGGGGGAGGACAGGGAGGTGGAACCCGAGACATACGTTCGCCACAGGGCATGTGAGGTTCATGTCTCTCTGGGGACGAGGTCATGTGAAATTCATGCTCTCTCAACACAACGGATGTTGGCTTTGATTAGCAAAGGAACAGTGCAAGCCCAGCCACAAACGCAACACACTTACGAGTTGACACACAGCACCACTATGTTTTTCCACAGGTTCCTGGTGCTCATCATCTTGACAATGCAGGTCCTCTGGGGTTTCTTGTGCAGCTCCTGCTCCAGCTCTGGTAGGAAACATGAAACGCACACCTTGAGACCTTTCCTTTCAGAAGGAAATTAGAAACCAGCCTCTGAGGGGCCTTCAGCCATAGAAGCTAAAGTGCTTTGGGACCTTCAGATACGAACGGACATCCCTTTATATTTATCTGCCCTCCTGAGCGCTGCAAGAGGCAGCAACAATGAATCAAACACCACCACGGGAGAGCATGACGTGAAGCGCAGACCACGAGAGAGGACTGAGAAACAAATCAGCTGCATCGGAACAGCCAAGTGAATGTACTGAGTTTAAAAATTATCAGCAGTTTTAACAACTCATTCATTCTGTAAAGTCTGTCACAAAAATGAAAAAAATAAGATAAATAAATAAATAAATCACTGGTTTGACATTTAATGTAACTATTTGTTGTTAGAACAGAGTTAGTTAGACAAAAGAAGCCACGTTGTTGTTTCTGTGGTTTTCTTGCAAAGTTTTCTGAGTTTTCTTATAAATGAAATGACAACATAATTAACACATTTATTGCTCATGATAAACCGATTTATTGCATGTAAAACAGTGGGAACAGTGCTGGAGGCCAGACCTTTATACACAGCAAAGCCTTCTTTCTACCTTTACGTCTCTGCATTTCCTTTGGGTAATACAGACATAACAAGGCTCTATTGAACTGGGGCATTTTAATTATTTTTTTGTCTTTTTCATCATTTGGATTTTCGACAGTTAAACTTTGGGACAGCCACCCCCCAACTGAACACACAAACATATAAATGATGAGTCTGTATACATGATGCTTACCACTTATTTTTAGGTTGGTAATAGGTAATAAATAAAAGTAGTTTGAATACTTAATTGCTTCTTACACTTGTTATTTGCAATTTAGTGCAATAATTTAAGAAATGTCTGAATGTTCTCAAGAAACTACATAAAAAAAAAAAACCTCTCACATTATAATTGCTTTTCCAATGAGTAATTACCTGGTCTTTCTACAGTAATATGTGTTTTTCCAATTGCATTTGCATTTCATCATATGAAGATGAGAAACGTTGCACGCTGTAACATGTGACACACATGAAGGGCATCTCTGTGTCTTTGTGTCTGTGTTTATTGCATGTCCATTTCATCACACACCAAGAAGCAGCTGCAGCATAACAGTGATGAGGATATAAAATAATTTGTGTAATGAAGTGAGTCAAGCAAAAGAAAGAATAAACTCTGGAGCCATATGGATTTTCCTCATTCTGCAGTTCTCCTAAAATTTGCCTCACCTGTGAGAACTCCATTTGGCTCGGTTGTCATGTCAACCTGGTTCTTCCTGGCAATGCGTAGCATCATGGCTTTAGACCGCCTGTAGTGCTGGGTGGCCAGCAACCAGCGCAGGGACTCGGGAAAAATCCTGAACAGACACAGAAAGACAAAAGACAAAGGAAGGAAAGGAAGGATTAGAACAGAAGATGTTGAGAAAGACGAGGTTATCACTGTTCTGAAAAATTAGGTGTGACAAAACATGTTCAGTAACTGAAATGAAAACAAGGATTTACAAATAAAGAATAACAAACTGCAGCATTTGTATTTGTACAAAACTCACTCAAATACACTCTATAGCTTCCTGAGATGCAGGACTGAAAAAGTTTAGGCTTTTTTTCTTTTTTTTTTTATTAAATACATGTCTTGACTGGAAACAGCATAATGCGACAGCTTTTTCAGATACATTTCTTTTTTTCATGGAATGTTCTTTGCAGTGGACTGTGTTTTTGGTGTTTTTCTTTTCTTTTCAAAGATTCAAGATTCAAGCGTTCTATTGTCAAGTGTACAGTAAAGAAATAGGTTTCCCTGTACAATGAAAATCTTACTTTGTCGTCCACACTGAATACCAAGAGAATTTAAGATACATATAAAATTTAAATAGAATAATTTAACTATGAAATGAATACAAACAAAAAAAAAGCGGCTTTAAGAATGGCATGCAAAATAAAAGGAGCGTAAAAATATAAAAAATATCAACTAGTATTACTAAGAGAAAAATATATATTTGCATAAATGTGCAATATCTGGGTAACTGTGCAAACTGTCAGAGGTAAATGGTATATAACATATGCAAAACTGCCTGAGATAAGATGTTAAATGTGCAAATGTGCAAGAGTGTCAGAGATGAACAGCATAATATATATCTAAGGTGCATAAACAGTATCACAGTTGAAGGTGTAAACCCTGTAAACAGTCAGTGCGTCTATTATTGTAGACTCCTGTCAGCTGTTAAGGAGTCTGATGGTGGAGGGAAGGAAAGAGCTCTTAGTAAAGCTTTTAAAGTAAAGAGTTTTAACTAAAGCTGTGAGACTCTTGTCCCCTACAGTGGACAAAAATGCATTGCTGGGTCTCAAGAGGACATATAGATAAAATGTATTTAGTTTTAGTCTTTGTCAGTGTTGTTTATTTCATGTAGGCCCAGTATTTTGTGTGGACATTAACTATTCCAGTTTTACACCAGCAGAGGGAGGCACGTCACGCACTTGGGGTCTTCACACCAAAAATCCTAAGAAAGCGCCTGAATCGATTTTCAGATTACTTTGCAGCAGTGCCTTTTAGTGGGAGGCAGTTTACAAGGTCTGACTCAATCCACTATCACTGTAGAGAAAATAAACTTCTAGGACGTTTGGCTGTTTTGTATTTCTTTAAACAAACCATCATGGCTGCTGCTGTGTCCAGGTTGCAGTAACAGTTGAAGCTGAGAGAATGTTTTCTTGGTGGAATATTTGCATATGTATAGGCATGTATTGCTATCAAAATGACTAAATCCCCTCAAAGAAAATGAAGTGGATTTTTAGAGTAGTTGCAGCATGATAGTTGTCATTTTCCTCATAGCAATAGGATCTTAAAATGGTAAAACACAGATTGCACTAGGGAGGACAATGTCGATAGAAACAGTTGCCAAATGGCAGCATTATTTCAACATCACAGCCAGACTAGTGGATGGTGATAAAATATGTGGAGAGGAAAAATCTCATGAATCTACAAGTCCAAGTGAAAAGCTTAGACTTAAGGGCTAATCTAGACAGTAACTAAGTAAGAAAAGCAAACACAGACTGATGTGCACGTGTTACAGCTGCTTTATGTGGATGGTTGTTGATTTGTCCTGAGTGAGTACATGCTTTAAATACAGGGTTTTATTGAGTTACTCCTCCTGACCTTATTGAATTCTGCTTTTCACAAATACCGGTGTTACAAAAAAAAACCCCACAAAAAACACAAACTAAAATTCAACATTTAAGCAGCAAACCTATCTTAAAACCTCTCTCAAAGGAAACTGAAATGTCACAATACAAATAAGATTTAAAAACCAGAGAAAATGCTAAACTATTATAGCCTCGGTGAAGAAACAGGCATGAACACAAACAGGAAGAATAAAGACAATAGGAGAAAGACAGTATTGTTTGTGAGTCAAAGCAGAGTGTGCCCAGTATTGTGTAGTGCAGTGTGTACTGTACAAGCCATCGCCTGGCTCAGCAAGTGAAGAATCCGCCCCCCACCTACCCACCCACCCACTCACTGTGGATTTCCTCAGAGGGTGGGACTCACCAGACGTAGGGCAGCATCAGAACGAAAGGGCTGATTATGACGATCTGGAGGACCTGCCAGTCATCCCGGTTCGGCCAATGGCGGCAGAGCGCGGCCACCCCTGGCATCAGGAGCTGCCCGCCCACCATCAGAAAACTGGCCACCATGGTCATGGAGAAACGCCAGCCTGGCAAGCACAGCTCAATCCCTAAAATAAAGACAACAGGAGAAAGAGGAAGGGTTAGATTCTTATATGCACGTTGCACTGGGAAAGGGATATAAATAATGCAGAACGTGTACGACCGTGATGTGTTTGTGGATGTGATTACAATCACAAACTAAGCTGCAGCATTAATGGCCAAGTATGTGATGTTTGTTTAATGGTGGGGCCAGTATTGGATTTCCTCTCTGAATTATTGAGGACTCCTATTAGCGATCCTCCCCCTGAGAACGTACCAGCTTAACACCACAGAGCTCATTTAGATTTGGTTTTTAATATATTTAATAGTGACAGTACATGTGGGAAAAGTGTTTCAGTTTAATAAAATGCAAATGATGCAGCGTATGTGGGACTTTTAGCATCACAGTCAGAGAGATAAAAAGTACAACCAAGATAAACAATTAACACACATAAACACTCGGGCTGGTGATGGAGTTTATCACCCCCAGCACATGTAATTTTAGATTTAATTTGACAGTTTTACATTGAATACGTTGTTCTATTCATGAATGTTGTGTTATGTTTGCTATTAATCCTATGTGCAATAATAATAATAATAATAATGTGAATAATAATGTGTATTTTTACAGTTTATTACAGTTTTTTCTTACTATTTTTACTTCTAAAATTGTTCAGGCTGTTTACTACTGTAACGCTGTAGTAGTACATTCACTTTTTTTTTTTTCAAGATTTTTTAAAGAAAATTGCTTGACCCTTTTGGTTGTTTTTGTTGCATCAACATTAATGTTTATTAAGACGTGAAACTATTATTGTTGCTGACAATGCAGAAGTAAGCATAAAGACACAGTCTAATCATCTGTACCTCTACTTAACCACGGTGTTTTACATATCTATCAAATCTAAAGTGATTAAAAATGTTGTCAGATAACTTTATTTAAACCATTGTTTTGCCGTCGCACTGATGATTTTAAAGTGGGTAATATTTTCATTTGTGGTATTTTATGCAAAGTACTCCTAAAGTGTTTCGATTAAATACAATACAACTACATACAAGCCACTAACTGGTCCTTTTATATTTGGTCATTTGTCGTTATTTCACAAAATCTCCAAAATAATCTCAGTATTTCATGGACAAAGCTATTCACGTACTTTAAAACAAATGACCCATTTATGAATTCTCAAAAGCTCAACACATTGTACCTTTTCTGAACTCAACAATGGTGCCACTTTATTGACACTTTATCCATTATTTTCGAAAGCTTGAAACCACGACACATGGTTCCGCTGCTCTGTTAATGTTCTTTTTTTTTTCCGCTGTAACTGTGCCTTAATTTCCCCCCTGACTGGGCTCCCATCCCCTCCCCTACTGACTGTAACATGGTACAGTCCAGATGGCCTGGCCCATATGGCAAGGTCTTTGTGAAGGTGACCATTGTGGGTGAGAGGATGGGGGTGGTGGTGGGGGGGCTCACAGACCTGGGCTCATGTACTGTCACTTCCCATTGTAGGGGAGAGAGAAGAGGCGAAGGAGGGGGAGCAGGAAGAGACGGGCAGAATACAAATTACTTTTCTGTGAGAAGGACAGGAAAAGTCCCTGCATTTAGCTGCAGAGTCACCGGAGGAATGATAATACAGACGAGCAAGGGAGAAGAAAGAGGAAAAGAATAGAAAATGATTCAGCTACGGCAAAAGGCAATGTCAAGAGGGGGAAATTATACGCATTAAAGGAAATCCCACTGTATCTCTTTTCTAATGTCTCCAAAATCCTAAAACACATAAAGGAAATGACATTGTCTCCTCCCAGGCAGAAGTGGAAGAAATATTCAGTTGCTGAGAAATAACGGTGTCAACATGTAAAAATACTGCAAATACTATGTAGGGACTAAAGATGGAAACGAACCTTGGCTATAATCTTGTGTATTGGTACATATTGTGTTTATGAATATGCACTGCTTCAGTTTCAAACTTCAAACATCACACAGGAATGCATTCATGCTGCTTAAATCTGATGGGATGTGCTGTGTTAGACTGGAATAATCAATGAAAATGATTGTCAAAGGTGTGTTCACCAATCAGCTTCTGTCATTGTTGTTTCAATTGTCAAAAACGTCTGTCAAAATAAGTCCAACATCACATAGCTGAACTTTTTAGTCTTTAACCCATAAAGACCCAAACATCCATCACTGACCACAAGCCTGATCTAAACTGTTTAATATCTGTTGATCCACTAATCCTATCAATACATACAAATAATTGGTGTAAAATGCAATTTGTCATCTTTTCATGGTCATCAGATATGACCCATTTGGACATCCAGAGGCTCCGTAGTTACCGTGGAAACACCGTCGTCTTCTACAACATTGATTCACCAGTAAAAGCCATGGAGTTGGATCAATAGCAAAAAACGAAAATGCATGGTTTATGTTCTGTTAATGATAGATTTTACTGAAAAAGTGACTTTTTCTGCAGTTTTGTCTGTTTTTGATATAATAACCCTCAACTTTAATCTGAGCTTTTATGAACACCTTCATGATCGGTGAATTAAATACAGGGAAATACCTGATTTATACTGATAAAACAAAAAAAAAACAGAGCTTGATATTGTAACAAATGATTGATACAGAGAAAATTCAAATCAAAATCATTTGGGAACTGACACAAAAGTAACACTGGGTCTTCATTGGTTAATAATTTACAACATGATCCAAACAGAACAAGTCAAGACCTACTTTTGGAGCATAACTAGTTGAGATAGCCAGTTTTGTAGCAGCTCGATGGTTCTGTATCGTGTTGTAAATACCAATATTTATTAGAGATGCAGCCATTAACTGGTTTGACTCATTGATCCACACCGACAGGACGCTTTACAGACATAAGAGCAGATCTTTGTTCTGCCTGTGGCCAGTGGCTAATATTAGACCTCTCAACTGGAACGACCGACTTTGAGAGAAAGTATTAGCTAGAAAAACACAATTATGTTGATGTTCAGTTCCAGATTTATGGATTAATTACTTGTTCAGTGATCCACAAATACTGCTACTGTAAAATTCAACAGAGCAGGCAAATGATCAGGCTGTTTATCCAGATGAGTTCATTCTTTTTGTTTGAATAAAACCTGAAATGTCAGTAATAATGAAATGCCAGAAGTAATCCTTAATTTCACAAACTATGTGTGTGCTGCTCGGTATGGAAGTACGAAAGGACAAAGTTAAGCCATTAAGCTCAGCAAAGATGTAGATTATCTTTCATTACCAAATACCTTCTTTTTAATTATTTTACTACATTCCCATGATGCTCCAACAATAATACAACTGCTGTTCCATGCACCATCACTTAAAACTGTACTGATGCTGCATACTGTAATATTTTGCACAAATTAAGAAGATATTTTATTACTTTTATTTTGTTTGCACATTTTATGGTAGTTTTATTCCAGCCTATTTACCTTTTATATATTTAATTTTATCCTTTTATCTTCTATACTAAAAAACCAAGACCTGGGTAACGACACTGTAAAAAATGACCGTAGAATTAACACCAAAAAGTTTTAAAATTGCAACATAAAAAAACTGTAAGTAAAAATAAAATGTAAAGTTGTTTAGTTGGCAAGATTTTTGTGTTAATAATTAAATAAAATATAGCTATACTTTATACAGGAAGAATATATTAACAAAACCAGATCTGTAGGTAGAAATGATGTGTTTCTATTGTTTTGAGAAAATAAAAACGTAAATTGAAAAACAATGTGGTGCCATTTAAATCACAAGACCATAATGTTGAAATAACAGCCTTTTCTCATACTTAAAAAAAATCTAATCCAATGTTAAATCTACATGTTTAAAATATTAAATCTACATGTTACTCCATAAATATGTTTAGGGATTGTTGTGTTTTTTACAGTACTGTTCTGGTAACAACAGCTACCAGTTTTTTGTTTTTTTTCCGCAATAAAAACAGGATGTTTTTTTTACAGTGTATATTTTGTTCTATTGTGTACCATTGATCGAATAACAATAAATCTGACTCTGAGTCTGGGGGAGGAGGGGTTGCATAATTTTTTATTTTTTTTAATCTTTTTTTATACTGTTTATCAATCAACAAACACATTTATATTCTTATAGTTTGTGTAATTTTTGCTGAAGATTAACCTGAGCCAATGTACCAGAGCAGAGAAAAGCCCACAGCTATTTACTCAGCTGAGAAAAGAAGTCATTTAATTTTTCATTTGCAATTAAACTAGAGGATACAGCTTTAAAGTTAATATAGGAAAATGTAATCGATAAAATACAGTGAAATTAAGTGATGGTGAAATGTACAAAGCAGAAAACTGCAGTAGGAAAAATACTGGCGTGCTGTCACCCCATTTGCCTGTTCTGACAAACAAGTCTGTATCTCTGCGGTACCTCAGTCCTCAGCAGTCAATAAGCATGGATCAGACAGAGCCAGACAAACACCCACACACAGAGAAATCAACTCTACCTTGGCAGCGGAAATACATCCTCAAGCAACTTCACGAAACAAAAAAAAAAACAAATCCCAAGTCCGTGGGGTGTTGTCTGACCCCACTGAGTCTGCAGATGAACGCACAAACACACTGTCATTTCACTATCAAACAAGGGAGAACAAATTCAGATCTTTTATATATACGAAAGTACCAGTACAGCGATGGAGAAACACTCACAAGCATTAGTACTCATATGTAAAATACTCACGTAAAAGTACTGGTTTGATCCCTCATTCATATGACAACATTGGACGTTAATACTGACATAGCAGTGTTGTTGCAGTGTGTTTCTTCTGGAGATACTTTTAATTTTATTAGAAAAAAATTTTTTAAAAAACTACAACATATAAATATTATGTGAATTTCCAGCAGGTGATCAATATAGTTAATCTCTATTTGTATCCGTATTAATGGTACAGGGAAAAAGAAACCAACAAGTTCTGATACACACACCAGTTTTTGGTTTTTGAAGAGTGAAAAGTCAGTATTATCTGAAGCTGTGAACAAGTCCAACAAGCTTTTTATGAGATTTTAACCCAAACAGACCCAAAATATCTACCAGCGACCAAAATTATTTACGGACATAAAAAGGTAAATCACTGTTGACCCACTAATCCTATCAATCCATGTAAATAATTGTTGTAAAATGCAGTTTGTCATCTTTTCATGGTCATCAGATATGACCCATTTGGACGTTCAGAGGCTCTACAGCGAATGTGGAAACACTGACATTTTCTTCGACTTTGATTCACCGGTAAAACCCATGGAGTTGGATAAGTGACAATGGATGAATGACATTTGGTTTATGTTCATTTACTGATATACTCTTACCGAAAAAGTCAATTTTTTCTTAGGTTTTCTCTGTTTTTGGTATAATAACCCTCACTCATAAAAATTCAAAACTGGAAAATACCTGTTTTTCACTGAAAAAATGTTAAAATGGAAAGGATAATATTATGATAAATGGAGATAAATCACTTAAGAAAGGTTAAATCTAGAGAAAAATCCATTTGGGAATCGTCATAAAAAGTAGTGCTAGGTTTTTATGGGTTAAAGGCTTAACCCTTTATTGGGCAAGTGTCTATTTTTGGTCATTTCCGCATACATTACAAGACAGTGTCAGCAACAGTTCCAGTGAGGACAGTGAGTCAATAATCTCAGGTCCAATGTGGTCTACAGGGTCTGTTAGGTCCACCTCTGCATGAACAGTGAGTGGACCTGCTTTGTTAGGTACCATGAAGTAATGGTACTAATGTAAGGAATG
>JAPQRP010000020.1:13208144-13230232 GCA_037367295.1 Apogon hyalosoma
TGGTACTAATGTAAGGAATGATGTTCAAAGGGATCATGTGGATGTGGACAGGGGTCTGGATCTGCACTTATGTTGGTTTAATGTTCTAAAATATATGTTCCTATTTTTTTCTTGTATTTTTTATATTTACTTGTTTTTGGGTTTTTTTTCACTTACGGATAAGGAACTAAATATGGTTACTTCATTGACCTTGATTTTCTATATAACAATAAAACGTTTTGAAAAATTTCCCAAAAATAATAAAGTCGTGTTAGGTCCTCTAGTAACACACTAAGGTTGAAAATATGAATTGCATTCTATGAGAGCCCTATAAAGGTTAATATGTGATAACATGAAGTTTGTGTTGAAGTCTGTTTCTCAGCCTTAGACTGTCTTGTTTACATCCATTATAACTGCCTGTACATGTGACTTCTGTATTTTGTTTTGTTTTTTTCAGTGACATTCCTTCGTTGTCTACCCAGATCTTCTGTGCTTCTCCCGTTCCTCTGTCATTCTGGATCACTGGGTTTACTCTGTCAGGATGAGGGCAAATATTTCTGTTGTGCAGCAGCAGGATTGTCATTCTCCTTCCTCCTGTTATCTGTGTGTTACCGTTATGAATGTTCCCTTCACTACATGAAAGAACAACAACCTCTGACCTGCAACCTATACAACCTGAAAATAACACGTTTTGACAGAAACTCTCTCTCTCTCTCTCTCTCTTTTTGTGGCATTTTCTCGTATAGGAATCAAATCATTTCATTACAATAGCATGCTTCCTCACGTGCATATGACTTTCATCCCATCACTGTTTTGCAAAGGTACTTTCACTACGTCCTGTACTCAGTGTTACCTACTATGTGTGATTTTTTTTTTTTAAAGGTCTGGTCAAACAAAATCCAGGGAGCTTTTACTTCTACTCCACAATAACAATGATGGTGCCTGACCTTCAGCAATGACACAGCTATAACAATGTGTGTAGATACAGTAGATCCAGCCATGTGAGGGCCGCAGTGCTGCTATTTGCTAAATGTCCTTCAGTGAAACACTTGGTTTAATACTTTGAGCACTCTGGCTTGTGTAAATATTTCTGCTGCAGAGAGGCAGGACTGTCCTTCTCCTTCCTTCCATTATTTGTGCAATACTGCTTTTAAGGTTTCCCTCTCTACATTAAACTACAACTTATACCTGAAAGAAATGCCATTTTTTGTACCAAAGCGATCTACTGATCTAAAATGTTTAATAACTTTGATCCATTAATCCTATCAATACATGTAAATAACTGCTGTAAAATGTAGTTTGTCATCTTTTCATGGTCATCAGATATGACCCATTTGGATGTTCAGAGGTTCCGTAGTGAACGTGGAAACACCGTCATCTTCTACAACATTGATTCACCAGTAAAACCCATGGAGCTGGATCAATGACAGCGGATGGACACACTGGGCTTATGTTTAGTTAATGATAGATTTGACTGAAAAAGTCACTTTTTCTGCAGTTTCGTCTGTTTAAGATATAATAACCCTCAACTTTAATCTGACCTTTTATGAACATTTACATGCTCAGTGAATTAAATATAGGAAATTACCTGATTTATACTGATAAAATGCAAAATACAGATAATATAAATAAATGGTGATAAATCGCTTATGTTTAGGTTAGATATAAACCCCTTTTACACAGCATTTCTGTTACGGGGATATTTCACCTTTATTCCAGAACGTCATCTGTGTAAATAAAATGGTGGGATCACTTGATCCCACCTTTATTGTGGCTCTGAAACGCCTCTAGAGGTAGTAACAGAGCTGCGATAAAGGTGGAATCATGATTCCGGAACGCTATGTAAAAGGAACACCTCTCATTCCACAACCAAGGTGTCATTCTGATGACGTATTGCGCGAGCAACCCCTGCACCGGGGTGATTTAAAAATAAGCGTGGACCATGTACAGTAAACAAACATATCAACGTGACCAGAAAGACATGGACTGGGAAGATGCCAAGATCCACGAGCTGTTGTCACTTCGAGTGGAGGACTCTATCCATGCTAACATTTGTGGAACGGTGAAAGACGGGTCGACTCTGGAGAGGTTAGCAACACCGCTATGCTCGGGGTATTTCCCACATCACTCTATACACTGCGCTGCGTCACAGCCCCTTTGATTCCAGAACGCAGGTCCGCTGTGTAAAAGTCCAGCCTGTCTCACCTCTGTTACTCCTTTGGCTTGGCTGTGGAAATCGGTCAGTGGTGGAAAAAAGGTGGGATCACCATCTCACCTTTTTTCTGAGATCTCTGTGTAAAAGTGGCTATAGAGAAAATGTAATTTGGGAAACTGACATAAAAGTAGCACTGGGTCTTTATGGGTTAATACCATAAGGCACTTCCTCATGCACTTAAGTTACACAAAAGCACCCTCACTTCCAACATGATTTTACCAGCGTACATTGCAGCATTCTTTACTCAGTGCTGCCCAAAAACAAATCAGACAACCAAGATAACTTTTACCAAGGCCTGGGGCGATACATCTGTTTTGCTTTCTGTAAATTGTGAAAAATCACACAAAAATCAGTCAAATCAACAAAAATTCAAACTGCAGCCTGTTTGCATCTTGTAATATATGAACTGTGAATGTGTTTCTCGTTTCATGTACGGAACAGTTTTAGTAAAGAAAGAGTATTTCTGAGTCATGTTTTGCTTTCAGTTCATCCAGCCAGAAAACAGTCGATTAGAATGGTATGAAACATTCAAAGCATTGAAAAAAGATGGAAATTTAGTTTTTGGCGATTATCATCCAACTCTAGTTTTATCCCTTCTCCAGAACAATAGTGTTGTCAGACTAGTCTACAGCACTAACAGGTATAGACATAGGCCTGGCTATGTGAAACTGCAGTCAGAATACATCTCACAGCTTGTACTAATTTATTTTTAATGCTGTAAACAAGTTGAATCTATGTTTCTATTTTCTGCACAAGCATTTATACTTTGTTTTGGGGGAACTCTACCTGTATTTTGTCCATTTCTGATCAAGGTGAACCCAAAGACATAGATCTAAAGTTTTAAGGATCAACTCAAATTTCAATCCAAGTGTACAACACAGACATGAAAATGTGTTCATGTACTACACAAAGACACACTGGTGAGGGCCTTTTGTTCCAGCTGAGTGGGAGAATGGTTCTTCTTGTGCTGATTATCTCATTGCCCCCCCTTGTGTACTGATTCCCCCCCGCATGCCCACTCTTCCCTCTCGCTCATCAGGGCTGAAGTGGCTTTCTCGTCCTCTGTAAAGCCACCATCCCCCATCTGTACCCACGCTCTTCACCCCTTCCTTCTCCTCTTTTTCCACTGTCTTTACATCTGAAAGTGAACAGTTGCAGCTGAAAACAAAAAGTCTAATGGAAGAAAGGCAGACTAAAACAAAGAGGGGTAAAAAAAAACAAAAAAACAAAACAGCTGATCTAATGGCCCAGCCGATCTTTGATGACAAATGGCTGACAACACCATCACACACACTGTGCTGTCTGCTGCTCCTTTGCTAACCTTGCCTGAGGCATGAGAACCAAGCACAGAGACAATTGGCTTTCAACCAGCATGAGTTCAGAGTGAGAGCACAGACTGTGTGCATGTCTCTGTCATACAGATGAATGGGAGGTGGCAGGAGGTGATAAAAGGTAATATACGTTTTATTCTTGCCTGTTCTGTCAGGACAGATGGGGTGGTGGCACTGAAAAAGAACCATTCCATTAATTCTCAGAAGGAATGTGTTGGAAAATTACCCCAAAACAGGTAAATAAGTAAAGTTTATTAACAGGGAACATAGCATTAAGTGACCCATGTTCTGTAAAAGGCACTAAAATACTAGTAAAAGCTGAACAGTAAAACACTAAAAAACATACAAAGTTAACACAACAATTGCAACAATCACCAAAGGATGTCTAGACAGTTATAGACAAGATCATGGAGGTCAAAACAATATTAGTTCAGGGGCCACTTAAGCCCAGAATGATCTCAAACAGGCCTGGCCAGTAACATAATATCCTATAAATCATGTCAACTCCAAACTTTTCTCTATGCTTTAGAGTAAAAAAAGTTAAATTATATTAAAATAATGAAAATGTTTACATCTACAAACTGGGGATGCAATGGTACAGGTTATCCACGGTTCGGTACGTATTGCGGTTCTTGAGTCACGGTTCACAGTGTGGTACAGTTCAGATGCAGAGGCCAGCTGGAGCCTGGCTGTGCACCGAAACACAACTGGGAGCTGATGGAAGACCTTAGGGCTCATTTATGTTCACTTTACGCACATAAATAGGTAGGTCCATTTCTAATGTTATCATGCATGATTGCCGTCATACTTCCATGCATCCTGTACTTTGGAATGAGCATTTCTCAAACAATGCACCTGAAGGTGCCGCTCTTAATTACCATACTGGCCAAATACCATGAAGAAAAGTAAAGTTTTTTGAGAAGAAGAAGACGAAGAAAGTCACTAATAACAAACATGGCGATGACAGAGGAGGTTTTACTAATGTGGATACTAATGTTAATATTGAGAAGGGTAGTTGGAAGCAGAAGGGCTGTGCACCGGCTTGAGCTGGCCTCCGCCGCTACGACAGGACACTGGCTCAAGCCAGGCTCCGCCACGCACGGCTATAGATGAGCTGAGGTCCTGCTTTAGACGGGCTCCGTGTTCGGCTCCAACCAATGACAGTTGAATTCCATAAGTTGGTCATTTTGCAAAGCTCTAAAATGAACGCGAGTTGTCCGGAAATGTTATTTGAAAATAACAAATAAGCTGTACCACAGTACATGCTCATACCGAAACACGAGGGGTGTACCAAACTATACGACGGTACAATGTGTACCATTACACCCCTACTACAAACGATCCTTTGAAAAATGTGAATAACCTGAAAAACCTGGAATTTCTTAAGAAAAATTAATTACATTTTAACAATGTTTTCCCTCAGTTTATCATTTACACACGTGCTGTACAACTTACAGATCACAGTGGATCTATGAAAGCACAAAACATTTAATAACAGGCAGAATATTGTTAACATTACGCTTATTTTTCTTAGGAAATTTTGGGTTGTTCAGGTTATTCACATTTTCAATGACAGGATAGTTTGTAAAGCTAAACATTTTTCATGTAATTTTACACTAAAAGAAAGACGAATTTGGAGTTGTCATTATTTATAGATTATTATGATAGTATTTTAATGGTCTGACCCACTTGAGATTGAATTCTGCTGCATGTGGACCCTGAACTACAATGATTTTGACACCCTTGATTATTAATATCTTAGGGGAACATTTACATTTCAGAAATTCTTCCAATGGGATGGACTGGACCCTTTGGCGAGCTGGTTTTGGCCCACAGGCTGTATGTTTGACACCCCTGGTCTTTAACCTTGCCTTAAAAAAATCGAGATAGAAGGAACACATCTAAATAACTGGTTCTGTGACTGTGGAGTAGCACCTGCAAAAAGTCATTCAGTTTTACTTTTTATTGTGTGGGACATCAGCTGAATTCAGATGATTACAGTCGGCTAATCTATAAAGTGGGGCTTGACCCAAGTTCATGTGTTGAAATCTCAACAGAAGACATTAGAAAAGCCTAAAAAAATTCATATATTGGAAAAATTCCTCTTTATTGGTGTTATTTTCTGAATCTAATAACAGCCTAACATAAACTGAATTGCTCAGTCATTATGAGCCAGCCTTGATTTTAATAAATTAAATATTAACTATTATAGATTAACTGAATGAAAACTTAAATGACGTTACCAATTTGACAGTCTTACCCTCATCATAATTTCACCATTATCTTTTTATTTAGGCCAGCATATGTACTCATTGTACACTAAACTATTTTACCATTTTTGTAAAAGAGGTATGTTTGGTTTATTCTACTACAAGCCGAGTGAAGAAGTTTTCACTCTGTGTTTATGAGAGTCCAGCTTAAGTCAGAGATAAATCAACTGTATATAACCTGGTATATATACAGTTGCAGAAAAATTAGACCACCCTTGTTTTCTTCTATTTCTTGTTCATTTTAATGCCTAGTACAACTAAAGGTACAGTTGTTTGGACAAATATAATGATAACAACAGCAATAGCACATAGTAGTTTAATTTCAGAGCTGATATCTATCCATTTTCCATGTTTTCTTGATAATAACCAAAATCACTTCAGTTCTTACATCAATATCTATGGCACTGTACTGACAAAAACAGCACTTTCAGGTATTCCATGTTTTATTTTTTTTATCTGTTTTAGTCACATGATACACACAGGAGTTAGTACTTGATTGCACAACCATCACTTTTGATGACTTTTGATGGTCTAATAACTTTTTCCGTGACTGAATTTCTTACGTGAATATTGACAACTGGTTAGATTTTGGTGCATCTAGCTTGAGAATTAAGGAAATCCTTTGTGGGAAAATACAGTTTCACCAATTCTAAGAGATGTTTTGCATTGATTATTAGTTTATACATGATCTGAACACCTCACCTGGTGCTTTTGTGTTGGACATGTGTTTCCATTATGTTTCATGTTCACTATTTTCCTTCGCTTTACAGTCTAAGCCATTAATAAATTATTAAGAGATGAGTCAAAGATTAAAAAAAAAAAAAAACATGGCCCCATTTATAGTCCCATGTTGATGACTTCAGAGAAAAGCAGTGATGGGAAACAGAAATGCCTGACAAGGTCACAGCATGACAGTACTTCAGTCCAGCTGAGTCAGCAGTACTCATCCTCCCAGCTCATAACACACTGTAACATTATATACTGCCTGTCTTTGTCATTGCCTTAAGTCTCTAAGGGGCAAAGAGATGGGATACAATGACCTTTTTCAATGTTAATACAGAAACTTCATCTCACTGGAAAGTTTAATGAGCCTATTTCCCCAAAATTCTTTTTCTAGGACTCAAATTAGATTCCTTGTGGTTCAGAAAAGCTTTTAGGGTGCTGACCCAGTTTTAATTGGCAAAACTGAAAGAAGAAGACAGAGCTTCTCAAATGACTTCCACAGCTAAATCTGTTTTTGGTTTTTTTTTGTTACTTATCTCTGCATTTGATATGTCCCTGCCTGGTAGAAGTTAAAATGACAAGCCTTTCGGATAAAGTGAATTATAGGTCTAATGAAAATGATCAGTACTTTTAATAAACATAGACATTTAAGGCGAGCAGTGATTCGCTTACTGTGCGCGATGAAAACCAGGCTCCTACTGTTGAGTCAAGTCTTTAAGCGATCAAGACCCCGACACTGTTTATTTCAGGCATTACCATGCATGCTGGGTGATCAGATCACATGAGGACAGGTGTGAATGAGGAGGCATTGGGATCTTATCACACAGAGAACAGTTGGAAGTGGTCCGGGCCACATATGGCCACATTCTTTTAGCAGAGGCCGAGCAAATGGTCCTGGGCCACATTGAGGGAGTCTTCAGAGTAAACCACAGCACATACACATGTATTTACTGGCAACGACAAGGCTTTTACTGTTTGACTTTTTGACTAATTTAAATAAATCCATTCATTCTTTTTCAAAGTAAGGTTAAAATTTTGTTCCATTTACTTGAAAACTGTTGTGGTGTCATGTTAGGGTCTCCAGTTGTCAGCTGTTTTGTTTTTTTAAATACAGAATTAATATTTGTCAGGAAAAGAGTATTTTCTAATAAACCATGGCACTTGGTGATTTGTTGTCATTGGTTACTACAGCGTTTGTTTTTTTTTTGTTTGTTTTGTTTTTAGAAATCCTGTTAATTATTTCTGCTTGAACAATACACAAACCAAACTGTCATTATTGCTAGATAAACAAAAGAAGCCATGGCACATAAAATCAGGATGGTACCTCCTCGACCTCATTTTAAGCCAGGAAAAACCCAGAGTTGGTTCTTAAATCGCATAAGCTGGTTTTATCCATAATGTCTGAAAAAACTCAAAAAGCCTGCAGCGACATAAGAGTGTATCAAACATCATGGAAGATTTAGTTGTCTGTTTTCATTTCCTCTTCTTTAAGGCACTAGTAAAGGACTTACAACCAACCTATCTGGTATTTACAAATGGAAATGATGCACATGTTTATTTGCATATAAGTACATCAACAGCATTAAGATAAACTGCAGACACATAACAGGTGTGAGCAGGACGCTGAAATACAAGGGTAAATGGATTTAATTTGCATAGCACTCATCTACCTTATTGTCTTTATAATGTGTCTCATTCACCCATTCACATTCACAAACACACACTCCACACAACTCACACTCAACAGCAGCTCATGACCTGTATCAAAACTCAAGTGCTTCATTCATTTGTGGTATTAAATCATTTCAATTTCTTTCTCAAATTCCTATTAATAGAAAAAAAAAAAAAAAACTATGGCCTCTGTTTGTCTCTGTGAATAAAAACTGACAGCTGCCATTCTCAATGACAGATAATCTTTTAAGTATGCAGGCAGTCAAAGTGTCTCATCCTCAAAAGCTGGATTCTTATCATGATCAGCTTTGCTCTAATGCAACATTAGTAATGGTAATATTTGTTGAAATTACAAGAAAAACAAGGAAAAAGCAACAGAAAAAAGGAACTAATGACTAACACTCCCCAGAATATGTCCCTGAGGCATAGGTACCCAATTACAAACTAATAAACCCACGCAGAATTGGTGCAAAAAGCAAATATGCACACCTCACACACATAAACACATTTACATTAGCAGTACAAACTAAAGCGTGTGCTGGCAGCTCCAGTGTGGAGTTTATTATGCGCTGCGTGCTGCGGCGAGATAACCGAACGATGAAAGATTTTAAATGAGCCTTGAGAAAAATGAGCAAGTGAGGGTGTAAATGCTGGTAATAAAATGGCAGAAGGAGAAACAGAGACAGACAGACAGAAGGTATGAATGAGGAAGTGGAGAGGTGAGGGAAGCACAGAGAGAAAAGGGAAAAGGATGGACAGCTGCTGCATTTAGAAACAGAAAATTGAGCGCTGCATTTAGTGTCAAAGGGTGAAAGGCAGGAAAGAAAAGCCAGGCAAAAAAGACGTTTATGCGACGCACACAGAGCGACAGAGATATGAGCACGTACACATGCATGACTGCTGCAGAATCATTCATTATACAGTACTGTATGTGTGAGCTATGTTTACGTCTGTGATTCTCCTTTTGATCTGCTTCCTGCTGCAGCCTATTAGGCAGGTTAGTGCGATGGCGTCTATTCTAGTCTCTAGAAAACACATTGGATTTTAATTGAAACACTGTCACTGTGAGGTTTATGGGTTTTAATTTAAGGAGGTCATATTAAATACTGTCAACACTGCAAAACCAACCATACTATAGAGAAGACACATGCTCTTAAATAACTTACTGTCTCATTTTCTTTCATTTAAAATAAATAAATAAATCTTTCAATGGGGTGACCACATTTGTTTGGCTAGATTTCAAACAATTAGTCTAAAGACTGAAAGAAGATAATAGGCTTCAGAACATGAATAAAGCACTTCAAATCTTCAATGTAGTAAGTTCTGTTTATATTTATACGCTGCTACAATCAGAGAAAAGCAGAACAACAGGTCTCATTCTTAAAATAGGGAAAAGACTTAAGACAAAGTTACAAACTGTACATTTTAAACTGACTTTTGCGGTTTTTTTTCTTTACATGCTATTTTTTAGCATGAAACATGATTCAATTCAAGCTGCAATTTCAGACAGATTGTGTTTTTCATTTGTTGTAGAATATATTTAATAGAAAAATACCTACAAATAAACCAAGAGGACCAGATTACTCCCTGTAAAACCATGTTATTTGGAAGTAAAGGCAAAAACTAGAAACTCTAAATTTCATCAATACTGATTGATTGATTGATTGACTGACTGACTGATTGGTTTATTTCAAGCTTGTGCACTCTATGTACAGTGTTGTTTCAATTTCACAATAAGACAGAGATAATATAACATCCATCCATCCATCCATCCATCCTCAGAGCTACCAGATCTACTTCAAAACACTGTCTGCACATTACAACACATTCACTTTACAGGTTCAATCTAGTGGACGATTTATTCATCTATTGTATAAATGCACATAAACCAATATTTATGTGTAACAATACTTTATCATATACCTTGAAAACATCAGCAAACCAGCACTTTTGTCATTTGTTTTCCTATTAATCTTATTAAAATATGTAACGTGTAGCACGTTTAATCTCTGAGGCAGATAATTTCTAAAAAAAAAAAACAAAACTGTAGACCGCTGGAATACTTGAAGCACATTTTGCATCATACTTGCATAACTTTCAATAACTATACATAATGCTTACTTTACTCGAGTAATTTCACGTTGTTATTATTATTACTTCTACTTAAGTAACTGAATCCTAATACCACCACTGGTCACCAACACAACAAAAATGTGTCACATCATCCACAGTGTTTTAGGACATGATATGTGCAAAAGCAAATGATAAAAGCCGAAACATTATAATAAACTGTCTCATTCAGCATTCGCCGTCCTCTGCATCTGTGCGGTTTTGACGTAGAGGAACAGAAAACTAAAAACAAACTGGCCGTGGTCTTCACTGTGAATTCAACCTTCATAACACAATGTGCTGCTACCCTGCATATTTCTTCCAGTTAATGGGATGACAGTGTCTATTACCTGCCGTCATGTGCGAGTTCACTTCAAAGAATGCTTCCTCTATGCACCGACACGTCACACAAACTGCTTTTTAGTTGCATTTTTAAAGCACATCATGCATACAGACCGCTCCCTCACACATACACCAAATACACACAACACACACACTTAGTTCTCATTATATCAAACTGTCAACACTGAACACACAACCAGGTGAAATATGGGAAATTGCTGCAGCTGTTGGAGGTTTTGTTTGACAAATAGATGGTAACAGCAACGGGAGAAGAGAAAATGAGTTGGATGAGAATAAGCCCAGGTGCACAGACTAACAGCGAGGAGGGAATGTCCACGGTTTTAATGTGTTACAGTGAAAAACATCAAAGTGTGATATTTACATCCACTTTAGGTCTGTGTGTATGGATATTTGTAAGCCAAAGATTTACATCCCCTATACAGTGATGAGAATACAATACCTGACAAATGAAAATGCAAATACTAACTTATAGACATGCAGTATCTAACAGAAAGGTGTGTTCAATAACAAAAAAGAGGCTTAAGAATATAATGCAAATGAAAGCAGAATGGAGTTCTGCAAAAATATTTGATGGGAAATGAAAATATCACCTATGACACAGAACACTGTCCTATCACTTTTAACTAATAAGAGTTAACTGTAACCTATAACAAGTGTATTTAAGTTGGCTTCATTAAACCATTGTAGATGCATCTGGAAACTCTGTTATAATAGTGAATCCGTTTCTCTCATCATCTATGACAGCTGTAATTTCTGCTTCATTCGTACATTAAAGATGTCACTAAAGAGACGTGAACTGGGTTTCAATCATCTTGATTTTATTTCCTCAGTGACAAAAAAAAAGTTACACAAACCCCTTCAAGTTAAAGTGCACTGAATTTAACCCATAAAGACCCAGTGCTACTTTTGTGGCCATTCCCAATTGAATTCTTCTCTGTATTGAAAATTTCTTTAGTGATTTATCACCATTTATTGTAATACTGTCCTTCGCGTTTTGTTTTTTGTTTTTTTCTGTAAAAATCAGGGTTTTTCCTATATCTAATTCACTGATCATGTAAATGTTCATTAAAGCTCAGATTAAAATGGAGGGTTATTATATCAGAAAGAGACAAAACTGAAGAAAAAGTTACTTTTTCTGTAACAAAATATCATTAACGGAACATGAGACAAGTGTCTCCATCCACTGTTACTGAGCCAACCCCATGGGTTTTACTGGTGAATCAATGTTGTAGAAGATGATGGTGTTTCCATGTTCATTACAGAGCCTCTGAACGTCCAAATGGGTCACATGTGATGACTATGGAAAGATGACAAACTGCATTTTACACCAATTATTAACATATATTGATAGAATTAGTGGATCAACAGGTATCAAACAGTTTATATGACTAGATAGTTTTGATCATCAGCGGATGTTTGGATCTTTATGGGTTAAGAAATACTATAAAGTGACACCTCTGCACATAATAAGTGCATGTATATTGGTCCTGTTTGTGCATGTGTGTATTTGGGCATGAAGTGGAAAAATGGAATTTTACCAATGAGGGATTAATAAAGGCATTTCCTCTTCTTCTTATCATTTAATGATCTACAACTACTTATGTGGCAACTTCCAAATAAATTCTCCTTACATTTAGTGATTTATCACTTTATTTTACTATATTATTATCCTCTGCATTGTGCATGTATCAGTGAAAAGCAGGTAATTTCTTATTTTTAACTTACATTTGTATGTTTAACTAAATATAGATGTTCACAAACGCTAAGAGTAGATTAGGGGTTATAACATCAGAACATAGAAACCTCAATAAAAAGTGACTTTTATGGCAAAATAAATCACTAACGCAACAAAAAAGCAAACATCTACAACTACAGTCATTTAACAAACTACATAGGTTTTACTGGTGGATCAATGTTGCAGAAAATGACAGTGTTTCTGATACTGTTGGAAATATTCTTTTTTTTTTTTTAAACCTATTATTTGCATGTATCGATAAGATTAGCGGTTCTAAATGTCTCTAACATTTTAGATCAGTAGATGCTTTTGGTGACCAGCAGCTGTTTAGGCTTTTTCAGGGTTAAATACACTCACTAGTCTATCCCATGATGCAACACTCTTTTTACATTATCTGCATTTACTTTATTTATGTGTCTATGAGATGAACCAAGAGACAACCTCCACTTCTTACACAGCTACTAACTTAAGAAATCCATTACATGACAAAAGATGACTGGTTGATTTATTGATTTGTGAATGAGTTTGTTGCTTTGACTAAATAAAATAGTCAAAGGTTCTAAGGTTGGAACCTTACAAACCACAAGTGTTTGAAATTCATAGTCACTGACCAATAAAAATCCATTATTCATGACTCAAACCCAAAGGAAGTAGAAACTGGTAAGATTCAGCAAAGTCTATATTGGATCCCAGCAAACATACATGTTGTCAGACACTATTAAAAACTACATCCCTGCATGTATCCCTACCTTGTACACAACTGAATCTTTTTAATTAACCAATATCTCTGTGGAAATCAATAAAATCCTCCTCAAAAACCCCCTCATCACTCCCACCACCCTACTGTCTTCATGTTATAACCACGCACACACACCACCAGGCTGAATCTAATTCCACTTGGATTTAAAGGACAAACATTTACACTTTTCCATTTCTATACTGTACATCACAGATCTCAGCAGAGGCGTCCATTTTGCTTGTTTGTTTTTAGAAGCGGAGATTTATTGGAAACCCTGCTGAGAGGGACAAAGCCCGCCCCCTCCGTCTGAGCTCAAAGTCTACCCTCGCTTCACGCTTAATGTATGACTAATCAGTCCCTGGCCTGGAAGAGAGAAGAGGCCTGAAGAGGGTGAGAAGAAGCAGAGGGGGGACGGCGAGGAGGGCGGGAGGTGAAGACATTCTCCAGGGAAATAAAGACGCCATCAGCCTGTTAGGTGTCATTGTAAACAACATGGCATAGAGCTTCTACAAAACAACCTGAGGGGGCACAAAGGAGAATCATTTGAATGGAATGGGGAACAAATAAACCCATCTCTTTATGCCAAACCTTAAGAAAACAGCAGATATGTTGAATATTGAGCTCTATTATTGGTTCATTTAAAAAGAACCTAAGCTATTATTGCAAAAGAAGCAACGATAAGTCATGTAAACTGACCAGAAACTAATTTTAGTCATCGTAAGCTGTACAGTCACCTAAAGTTACAAGCAATAAGGACATTTACAACCACATGGTCTTCACAGTTTTGAATTGTTAGTCAACGTGCATTTCATTGAAATACCATCAAATATTAGCACAGTGGTTGTTTAATCCAACAAAGAAACAAGTGGTGCCAGGCACAACAAACCCCGCCCCTTACACGTACTGTAGCTTATTTTGGCATCGATCCAGCTGACGTCATCGTGTCTATGCGTGTGCTGATGTCAGCATACACATAGACAGCATAGACACATTTCTGCCATTATAAATAAATGGGGGGAAAAAGATTTTAAAAATTCATCAAAAACTTGAACTTTGACCTGCTTTTCCCAAAATGTAATCATATTTATTCTGAGTCACTGGTAATTTATAAACCCAGTTTAGTATGAATTCAACCAATAGCTTTGCTGATAAAGTGTTAACAAACAAACAAAGAAACAAACTGAGCCAAAAACAATACCCCTTGCCTCCCCTTCAGGGGGCGGGGCAAAAATACAATGAAAAAAAGAAACGTCAGAATATCAGAATGGCTGCGACTACTTTAACATCAGCTGTAACAATAGGATAGGAAGCACCAACGACACATTTTAGTAGCATTTACCGATAAAGTGTATTTTCATTATCATTGCAATATGAACATATAAAGATGCTTCATACGTACATCATCCTTCTAATCTATCATGATTTTAACTATGTTGTACTGACCAGATGTATGTAAATATTTAGGTACAATCACAGTAAATACTTTCTATTCTATTCTATTCTATTCTATTCTATTCTATTCTATTCTATTCTATTCTATTCTATTCTATTCTAGTATTAACATTCAATACATGGACCATGCATTCCCACCGTTTGCCATCAGATAACTCAGATTAACCCTCTGTAGATTACTTGATGTTATTTTTGTATTTCCTGTGAAGTTGGTGAGGACTGAAGAAGGAAAGAGGAGTGAAACCAGCAACAAAATTTGATGCAACGAGGTGAAAACGAACAACACCTCAGCTCCGTGGGATTATTTTGGACTCAAGAGAGATGGCACAGCTACTGTGTGAAAGACAAAATGTAAAGGAAATGTGTCTTTATTTTTGTTTAGAATTTTAATGTGTTATTTAAATGTTTGTCTTGTTTAACTGGTTGAGTATTTATGCCCAATTTGTTAAATTAAAGCATGTTTCTTTATTTAGTGACCTTTGGCTGTTCTGTATTTGGGTTTTAGGTTGGCAGTGTATATAGTGAAGCAGAGAGAGACCCATATAGCTCATATGCACACTTCAATATTTGTTCATTTTTAACCATCATGATATGAAAAAATACACGTCATCGGTTTCCCTCATGTTGTACAGGTGTTAAAGTTTAGAAAGGAGTCATGGGTAACATGAATAAAGGAGAAAACAGCCACTATTACTGTGATGATAGACTGTGCATTGACAAATTAACTCTTCATGGGAGCTGAAATTACTTTTTGTATGATGATAAACTAGTTACCGCTTATAGTTTTAAGGCCATTAATGCTGCAGCTGATCCATATTTGCCTAATAAACATTTTTGTGTGAGAAAAGCTGATGAAAGTAACCTTTACAGTGTAACCTGTGCAGTCACTGTATAAGCATATTTCCTGCATGTCCTTGTACTCTTCAGGTCTTACTAATTACATGAAATAAGAATAATAGCAGAATGAAAATGTGAAAACCCAGAGCAGGAAAGAGCAGACAGGCAGTAGGATGTACTTACTGAGCACGTAGAGGGACAGAGCGAGGCCCGCCAAGCAGAAACCCTCAAAGAAGCGCAAGGTGCTGAACATGGTGACGTTTACAGAGAAGGCAACACTCAGACCAAACACCAGCATGAAAAGCACCGAGAGAATCAACACTGGGTGTCGACCAAACCTTAGAGACACAGAGAAAGGACACAGAGAGGAAGAGAAAGAGGCAGCAAAGTGTCACAAACTGAGAGCTGATGCTTTTGGTGAGTGGTCAGGTGAAAGAGACATCAGCCTCATTGTTTGGTGCAGACCCCACAGTTTACGGGGGATCAGTAGGTCAGTGGGTCGGGTCAGAGCTGAGGCCTCGCTGGGCAGCACATTTCTTTACATTGTTTCCATAGTTACTGATCCTAAATACAATGCAGTGACTGTTTTCCCACGAGGCAGCTCAGGTGGCGATCAGGATGTAGCCCACAATGAATGCAGACAACAATGTGATTTAAAGGGTTGGTGCACACAATTACACATTTTCTCACCAATGTGTGATGGCGTAGAGACATCCAGATACGTTTGGGTTATTGTGTTTAAGAAACTAAAGGTGTGTGACCAAAGCATATCCAAATATGCTTATCTTAGCTTATCTCATCCAATGTTGCTGCTGTTTTTATCTATTTTTAGCTACTTTAGTTTATTGTATGCGAGATTTATTGATAATGCCTTGACTGTACACTGCTTTTAACCTCAGGGTACAATATTTCATTTCTTTTGTACCTGTGCTGAGGAATGACAAAATAAAGAACCTTTGAACCTTTGATATAGGTTATTTCATATCCAACTTATCATGCATATCACAATATACGTCCAATAAATTCAATAGATCAAGATATTTATGTGACAAAAGCATAAAGGAGAACAGATTTCTTGTCACAATTTCAAAGATTCGCTCAACAAAGATGCTTATTTCTTTTTCATTATTTATTTCTCTCCTTTTATTTAGAACCTTCTTTATGTAATTTTTCTACTTGCACATGATATACATCATCATGTAACCCAGCCTTATTTGGATCTACTTGATTATCTGACTTTCACAGGAAACACTACTGCACAACTGTGAATGTTAATGGGTTTTTTTAATTGCATTTTCATGTATTTTAATTGTAATGGATAATTTGGTGATGTTACCAGTTATGCGATATGTAACTACTAGACTATTTAATGAGGTCTGGGAACAACGATGCTGAAAAGACAGAAAGTAGCAGAATGGTCAGTTGGTCAAAAAAGTGGGTATAAAATACTTTTTCACTGAATTCCCTTAAAACATTTGCAATAGTCCTCCACTTTATACAGTCAAACCAGGAGGGTGCTTGCTGTGAGAGATAACACAGATTCTGAATGCAAATGAAATCTTCTATTCTGCTGCAGATGTTAGAATTAGACTGGATGCATCATATTGCTAATTTGCGAACGAAATCATTTGGACAACCTGATATTCACACCTAGTCCTCACTACTTATTAGAGGATCTGGAAGCAAGTTCTTCTTCCAAAAGTGTAATTATCCTTGTCCTAAAGATTATGTAGCTGCTCTGACCAACAATAAATGAAGATGACAGATTACATTAACTATGCCTTATGAGTATTTTAAAAAGTAATCAGTTCCAAACTCCAGTGTCTTACATTTACTGTTTTGCAGTCTGCATGCATATACTTCTACTTGATAGTCTGAAATCACACGTGTGATTCACACCAGCATGGAATAAGTGATGTTCCGGTTCCCAGATGTCATTTTGGCTGAAAATAAATGAAGAACCCAGGCAGATGGTTCCCAGATGCAACCAAAATGAATAGATTTTTCCTTGACCCAAAAGGTTGAACCATAATGAGATCTGCGGGTATGTCATATTCACTGATAACACACCTTCGATCAGAGTGGTTCTGCGCAAACACTGTTGAGAACATGGACTCATTTGAATTCCAAGCTCAAGAAACAGAGCTAATTTGGTGGAAACAAGAATTCTGTCAAAATGCAGCACACTCTCTAACACAATGACAGAAAAGTTGAGTGTGGATCACTGGGCTCTTCAAGCTTTTGAAGGTCTCCATTTTGGCTACATAGCAACAGAGGAGGACCTACTAAACTTATAAAAATAGAGGAAGCTGCAGCAACTGAGCTACTTTAGCAAAGATACAGTACAGCACAGATGGCAGTGTAACTAACACTTGGCAAGAAAAGCTCAAACATGGTTATTTTATTCATTGAACTGAGGTCAAGTGAGCAAACAGGCCAGCAGATACTTAAGTGTATGAGAGTTGTAGCCCTGGTGATAACACTCTGCCTCTTTACAATTCAGTACTAAAAAGAATGAATGAACGTTGTGATGATTCTTTCTTGTGGGTACGATTTGAGACAACTGAGGAAATAAACTGACAGGAGTATCCAAAATGGGACACAGTGTTTGTTTTAGTGACCACACCACATTTCCAGATCTCAGCAGGTCTCTTGGAGCCTCATAACGCAACGAAAACATGGCCAAAATTACAAAACAGGATCTGAGTTAAAATACACCAGACAAATCCCTTAAGACAGAGTAAAACCTGCTGCATGGAGGCATAAAATAGAAACAGAGGCGGCAGCGTACCAGTCAGCCATGACACCCATCACTAGGTAGCCAAATATGGAGCCCACCAGCAAAGAGAACTTGGCAATGTGCACCTTCCAGGCCGAGTCGCACACCAGGTTCCACTGAAACAGAGAACAAGGCAGAGAGGGGAGTGTTAGTGAGCTTCTTGACGAGAAAAAACAGCAACAGAAAGATAAAAGGGAATTATGCATCAACAACAAAGATATTTTAATCTGAAATCTACAAAGACATTATGGAATGTGGGCATTACTCATCAGAAATGTGGTTCTGTTCACGGAGGCTAATGCGTGTGCAAACATGGCATGAATGCTGTGAAACATTAACATGTGCATCTACACTTCAAATACAGAGGATGTATTCGTGTGTGTGTGTGTGTGTGTGTGTGTGTGTGTACAGAGAGAGGAGCGTGCATGTGAATGTGGACACGAGTCTGTAATATAAGAAATCAATAGTTTTCCACTCTTTCCTCTGAGGCCATGGGTCAGTGCACATGCCGCTGCAGCTCTCAGCATCTGAAACTAAGCCAAGGACACATGTGGAAGCACCATGTGTTCTGTTTTGTGCACAAGCCTGAAAAGATATGTCCGGCAGACCGATGTAGCCGTGTGTAGAAACAATGCTGGTGTATAACAGTGATTTAAACAACACCCTGCAGGGCCTCGACTGATGCTGATATCTGAAGGGGATGATTACAGGCTGTAACCGATGATAGCGGGGGTAAAATGACCGGTGTTGATGAAGGGATGATGAGGGGACACAATCAGTATGGGTGCATTGTCTGAGTGATTACAACCACCATTAACTGAGAAAACAGATATCACACTCACAGACATGTCCCCTTTAACTCCCACTTTTGTGCATTGTTCCTCTGTCCTAACTGGCCTCAGATCCTCTGTGCTGTATTTAATTACAGATATTTTTAGAGAGCCAAAAAGAGAAATAATTAAGGTTTTACATTCCACAGTGATCATCTCTAAACCATAGTCTTCAGATTAGGGGTCAACCACTTTGTTTTTTCAGGGCCAGTACTGATTATTAGTAATCGAGGAGACTGATAACTGACATTAGAGATCAATAAATAGAAAATTAGTCATTTTTTATCACAAACTCAAATATCCAAATTTGTCAAAACACGCCGTTGCCCATAAAAGTTGGAATAATTTTGTTTTCAGACACATTCCTCTTTTTATTCCTATTTTTACACATCAGTAGTCACCTTTGAGCAGGTGCAATGATCACATACTGAGTCCCATTAACACTTTAACTATGAAAAATAAATTAGATCCTCACAATCATTTCGTGGGAAGAGGTAAAAATATTTTACTCCAGCTTTAACACTGTACCTTTACAGGATAAAAACATGTGTCTTAATAAGGCTTAAATCTCAGAGTAGAGCTTCTCTGTCAGTGAAATATATTAAAAGAAAAAAAAAGGAGCAAGGAACTAAAGTTACCAGTGGCTGTCGGGTAGTCACTCCTGTTGGGGTATAGTTAACCAATGGATGAAAATAGTAAGACCTACAGCTGACACGGTAAGTGGAACCGGAACCAAGCATTTCATTAACAACAGTATCTTTAAGCAAAATGTGAAGCAGCAGTATTCTTTGACAGTATAAATGTTAACCCACAATCCAGCAGCACCAGATCATAGGAAGTGGTGACTGCAGATATATAGAGATGTGGCTGCATCCGATCCAAAGTAGTGCACTTTCAATTAACATATTTCATTGGATAATAGATTGAATAATAAGAATGCTGAGGACAACATCCGATACTCGACTGGGCCGATAATCGGTCGACCCCTGCTCCGAGTTAGTCAAGAAAGCACCTGAAGCATTAACTATCCTGACAGCTCAATAAAATTAGCACAAAAAGGTCATCTATAATAATCCTGTTTTGCCTCAGGGTAGTTCACTACTTCTCCAAGCAAACACACAGATGTGTAATGTTTGCTATGTCCTGTTTCAATCTGGATATTACCCACAGCACTGGAAAAAGTCTCTGGGAAAAAAAAAAAAAAATCATTCAAAATGTTCAGAGCAGAACCCTATTGAAAACCTCTGGGATGTGATCAAGAGAAGATGGATGGTTGTAGTCATCAAACAAAGCTTTTATTTTTGCTCCAAAAATCATGTAAAGCACCCATGAGAGCATCAAAGTCACATGTGATAATTAGGCAATTCTAGGGTTATTCTAGCAAAATTTTGAACTGTGACCCTCCCTAAGCTCATACATTTTAATTCATTCTAAGTGGATATAAAATGAAAATACTTAAACATCATGCAACGTAGGAAAATTATGTGGGTTTTTTTGTTATTTTGTGATGTTTTTGATGCTATCAGTAGCAATATATTTTGGAATTTGTATGAAATGTTAATCTTATTAAAAAAAGCAAAAACAGCGGCCTCTTCATTTTCTAGAGCTGTAAATATGTTTTGCATTAGTTTACAGTAGTATATTATATACTGTATGTTTTAGATCTTCATTCTGGTGTGATGTAGATTCAATCCTAACATCCAAAACGCACACTCAGGCTGCAGCATCGCTCTACTCTTCAGATGTTTCCTCCTGAGCTTCAAACACACTCATCCTTGCATATTTAGGTCAGTGGGTAACCTGTCAATCATCTGTGTTTGCGCTGAACTGAACTGAAGAGGACATATAATGGTGAGGGTGAGGATGAGGATGATGAGCAGAGAGCCTTCATTTCTGTCAAGACATCCAGTGTGGCTCTATCTCGTTACCTTGGTAACCACATTCTGACTAAGTCCCGTCTGCAGCTCCAGCCTCCACTCCTTGCAGGCGCACAGCATACCGCCGCTATCTCCGTACCCATCCCCGGTGCCGTTGATGCCTTTGAGCAGGAACGCGGCACCGGTGACGGTCACCGGAGGCGAAGCCACGGTCCAGTTACTCTCGTTTGCGAGGGGTTGCACGCACGTGCCATTGGGTTGCGCCAGGAGGAAATAATCCGAAAACTGGCTAAAGCCGATAAACAATGCCGGTATCCAGGTCAGGACCACTAGCTGCTTCTGATGTTTCCCGAACCCCCCAAGAGCCGGTAGAACCGAGCCATCAATGTGCGGCAGCAGCCGGGGCGCTTGGTGCTCCAGCGGGGTGAAGCCGTTCTCAGGCGGGTGGTCCTGCGCCTCGGTCCGGCCGGCTGCCATCACGGCCCGGCCACAAAGAGAACTGCTGGGCGCAACAGCGGGTGAAGCAAAGCCCCCGCTCTGCTGCCGTCCGTGCACTCTGCGTTAAGCCCTTTGACACAAAGGAAGCCCACAGCGCACTAAATCCCGTGCGTAACCAACAAAAGCCGAGCCAAAAACGGGTCTCCGGTACGCGCAGACGTCCAAATGAACGCACCCAATCACCGCGAATAAGTCACCCTCATGGCGAAGGGGATCCAAGCGACCAGGGGAGATCCGTCTGGAGAGGCTGTGTCAGGACGAGAGGGCGGTGGGGAAGCTCCCGGACAGGAGTGGACGTGGACAGGCAGGCATGCTCACCAGCGTGGGCTTTGTATTCCATGAGTACAGCGGCTTCCACGGCGGCGCACATCCATGTGGAGCTGTACTGGACCAGGCCTGCGGGCTTGAATAGGAAGTGGAATATGGATCTACATCAAGACGATCACAGAAACATCTGCTGGTCCTTCATCCATGAGCGCCACAGGTCTCGTACCTGTCCATGCAGACCTCGTGTCGGTGCGCATGCCTCAGTGCCTCAGGTCCACAGTGTCCAAACTCCCGTTCATCTCCGGTCCACTTGGAGGCTCAGTGTGTGTGGAGTTCAGAGCCGCAGTAAATCCGCTGCTGGTTTGTCGCCGTCGAGTCAATGGGACACGGTGCCAGAGTGGGGCTCGGTGGAG
>JAPQRP010000020.1:13235578-13254103 GCA_037367295.1 Apogon hyalosoma
ATAGATAGATAGATAGATAGATAGATAGATAGATAGATAGATAGATAGATAGATAGATAGATAGATAGATAGACAATACAAAATTTAAAAGCAGCATTAAAAAAATATAAGTTTATGAATGTAATGAAGGGAAGACAATATGAAGAATAACTGAGAATGAGGATGGATGAAGGGGTCACCTGATCAGGCTGGTCATTCTGAGTCGTGATGGATGTGATGAAGAAATATCACTTTTGGGACGTTGTCTCAGATGAGGGAGAAACACCGCGAAAGGGAGTAAGTGGGTGAGGAGATGGATGGTTAGCATGAGGGATGAAGGAGGATGACTGGATGAGTGTGTGAGTCCAGAGTACAGGGACAGACAGTGCTGGTTAACTGAGTGTGAACAGGCTGCCAGCGGTGGTTAGAGCAGTGGCTGAGGTGTGGCCCGCATCCTTCAGTTAACTAATGAACTTCATAACATTCCTGAAATGCAGTTATTATCAGGACCTGATTGAACTCCATCAACAAGAAATGTCACGACTAGTTTAAACGCAACAACGCTAATCCATGTATTTGATATGAAACTTATTTTTGGATGAGAAACACGGCTACATCGGTGCCATTTTTACTGTTTTGTTGTGTTTTGAACCCCTGAATATTAGACAGTCATGTTGTGATGTACCCTTAGGTTTTGAGTCTTTTAATCCAACATTATTGCCTCTTTAAATAACATGTAAATTTCTATTTGATGTACTTTTATTATCTATAAATTTGACCTTATAAATTACTCTTTTATGTAGTCTTTTTATCTGTTCTGCAATTTAAAAATGTGATCATAACCACAGGATATGCTCAAAAATAGTATTTTTTTATTGAGATGTAGACCAGATTTTTTGCCAAATTAAGTCTTTGTCAATTTTATGTTTTTGCCATTCATATGCATAGATTTAGCATGAGAAAGTATTCATGGTGTCATCCTCTTTTAGGTCATCAGGGGATGTTTATTACCCATACTGCAGTGTGTTGTGATCGTATAGTGGTTAGTACTCTGCGTTGTGGCCGCTGCAAATCCAGGTCACAGCAACTTTTGACCTCAGTTGATTTAAAGGCAACATAGGCTTATGAGGGATGAAGGCTGAGACCAATTTCATGTGATTCTTAAAATCACAATACTCGCCCTACTTAGAATATTTATTTGAATCTATAACATTTTTTTTTTTTTTTTTATCACAGGCTAACTATATCATATTTCACCAAAACATAGCACATCATACACATTAGGATGGGTATTTGGCTTTTCATAGTGTTTTAGTTTTTGGTTTATTTGTCATAAAATTACCTTTTAATTTCAATAAATGATCACTATTGCTCTATCATCTCTGGTCTCTACACAGAGAATACAGATAAAAATGAACCGTTAGCTGTATCAGGTATAGACATTAACCTTGCTAAATGAACAATAAGATAAAATATTAATTTAGTACTCCTCTCAGCTCTGCAGTTTGTTTTTTTTATGATACACAATCAGATCAGAATTTACATGGTAATGACTTACTGATGCTAAACCTCAAATATTTAAGACTTAAAGGTAGGGTAGGAGAGCCTGTAAAAACAGTTCAAGTAAGCTATATTTTAAAAATACATAATTCAAAAGTCCAAACCCCTTTCTTCAGACCCCCCTTCCACAGGTGACTACAATTTTATATTTTTATGTCAGAGCATTTATTTCATTAGTTGCAGGGTGTGAAGGGCATTTTAAGCAATGTAGTAAAAAAATGCTCCAGGAAAACATCTCTTACCCTACCTTTAAAATACATCTACTGACCTAAAATGTTTAATAATTTTAGATCCAATAATCCCATTTGGATGTTCAGAGGCTCCGTAGTGAACATGGAAACTGTCATTTTCTGCAACACTGATTCACCAGTAAAAGCCACTGACACATGACGATGGCTGCAGATGCTTGTTTTTATGTTCAGTTTATAATAAATTTCACTGACATGTCTTTTTCTTCAGTTTTCTCTGTTTTGATTTGATAACCTTCTGAATTTAATCTGAGGATTCATGAACATCTGCACAATCAGTGAAGTAAATATAGGGGAAAAAAAATGATTTTCACTGAAAAATGCAACATAATATTCAACTAAATTGGGATAAATCATTTGAGAAATCATTTGAAAGTTGCCACATATATGTATCTATGTCTTTAAGGGTTAATGCAGTGGGTGAGTATGTTGACAGATGTGTTCACAGTCTCTACTAAGTGTCAGTGAGAGGATCAATATATTATCATCACATATCTCTGGACCATGATAAGGTAGTAGAATTGATTTTCAAGTAGTGAACCAGGGTGTGGAGGAGTTTTCTTCTCATTTTGCTCAAATTGAACCTGACAGGTTGCAAGGTCATCTGTTTGCCTCTGGTTTCTCGTCCTGTTCCCATGTGTTCTATATGCTTCATCACATTTTATATTGCAGTGTTACTTTGGCTATTTTAACCTTCACATGATATTATGCTGTTTGCTGTTTAATCAGCAGTAACTTGGCAGCAATAATCTGTTTCATAAAAGAATACAAATGACTGTAAAAGTTTTGCTTTGTTTTGTTTTGTTTTGTTTTGTTTTGTTTTGTTTTGTTTTGTTTTGTTTTGTTTTGGAGTAAATGCAGTCTTGTTGTCTGAGAAATCAATACATACAACATTATTCCTTCACCACTCAGTTGAAACTATGGCTCATAAAAAAGTCAAACTCTGAACATTAACTGCCCCTGCCATCTGCTTCACCGCTGTAAACATAGCATATGTTTATTTACTGTTAATTTCTGGAATTCTCATACACAATACATAGTAAGGACTGGTAAAAGTTACACTGTGCTAAAATTCATTTTGATTTTTCTTGATTCTTTTACTAATGTTTTGCCTTATGTGTGGTATTTTCTTTTCGGCCTTGTAATTTCTCCTGGTCTTTCTAGGTGGTCTTTTAAAGGTCAGCAGATGAATGTTTGCACTGTTAGTTAACTGGAGTTCATTCACATTCCCCTATCTTAGCATGTGTTATCCTTCTGAGAACTCCTGCTAAACATACCAGTCAGTGAAATAAATGAAATATTGTTGGTTTATTTGGTGTAGTGTATAATGAAACTCAGTGTTATGTTATGTTATGTTATGTTATGTTATTTTATAATAGCTTATGTTGTGTTATGTTTTCATGTAGTCTGTTACAGTGTTAAGAATTATATTGACACTTTCCAAAAAAGACACATTTAAACTTTATTTACAGCTTGTCGCCACACAAATAAATGCATTAATAAATAAATGATAGAAAACATCAATCATTTACAGTATAACATTGATTATTATCGGTGGTGGAGGAAGTATTTAGTCAGAGTGCAGAGGCTGTGAGTCACTAGTTCAAAGTCACATCTAAACAACATGGCAAACGTATATTTATCTTTTCGTGAATGGCCTCACACCCCCGGTATCATTCTTCATCCAACAGGCAGCTCGCCGTGATCGTATAGTGGTTAGTACTCTGCGTTGTGGCCGCAGCAACCCCGGTTCGAATCCGGGTCACGGCAATGTTTTGAATATTTCTCCGGGAAACAAAATAAGGACGGATAATGAGAATCACTGGTAGAGGACATGTTCATATGATATTAACTATGATTCATAAGGAGCCGCTGTAGCTGTAGGGCAGTGAACTACGCATACACAGGGAAAAAGAGAACAGTAAGGACATAGACAGAGAAATTAGTTTCTTAATGTAAACATCACATCATGATCAAAGCTTCTGGCTCTCAATACTGTGTGAACTGTATCCTGTCCTAACATTTAGACAGAATGTATCGTGACCCGGAGTCCCTTTGTCAGTGTTCAATAAATCAGTTTGGCTTATGGAGGTCTGCCGTGACCCGGATTCGAACCGGGGTTGCTGCGGCCACAACGCAGAGTACTGACCACTATACGATCACGGCACGGTACAGCAAACGGAAAAGTACATTCTGTTGACTCCAAACTATCCATTAAATAGGACTAAACCTTTGTTTTGATATACCGTTATTAATAGTCTATTTTTACTTTCCATAACGCTTCTATAATGCCTGTTTATCTACTGTGCTTTTCAAATAATTATACATACATACATATATACACACACACACAGAAAAAGATCAAAGTTTTTCATTAACAGGATAAAACATTGAGTCCTTTTCAAACTGATGCTTTTGTCATGCACATGTGTAAGTCCGTAGTATAACTCAAAGCATTCACAATAAATGTGTTTTCTTCTTTTATGCATAGTCTCGGGTCATCTCTTGATGTATTTTCTATTACATGTCGCGTGCCGTGATCGTATAGTGGTCAGTACTCTGCGTTGTGGCCGCAGCAACCCCGGTTCGAATCCGGGTCACGGCAGATTTTGAATTTACAGTTCATGCAGAACTATAACGATACAAAAGTAAGGTTTTATCTTGAAGATGACATTAATGAAAGCCCTTCTAAAAACAATTTTCAGTGATTGGCTATAATAAGAGTGATCTTTAGTAGGTTATTGGTTTATGTGCTGTGTCTTTGAAATGATTTTATTATACCTGCAGGAAAAACTCGTCTTAACAAATCTTTCCTTTTGTCCTGTATAAATGACAGTTTAAGAAGTCTAAGTGCTTTCTGACGCATCATACTCAAAATCTGCCGAGACCCGGATTCGAACCGGGGTTGCTGCGGCCACAACGCAGAGTACTGACCACTATACGATCACGGCGCGCATAACGTTGGGAAATACCCATTTATGTGGATAGAAGACGGAAAAACGTTCGACGCTGCGAATACTTTGAGTTATATTATTGAATCAAAGGTATGCATGGCAAAAGCATCACTTTGAAAACGACTCAATTTGAGTAAGAGTCTATGCATCCTGTTAAAGAGAAGTTAAAACCTCTTTTTTTTTTGTACTCTTCCTGCCCTTACAATGAAATAATTTAAAAGGCACAATAGATAAACAGGCATTATAGAGGTCTGATTCTATAGACACATTTATAGAAAGTGAAAGTAGACTATTAAAAACATATCACTAAAACGAAACTCAGTACAATAATAATTTTCTTTTTTTTTCTCTTTTTTCTAATTCTCTTTTACACATGATTTGGAATCATCTTTTTAGGTCGTGACATGCCGTGATCGTATAGTGGTTAGTACTCTGCGTTGTGGCCGCAGCAACCCCGGTTCGAATCCGGGTCACGGCAGACTTTACCTTTATAAGAAAGTTGGTTATCATAGTAATCTAAATGAACTCCTTTCTGATAGAAATACAGAATAGAACAGAATGCCTTTATTGTCATTATACAAATGCACAACGAAACTAAAAGAGACAACTTTCTTGTGGTGCATGGTGCAAAACAGTTTATTGAAAAGAAAAGAAAAGAAAAGAAAAGAAAAAGTATAAATATATACAGAATAAGTACAAGCATGTCAACCAACCATGAAAGAAGAAACAGAAGAGATAAATATAAATATACAAATATAAATATAATGAAAATCTAAATCTCAAAATTTTTCTTCAGTGACTTGCCAGATTTTTCCTTTTGCCCTATACAGTATATGTCACCGCACTAACAGGTTGTTTCTGATGCATCATGATTAAAACCTTTTAAATACTTTTATTATTATGGCAGAGAACGCACACTTTTTCTTTAGCAGGACACACAAAGTCTTTGCCAAATTGAGTCCATGCTTTTGTCATGAATATGTGTTAATCAGTTGTCTGACTCAAAGTACTCACTGCAACAACTGGTTTTCGTCTTTGACGCATTAGGGTGTGTATTGTCTTTAAAAGTCATGTGATGGTGGTTAGTTCTACAACACACACCGACGATCATAACAATAAACATCTAATCTTCTTTTACACATGGTTTGGAGTGATTGCAGGGTACTTTTTTTTTTTTTAAAGATGTAACTTGCTGTGATCATATAATGGTTTGTGCTCTTATGGCTGTAGTAACCCTGGTTCAATTCCAGGTCACGGCAGGTTTTCGCTTTCAGTCTCTCACAGATTACATTTATGTCACCTTGTGGATGATCAAGCTGTGTTAATTCACAGAAACTAATGTTTTTTCTTCTTTTATCCATGGTCTCAGATCATCAGGGGATGAAAATTGCATTACCTACTGTGTGCTGTGATCATATAGTGGTCAGTACTCTGTGTTATGGCTGCAGTGATCCCGGTTTGAATCCGGGTCACAGCAGGGGTTGAGTTTTGTTGTCTCAGTTAAGGCCTACAATGGTTAAAAAGCTTTACAATGAAGTTGACCGTGATCTTAATGAATTAATAAAACTGTCTACTGTGATATAACCTGGTCACACATGTGTTGTGCCTTTAAATGTTGCTGTTATATCTGCAGAAAGCTTTGTCAATGTTCAACAACACATCATATATAGGTACAAAAACTGCCGTGATCCAGATTTGAACCGGGGTTGCTGCAGCCACAACACAGAGCACTAACCACTATACGATCACGGCACGTTACACATTGACAAAAAACATCCTATGAAGATTCCAAACCATGTGTAAAAGCGGATTAGACATTTAATTATTGTCGTGATTTTTTGTTTAGTGATGTGTTTTTAAAGTCTACGTTTATTTTCTTTAAATCTGTTCATAGAATAACGCCTCTATAACGTCTGTTTATCTATTCTACATTTAAATCATTTTATTATAACGACAGGAAAAGTACAGACAAAAGATTTTAATTTCTCTTTAACTGGACCAAATTGAGTCATTTTCAAAATGAGGCTTTTGCCATACATGTCTTTAACTCAATAGTATGACTCAAAGTATTCACAGCACTAATTTTTTTTTTCTTCTTTTATCCATACAGATGTGTACTGTGTATTGCTTTCACTGTGCAGTGTGCTGTGATCGTTTAGTGGTTAGTACTCTGTGTTGTGGCTGCAGCAACCCCAGTTCAAATCTGGGTCACAGCAGCTTTTGTACTTACATCCCTCTCTCCTAAAACACATTAAAGCCTTTTCAGAAACACAACAAATTAACTTAAAAATATCAGCTAAGCAGTGGTGCTGAAGTGAAATTACTGTATTCTAAACTCAAGTTCCTTTAGAGAAGCAACATTTTGTTTCAGTATAGAAAGTAAAACAATCCAAAGTTCAGTAAACTGGTGGAACAAACCCATTAATGCTGATGCCTCACCATATAATTCATAAAAGAGGCTGTATTTCATATTTAGAACCTCACATAAAACCCTGCCAAGTTTAATTAACTGTGATACATTAATGGGATTTATGGATTGAAATTCATCCCGCAGTTCAATATATCCATCCATAAACGTTTACCCCAGCCGACAGCCTTGCTGCTAGACAAAACCTGGTGAACATAACAGGTTTTCTACCAATTATTTGAACTCTGGGTGAAAAACTCCTTATCTTACCTCTGTTTTTCGGTGGTGGCATGACAAAATGTCTTGGCATGCAGTGCTCAATGTAGAGGAAATTACTAGTTACTGGAGGTCACTCCATCCAGTAGCATTATAATGTGCTTTACTATCTGAAATTTATAATATATAAAAATGTTAATGAGTTCACACAAATCTGCTCTTCCAAAAGATTAGCTGGAACATATTCTTTCTATCCTATGTAAATCTATGCTTTTGATTCTGTGTGATGTTTTAATCATTTTTAATGTTGCATGTATATGTATGTTGTTTCTGTGCTTGTTAAAAGATGAACTGCTTTATATACTATTGGTGGCTTAATCTGTAGATATCCATCGCATTGTGTAAGATAAACATTAGCCTCTTGTGAGTTCTATATATCTATAAAATGGCACCTCTCCATTAGCTGAGAAAAAAACCGGCCTGTTTGCAGCTTTGTGATATTTTTCAGCAACTCTGGCCACTTCATTAGGTACAGCAAGACAATGTCAAGACGATCTACAGAAGTTTAAACAGGTATCAGGATGAGGAATAAAGGTGTTTTAAGTGAATCAGAATATGGCTGGGTTGGTCTGAGAATTTCAGGAACAGCTGATCTGCCAAAATTTACAGAGAATTATCTAAAAAAAAAAGGAAAATATCCAGTGAGCAGCAGGTGTCTGGATGAAAATTTCTTGTCAGTGCAAGAAGTCCAAAGAGAATGTCTGGACTGGTGTGTTAGAAAGGTAACAGTAACTCAAATTACCACTCATCACAAGCAAGGTATTCAGAAGAGTATCTATGAAGCTGAGCTACAGCAGCATGTACACTTACAGGCCACTTTATTAGGTACACCTAATATAAGCAAGGTGTTCCTGTTAAAGCGGTCAGTGAGGATTTGGGAGTGGGTTTTCACTGGACAGGAAAGAGATGGAAAACTGTAATCTGACAAATAAATAAAGCTGTCAGACAAATGTAATGGAGTAAAAAGAAAAATATTAGTTTCAGAAAAGTAGCAGAGAATTCTTAAGGATAAAGTTTAGGGATAAAGTTGCTTACAAAAACTTCCCTAAGTTTTTAGTTAAGGTACAGAACTTGAGTAAATGCATTCATTTGTATTCCACTACTGATCACAACAACGAAAGAAGATGAGATGTTTTATTGTAAATAAAATATTCCAGTTAATTCATCAGATCAGAGACTGTTTCCATTGACAACTGCAGTGAAAGAGTTCCTCTGTATACAAGGAGTTGGAGCGACATCCTTTGTCTCCATGAGAACAGTGACCCAGATTGGTTCAGGTGTCATGTGACAGTTCTTTGCCGGCCCCTCCTTCCCATTCACCCCCCCCCTCTCCCTCATTGGTTCTGTTCCAAAACCCCCATGAGGCATATCCATGTCACTCTGCTGCACAGGTACACCACTGTCACAGGATCAGCCGGCTGAAACTGCCTGCAGTCCACCTCGGACGACAAAGCAGGATTTACAGCAGACAGAAGAGATGGAATTCACAGACCGCGAAGTTTAGATATGCTGGTTGCTCACACGTCGAGCAGTAAATCACATGTTCATAATGACATGGCATGGGAGATTTGAGCTTGTTTGCACAGTTCTCATGTTTCTCTGCACTGTCATGACATTCACTTTTAAATGCAAAGTCTCTCAGGCAAAGAATGAGTCTTGTCTTTGTCTTATGCCCTGAAGCTTAGTTATCATCACTCAGTCACAGACCTGCACAGGTGCAAAAACAGCACCTGGGAAAAAAAAAAAAAAACACTTCTTCTTTTCTCTTTGTGTCAGTATTCTGTGTGATTTCAACCTCCGTACAGTTTATAAAGCATTTAAAGCTGTTAAAATCACAGAGCGTAAGGAGTTAGTCCCTGCTCTTCCCTTTCTATCGTGTGGTTTCTTATTGCTTCATACCCGGCTCCACCTTACCCTCAACTGCATAGTTTGTAATGGTACATTTAAAGTTCATGCAAATAATCTCAGTGTTTACAAAACAAAGCTGAATCATATTGGCAAATTCAGAATTATCACGTGCATCAGTGAAAAGAAAACAAACAAATGAGTCATAGTCGTGTAGCTACTTAGCAGTGTTTTGAGTTTTGAGGCAATGGCACATATTTGACTGCAAGGCTAATTTTTTTTTCAATTAATTTCTTCTATATCATTTTCATGGCACAAATTTGGCATTTGTGTCACAGTTTCAGAACAAAAGGATGTTCTCATGAAAAGTATCTATATGTAGATATAATATGGCTCTTTCTGAGACTGTAGACTTCGTTTTGTACTTTGGTTTTATTAAATGCTGAGTCAAAATCTCCTTTTTTTGGTGATTTTTTTCTATAACAGTATAAACACAACAAAAATCATGGCTGTAGGTCCTGTTAAACCTTTATTTTTTTTACTTTTTATTTTTTTCCAGTAAGCTGTTAAAATATTTACACACAAATCAATCTAAGTTTTCTATACAAACATAATCTGTGATTATTTAAGTTTCAAGCCTTTTTTAAGACTGGAAGTATGTTACGCTACTGCATTAATTACACCTCTATATATCCATCCACGTCCAAGTATAACACAGTATTTTTGGAATGACTTCACATTAGTTCTTTGACTAAATAAGGGATGACTTTAATATATTTTGGTGGTCTCAGGCCAAAGGTTGCAAAATATTTAGTTTTAACTTAATAAATTGTGCATATATATGTAAAAATAACATGTGCAAAAGCGGAATTTATTTATTTATTTATTTCACCACAAATCTCTAACGCGATAAAATAAGAAATGAGGACGTTTTATATCCAAAAGGTCAAAGGTCAGCATCACTGTGACATCCTGATGTTATGCAAAAACACTTTTCTGTCCGTCATCCAACAGTGTAAAAGAAGACCATATGTTATTGACCTCTATTTCACTAAAAAGTACACTCAGCATCTTTTATTAAATTCCTTCACAGACTTCTCCACATATATTACAGTGTTGGCCAAAATTATTAGAACATCTGACAGATCTGAAAACGTTAACCTTTTTCTTTGTCTCCCAAAGCACGATCTCACTTCATAATGCTCATGAAACTTGCAGATGGTCGCTCTGAGCACAACAAATATCAGGTGAAGTGAGTCTTGTTGTTTTTATCCACTTTAATATTTACATTATGAGCAGGATACGCCTTGTACATTCAATAGAATCATACCGTTGGGCCTAAAACTCTACACATCATCATCAATTTAACCACAATCACACCTGATAATTATACACAAGGAATTTGGCTTCTTCTGTGAAGGAACAGGACAGTGCGACTTTGACAGGGAAATAGGCCTAACCTGTTTTTGTAAAGAAAATGACCTAAAACTCCTTATGATGGCTCTGTTCTATAGTTTATAGAGCATATAGAGTTTATTTTTGTTTCAGATATGTATATTTTTGTTATGAATTGGACAGGGTTTATGTTTGGTTTCGATATGTGTATTACTGTGACAAAAGGGACAGAGTTTATTCTGATGTGAAATGCTGCTGTATATTTACCATGTGACCACTAACTATATTCCTCATATTCTTTTACTCATATATACTGTATATACCAGTATTTACCTAAAGCAGTTTTTTAAGAAGAGGAAATCAGCTGCTGATTTATATTTCTCATTTAGACCTAATTACTTTGCTCCTTTCATAGCCTGCTTATACAGGTGCAGACATGGAGCTTAACATGCCTTTAACCTGAGGGGTTTTGTGGAGAAGACACTGCAGGGCCACACCCTTCTGTAAGGGCATAACTGGCTCTGCTTTGTTCATTATGTGAACTTAGTAGTGTTGTAATAACGTTGATAGATAATTGACATTAATTCCAGCGTGTGAACTACAACTGCTAATGTGTCATCAATCTTTGTCCATCTAACACTTGCAGAGTGGATTGGATGTGCCTCTGGTCGTTTGGAGGTGAAGAAGTGTCTTTAAAGCAGAACATGGTTGAAAAGTGGAGGTTATTCAGATGCTTACATTACATGTCATCCTTGTTTTTACAGCATCAGTATAACTGTACCACCCTTCATCTCCATACTCTTCTTGGTCTTCTCTTTAGCTTTGAATCCTGAGAACAATGTTAGACAAGCAGACACACCCTGAACACCACTAGTTATCATTATTACTCATCTCAGCTTTTAATCCGTCTGTCTAATGACTGAAAACTTTCCCTTGACTCACACACTTTGTTGAAGACCTGCAGGCAGAACATGAAAAGGACCTGACAAGATGAGACTGCCCCTCAGACGGTGAAAAAAACAAAACAAAACTGTTATAGAGCCAAAGTGAACATAGATGATCTGTCTGAACATGCAGTGGAACAAGTTGGTTTCATGTGAGTAAGTTGGAATAGTGGGTTTCATCTGACAGTACGTTTAATGAGGAGCATTCTAAGCTCGATTCTAGCCAATCATGGGTGTGTTCAAGGGTGTGGATCTTCCCTCTCTTCACCTGTGGGACAGAGCCAAGGTGATTTGGCAGCGAGTACAACACAGAGAGGCTGAGTAGAAGTCTACTCTGTTACATTTTGTTCTTTAAAAGTGTCCCTTAATTTTTTGTATGAACATAACTTGTCCCTGTCTTTGGCCCTGGTTGAAGGAAGTCAGTTCAGATATATTAACTCCAAATACAACAACACTTCAACACAATGCATGTGTTCATAGCGTGCTGGAAAACTACACTATATCTACTTTTAACCACTTATGTGACTATATTAAAAATAAAAAAAAATATGAGGGTATAATTGTTGGTTACTGAATGTGTTCACGCTGCACACTGATGTCCACAAGTTTATTCTCACGGAAGATAAAGCAATGGTACGCTGTGAAAACTAAATACAAGCAAGAAAATTAAACAAGGTTTTACTTAAACATCATTCTTACACAACAATAGTTTTCTGTTAACATAAATTAAAGTCGTTCTTACCATGTTCACCTGGGGGTATATTGCTTTCTGTTCGGACCCACCAGATCTGTCCTTCCTCCGCATTGTCCTTCGCTTCCGTGTTGAGGGCCACAACAAGAACATGACAAAACATGAACTTTGACCAGGACGAACTTAACTTATTTGACTTATCAAAACAATTTAAGTTACAAGTCAGATTTTTAGACAATAATGTGCAAAATAAAATGAACCCAAAATATAATGATCAGATTCATAAACTACTGTGTTGCCATAACAACTTGATAACCTGAAACTATATCTGTTACAAAGGGTACGGCATTAGTCTTCTAGTACACACATATAGAAGTCAGACAGTATCCATAGGTGGAAAAGCATCCTCTTGAAACAGCATTTCTACCCTGGCATCCGCAATCTAAATCAACAATGAGAACGATGTCTCAATCCTCTCAGGTCATTTTTACTGTCCAAGAACAAAATGCCTATGTTCTACAACCAATTAGTGCAATGAAACAGATAAAACAAAACTCTAAACCTTGACACGACTGTAAACACAGCTTTTTTTTTTTTTTATCAGTGCAGACTTCACATACAGTTGTTGGTTGTATTTTAGAGAAACTCTACTGTCCAGTTTATTTGATACTGCTGAGATAGTAGATTCAGAGGACTGTTCACATCTGCAGCAGCCATGCCAGGTGTTTCTAAAACTGCCTTCGTGGTGCTGTTTTGTCAGTCACTCTAACACACCTGGCAAATACCAGATTTTTGTCAGGTGCAAATCTGTTTCAGTGGGAAGGGGGCCAAATGCATCTGCCAGAGTAAATGACACATGGCTCCTGGTTCTCAGACTGGAGTATTTCTGCTTCCTGTGCACTAATAGAGGATCAGGAAAAAGACACCACACAACACTGCTCATCAAGCTGACTGTTGAGACTTTGGAGGAGTTGAAGAGGTGAAACGAGGAGAAGAATTAAACTTTCAGCTCCCTTCTGTTTGCCACATTTTTCTCCAAACAGATATAACAGCAGCTCTGCAGCTTTTCAAGCTCTTTCACTTAGGTTTTTATGGTACATTTGATCTGTTGTTAAAGTTCTTCCTGTCTGCAATGAAAAAAAAAGAAAGAAAAAGGTCAAACAGTAAATCCCTTTTATCATCATCTTGTTTGGGTCAGGACAAAATCATCTTCATCATTGTGCATTTCTGCTGTATGTGCACAAATACAGTCCCACGAGCGCAGGGTTGTGATTAACACAACCTTGGCCTTCATGGTGCCCTTGCAAATGCTCAGCATCCTTGTTCATCAAGTTAACTTTTTTTGATATTTAAAATGGGAACATTAGATGATGATGTCTCCCCTCTTTTGGTTGGCCTGCAATGTAAAAAAAAAAAAAAAAAAAAAAATCCAGTTGTTTTTATGGGGAAAAAAAAAGGCAACTGTTGTTACCAGAACAATACTGTAAAAAACATATCAAACATAAACATATTTACAGAGTAACATGTAGACTTAACATTTTAAATATGCATGTTTAACGTTGGATTTCAGTGATATTTACATGTTTAAAATGTTACATTCACATACATCTTAAAAAAGTATGAGAATATTCTGTTATTTCAACACTATGGTCTTGCACCACATTGTTTTTCAATTTACAGTTTTATTTTCTTAAAACAATAGAAAAACATAATTTCTATTTACGAATCTGGTTTTGTTAACATACTCCTCCTGTCCTCTTTTGATTAGCCTAAGTTGTTACTGACCTTAACTACGCACTGAATTTGTTATTTTTTAGCTGTTGTAAACTACATGCATCATCTGCCACTGTTTTTGACACAAACAGCTTCTGCTACACTTCGATTCTGCTCAGATTACTGGTATTATAGGGTACTAAAGGGGACAGATAACCAAACATGTATGCACAGGAGAACATGCGACGTTCTTTATATACAGATGGACTTGATCGTCAAAGGGACATCCAATGCTATTATAACATACATAACATTTTAAGTCTTGCTGCAGCATTAAAGGTGGCACAAAGACATCTGGGTGGTACTGGAAACCATCCACATCTTGATTGAACTTGTTCATTGAGATGTTGAGCTAACTGAAACACTTTTAATGCTTTTATTCTCATTTCTCATTTGTGCGCCTTTGAAAAGAGTATACAAACATGATATGTCAGGCAACCTCGAAACCCATTAAAGGGTACAAGCCTTATCCTGTCTGGAATAATCAGGAATGAAAGCAGATGGGAGAGGGTGGGAACAGCAGGACAGACGGACTACGCCTCAGATCCACACCCTTAAATTATTCATGCACAGGTCAAAAAAAAAAAAAAAGGAGGAAAAAAAGGCTCACAAGGATGTATCAATTCAGTGGTCATATTTACCTTTAAATTAGCCCAAATATGCAGAACAGAGGTGGAGTTAAAGTTCAGTACTCGATCATTATAATGACACCAAGCCTGTAAAAGCTGCAAACTAGGACACTAAGTGTAGCTTTTAAAAGAGACGACGGGTGCTGGAATGCTCTCTTGGCAAATGCTGCATATCTGCGACTCACGCTGTACAGGCAAAGGCGTGTTCTTGAATGTCGTTTGCCACAGGGAATAACCTGATGTGAAGGTGAAACTTTTCTCCATGAGAAAGATCATTTTGGGATAGTTTATTACCTTCATGAATCACAGAATGGCAGATGTATGTAAGGCTAAAACAGCTCCAGTCAAACTTAGAGCACCATAAAGTAAAAATTTCTTCTGCACCCTGTCACCCGCACCAAGCCTGCAATTATCCTTAAGCAAATGGAAAACAACTGCTTGCAATAATTCATAAACAGTAAATAAGCACTAGAGCCATTCCTATCTCTCTCATGCACACGACTCCACGTCCCACTCAGTTACAAACACATGCTACATTCCTCAGTTGCTGCAGAGTTTATTGGGTGAGCGTGTTGTATAACTGTCATGAACTGTTGAGTCTGGGATTAACCTCCTTGCATAAATGTTTTATTATTATGTTACTTTCATTTTGGGTTGTGTGAGGTGACATTTTAGAAAACCTTGGCCAACAGGTGAGCTGGTTTTCTGCAAAGTTTTGCTTGTAACAGATAAGACATGATCAGTCCTGCAAAAACACTGAATGCGTACATCATTTTTATTGCGATATTTATCTGAGCTACTGTTTTTTTTGTTGTTTTTTTTAATGTAATTCATCCTCCATTAGCTCTTGTTTTCTTTAAAGTTATTATGTTAGAACATCCCGGATGCGACATGAGTCAACTGATCTTCTCCATGTCTCAACACAGAGGCTTGGAAAAGTGGTTTTAATATTCCCTGAAACAACAACAGACCATCTGTCTTTATATTTAGTTTTTGTGATTTAGAATCAGATTAGAGAGCTGCAGAAAGAAAGACAGAAAAATATGTAAATTCTGGCTTTTTTTTTTTCTTTCATCCCATAGTTTCAGCTCTGGTAGATTTAAAGTGTCGGGGTCATTGACACTAAACGTATCAATATCTGTAATGACCATCTAGAATAAAATCCACAACCTCCAAAATGTACTCTTTTTCAGGAACATTTATTGTGAATTCTGCAGTTAGGCAGTGATGTATTTGCTGTACAATGATTTATTGCTGAGGTTTGAGTTGAGCCCTAAGGCCAAACCCTTGATTCATTAATGCATCCAAATCCTTATCCTCAGCTGTACTGATGAACTTTGGGTAATGATCAAAAGGACAAGACTACCAGTCAGTCCTTCAGTTTCAGAATACATTTTTGGTGTTTTGATTTTAGAGATCCTGTATATTAGTCTAAAATCTCCAATAGTTCACTTAAGATCCGATGAATGTGAGGGTGATGGTACGCTGTTGCTCATAAAGTTGGAATAAAATAGTTTTACCTCTTCTTATGAAATGATTTTGACTTGATTTATTCTTGATTAACAAAGTGTAACTGGGGCTCTGTATGTAATTATTGTACCGGTCAAAGGTGATTACTGATGCGTATAAATAGAATAAAAAGAGGAATTTGTATGAAAACGAATTATTTCAACTTTATGTGCAACAATGTATGATTCAGGGACAGACACCCATTGTCTCAGGCTTTTGTATTTAGTCACAGTGCAACATACTTAGCAAAGTAAAACATCATGTAATCTAGTAATACAGCTCTCCCTAAATTCTCACTGCTGTCACTTTGCACAAACTGACATCTTGACTGAACCAGATCAGCAAGAACCAAAATGGTTAACATGCAAGAAAGTTCAAATAAACTCTGCTTAAATCATCAAGTTGCTTGTTTTTTTTTCTACTCTACTCTACCCTATGTGAGCACACATCAGCCTTCAAACTGTCTGTATGTGATCTTCATAGAGGGAAATAAATTTCAACCAGTTACTGTCATTTCAGCTGTCAAACCCGTTTTTCCTGCAAGTCCCACCCACTGGCTGCAGGCGAGTGTTTAAGTAGTGTGTATGTGTGACAGTGTGTGCCTGTGTGTGTCTTCTTGGATGCAGAAAAGCAGATGGAAAGGGTGTGTGAAACATGGGTAATGACTGGAACATATCTGTGCAGTGTGAATGAGATACTATTGGCTGGATGTATCAACTGCACATTCAGGTGTTTAGCTTCAAGTTTTAAAAGTGTTCCAAGACTGGAAGACGGTCTGAGATGATCTGGAAGTAACGGTTCACTTCAATACCAGTTCATCTACTGATCGTTATTGTGATTACATGACTAATTCTAACATTCAAAAGCCCCGGCTTTTGATTAACAGTGTATATCCCAAGTGTTTGATTTTATTAATTCAGTTTAAATATCAATAGTTCTACCTGTTATGTAAATGAAGAAAAAGCTGAGCATATGTGTTCACAGACACTATTATTACTATTATTGTAATGATTGTGAATGTATTTACTACTCATGAGCACTTTTAACCCAATCATCATCTTCAAAACCACACCTACACTTCTTCAGGACAGAAAACTGAAAGTATGTATTTACCTTTTTACTTCCTGCAATGCAATACTTATCACATAAGGCTTCTAACGTTGATTTAACACCAACGGGGGATTTACAAGTAACTACAGAAGTCAACAAACATGTAGAAAATGCTTACACTAAGTTTGTTCACTTTCAGTGTTGCAGAAAAGTTGTCAAACCACTACTTGTTTCCTGAAAATGTCATTTTTTTTGTAGTTTTCACACTTGCATTTTTTGGTCAAACCTCAGGGAGTTTTTGTGTTTTTTTTTTAAATTACTCACAAATGCTTTGAGTGAATAGGAGCAGTGTTAAAACAGACAGGGTTATTGCATGCTCTGAAGCTTTATTTATATGATATAACACTGCAGGAAGGTGTATTTGCAGATCATTAAACCATTAAGACCCAAACATCCATCACTGACCAAAAGCAACTATATCTGTTGATCCATTAATTCTATTAATCCATGTAAATAATTGGTGTAAAATACAGTTTGTCATCTTTTTCATGGTCAACAGATATGACCCATTTGGAGGCTCTGTAGTGAACATGGAAACACTGTCATCTTCTACAACATTGATTCACCTGTAAAACCCACAGAGCTGGATCAGTGATGGTGGATGGACACAATGGGTTCATCATGTTCAGTTAATGATAGATTTTACTGAAAAAGTCAGTTTTTCTTCAGTTTTCTGTTGCTGATATAATAACCCTCAACTTTAACCTGAGCTTTTATGAACATCTACGTAATCAATAAATTACATACACGAAAATACCTCATTTATCTAGATAAAATGCAAAATACAGAGGATAATATTATAATAAATGGTTATAAATCACTTAAAGGTTGAATAGACAGAAAAATATATTTGAGAATTGACACAAAAGTAATACTGATTCTTTATGGGTTATAGTATCCGTATCTCTCTGGAACTGTTACAGTGTATTTAAGTGGTATTTATTACTTCAACTACACTCTAATCCTAATGTCACACACTTTTTGGGTTTCTCCTTCATGTAACCCGATGACAACCTCACACACTTTGCAAAAAAAAAAAAAAGTATTATATTTGCAACATTATAAGCATGTGTATGACTTTGCAGAAACTGCCACTGCAAAATTACCCACAAACTGATTTTTGCATGCTCCTTTCCTTTCCTTTCCTTTCCTTTCCTTTCCTTTCCTTTCCTTTATGCAGTCATTTGTTTCCTCATATTTTCACA
>JAPQRP010000020.1:13259775-13296330 GCA_037367295.1 Apogon hyalosoma
TCCATCTCTATCCACTGCCATTTATCGAACTCCATGGGTTTTACTGGTGAATCAATGTTGTAGAAGATGATGATGTTGTTTCCATGGTAACTACAGAGCCTCTGAACGTCCACATGGGTCATATCTGATGACCATGAAAAGATGACAAACTGTATTTTACACCGATTATTTACATGTATTGATAGAATTAGTGGTCACTGGTGAATATTTGGGTCTTTATGGGTTAATATACATTAACACTGTCCTACATTGCTTATGTGTTTAACACTGCAAATAAATGTAGCATTTACACAGTACTGCTAAAGTACACTGAACTAAGGAGTCTCTCTCAGTGGTTTTCAACTGGTCTAGGACCAACTTTTTCCCATTGTCATCACAAGACAACATGATTTTATCGACGCCAAACCATCAAACGTATTATGCAAAATAGCCTCCAAAAGTTTGAAGTGGCATATTCAATGTCACTGTAACTAAAAAGAAAGTATCCAAACATGACTGTAATAATAACTTTAGTGAACACCATAACTACACAACTGAGTTTGAACACAAATTACTGTGTTGCCCATAAAATTGAAATAAAATAAATTTTCCTCTTATGAAATGATTGTGACATTGTGATTATTCATGATGGATATAGTGTAACTGGGACTCAGTATGCAATCATTGCACCTGGTCAAATGTGATTACTGATGTATATAAATGATGTATATGATGTATATAAATAGGAATAAAAGAGGAATGTTTCTGAAAACAAAATTATTCCAACTTTATGGTCAACACTATATATAAGACTAACAAAATCTGCTGCTTTTAAATTTAAACTGTGGGTGTTCCAGTTTTAAATGACATTTCAGTTCTGATATTTTAGTTCTGAAATGTCACAGACTGGCATATGTTCAGTGTTTTTATATCCATATTTACCACAGGTCATATTTGTGTCACATCTTGCCTATAAACATCTTTCTATCATATATTACATTACCATGGTAACCATCAACTACTGCAAACATTGACACATTTGTCAAATAAAAGTAAGACATCAGACATGCATGTAAAGCAATGAAAAAACAGTTTAAAAGCTTTTCTTTCACTTACAGTTTAGAAAACTACGTGTATGTGAACACTCTGTGCAGATAGAGGCTTTAAGTATAAACACAGAAGCACGGTGATGCTGTGACTACAAACATATTTTTCTTTATCTCATATTTTCCACCTCGCTGAGTTACAATAAAAACCAGTAAACAAAGATAAGAATAAAACTATGTCAATTTACTGTCCCATAGTTCAACATTATGATTTTGTTGCCTAGGAACCACCAGAAATGGCAGTTTGCACCACAACATCAATAAAATAATTAAGAGTAGAGGGAGACTGATATATTGATTTATTTCCATATCGGCTATTAGCCTTAATTTTTTTTGGAAGCCGATATTTGATCAGTAGTAAAAATGTCATAAGATATTTTATCAGGCACTTGAAGTTCATTAAATGTTAAAAGAGTACTATGTGTATGAGTATTAATAATTTAATTTGTATTGCTGTGTAAAAATCTGAGTGTTCCAATTGTATTTTATGGTCAGTTTGCTTAAAAAAAAAAAATCTGCTGTAGATAGCCATCGGCTGACCAAATTTAGTAAAACTGGCATCAGCCTTAGAAAAACCCATATCAGTCGATCTCTAATTCAGTGCATGATAGGATTTGCAGGAGTTCAGTATTGTGATAATTGCGTCACAATCTAACTTTGCAATCACCTGCTAATTGACCCATTGATCTGAGGACAGCTGATGACGTTTTTGTGGCGTCCTCTGATTGGCTGTGAACATATGTACACCGTGTTAATGGAAATATTTCCCTCATTGATTTATTTTAGTGTTTTGCATTGCATTTATTACCTATGATCTTATTGCAATTGCTATCAAAATGTGATTTATCATTCAGCACTAATGTAATATCTTAAAGTTGTAACTCCACTGACAGCCACTGGGATTTGCTTCAAAAAGCCCTGGCTCCCTTTGACTTAGATTGAAATTAGCTCTAAAAATACTAAGTCAATATTTATTTTCTTAGGTCTCATTCCAGTCTCATCTGTTTTACATAGAACCTCTACTAAACTGATCTAGTGGTCCATTATTAAATATGTCCTCTGTTGATAAGCTCTCAAGCTGAACATAGCTCTGATGTCTGTTGTGTCTGGGTTTGACTGACAGGTCTCTATGACAGTTAGCTCGCCTGCTGAGTTGAATTTTAGTTTATTCAATGAAATACATTTTTTACTTTCAGTGAAAAGTTCAACTATAGTCATAATTAATAACTAACAACTTTAAATTGACTTTGTAAGCACTTAGCATTAGCTCATCTCTGATCCATTGGGCTCCCGTAGTTCTGCTTCCTTTGTCCAAATACGGTCACTTCTGGCTCAAAAAGTCCAACATAGCAGCAGCAAAATCACAAACTAGTGGATTTAAAATGGCAGATCAGAAACCAGTGACGTCACGGTTCCTCTGTGGACTAATTCCATACATTCTATGATCAGCACCAGCTATAATGTAAAGTGTTGAGGTGCACATGTAACTTGATTGCCTGTTGTAACTCCATCCTCATGTGTCATGTGTAGACAGGTAGACTCGACTTTGTGCAGCCTTTTGCGTTGAGCATTTGTACTGAACACTGAGCTGTGTCTTCATAGTCATCACAACATGAGCGTGTGCGATAAACATATTGCAAAAAACTGCCAGAAATATAAATGTTTGGAATTATGTGGGATTTGTATAAAAACATGCTTGAAATAGTTAATTTAATGTATAGATTAGTGTATTATTCATAATTTGAAGTCCGCATAGAACCTGTTGAGCCAACATGCACACTTCCATTTTTGTTGGTTTGTTGCAAGTCATATTTTTTTTATCACAGTATTAAATCATTTTATCATGCGTTTTCCTTATGAATGTGTTTTAATTCTCAGAGCATCTAATGCAGAGTTGTTAATAATCCCTTTGAGTAATTGAGAAATAATTGTTTATACATTATTTCAGTTGTAATAAATGTAACTAAACATAGCTACAAAGTCCAAAAAAAACCCGTATTTCAGTTATGACAGCTAGGTTTGATAGAGCTAATGTTGGTGATTGATGGATTACATAAATCTATCTACTATACTTTTATCAAATAAAGACCCAAACATCCACCGGTGACCAAAACCACTACCAACTAGTGATCTAAACTGTTTAATAACTTCTGATCCATTAATCCTATCAACACATGTAAATAATTGGTGTGAAATGCAGTTTGTCATCTTTTCATGGTCGTTAGATATGACCCATTTGGACGTTCAGAGGCTCTGCAGTTACTGTGGAAACACCGTCATCTTCTGCAACACTGATTCACCCGTAAAACCCATGGAGTTGGATCAATGACAGTGGATGGACACACTGGGTTCATGCTCAGTTATTGATAGAGTTGCTCAAAAAGTCTGTTTTTCTTCAGTTTTCTCTGGTTTTTTTTATATAATAACCCTCAACTTTAACCTGAGCTTTTATGAACATCTACATGATCATTAAATGAAATATAAGAAAATACTTGATTTTCACTGAAAATTCCAAAAATATAGAGGATAATATTACAATAAATGGTGATAAATTACTTAAGAAAGGTTAAATAGATAGAACAATTCACTTGGGAACTAACAGAAATCACACTATGGTCTTTATGGGTTACATAAAAAATAATTTTAATGATTGAAACTTGAAGTAATGAAATCACAACCCACCAGATTCTGTCTCTTCTTTCTTTCTGGACAGATGTTTTCAGTTGTTTTTGTGCAGCGGTCTGAGTGTCGTTTTCATTCATTACAGGGCAGCGGAGATGCAGAGCGCTACATGTCGATGGCCAAAGAGACGATAGAGCAGCTGAAGGCCTGTGGGATGGACCTGAGACAGATGGGACAACCCAGCGACAATATATTCAGGACGTAAGGATGACTTCTGTTTGCAGTTTTCACCCGTCACTGAAAAATAATACCTATATATTTTTTTTTTGCCAATTATTGTGTGTTTGTTCTGAACCTATAGTTTAGAGATGTGTAAGGATCAGCTGAGGGGGGTCCACATGGCCATGACTGGCTCCGTCCGCCGCAGGAAGAGCACCAGAGCGAGTTCTGGACCCTGGGAGGAGGCAGGACGGAGCTTTAACGACGCCATGGGCTGGATCGCACAGCAGAAGGTACGGAAATATTCACACAAACACTCAAATACATTCACACCCTAACGTTAATGCTGAACCCCATTAGAGCAGCTGTAAAGCAGACTTCAACGCGTGGGTCACATTTCAGTTCATACCTTGTTTTCTGTTTGTTTGGGGTGAATAAGGAAAAATGAGGAAAATACTTGAGTTTCATTAAATCATCTACAAATTGCATCATCAAGAGCACTGAAAAACACTAAATAGATAGATTAACTGTATGAATGACTGCACCTACATTCAATTGCTGAGGAAAAATATGTACTTTGCTGACGACAAATGTACATATCAACAAGAACAAACAAAAACATTCATGCTATTAAAGTAAAAATAATGCAGTTTTGTTTACTTCCAGTGTCAGCTGACGTGGTCACTGTCAAACAGCATTACTTGCAGGTTTTATGAAGGTGTGGATGGATTTATCTGTGTTTTAGGTCCTGCCCATATGAAGACTTTTTCCGTCATATCTGCAAAAGTTTTGTTGTTTGATAGACTTTTGTCCACACGAAACCAGCTTTTCAGTCACTGAAACCGCAACTTTTTGAAACCGGGTCCCAGAGTGGATAAATTTGAAAACGCCTGTTTTGTGTCTTCATCTGTATGACCAAACCGTAACTTTTCTAAAATGATGTCATAGCCCCACCTCTCGAACCTTTCACCTTTCAAGCAAGACGCCATTTCACATCAACAATAACAACAACAACGGCAGACTACAGAGTAGTGCTCGTGCTACAACAGCTGTTGAGGTTATTGGAAATATTGAATCAAAATCTTCAACTGTTCTTTCATTACAATGAGCAACAAACAACCATAGCTAACAATATTCACTACATGCTCTTGGATCTACCACAGAGCTGTTGTTCTTCTTCTGTAGTCTGTGGTTTGTATACAGCACACAAGCTTTATGCCTTTGCTCTTCTTTGCGAGAGCATTAGAACACCACATACAGGCCTGGCATTTGTACTACATCGTTTTCAGTTGTTTTCGGTGGTTTCATGTGGACGCAGATATTTCCTGAAATGACGGCGCACTTTTTGGAAAACAACAAAGAAAAGGATTGGATAGGAAAAGATGTGGTTTCGTGTGGACATGGCCTTAGAAGAGTAAAAGCTGTTGTTGTTGATTGACTCTTCTCTTCTCACCATTGGTACTATTTGTCCTGACCTTGCCCCCCTGCAAGAGAAATGTGAGAAAAGTAACAGTGAGAAAATGGTTTAAGGATGATTAACTACAGCAAATCGTGCAATTAATTGTCTTAAGACCAGGTGTATGGGTCACGTATGTAAAAATAGTGAATAAATAGCGTCAAAGCCTCAAGTCAGACATAGACTTGGAACTGCAACCGTGAAGACTGAACCTGGAGTTAAGACTGTGGACATTTAAGGGTTTGGTCTTAGTTTTACTTAAATAAGGCTGTGAAGGCAGAGATTTTACTTGTAGCTGAGTAGTTTCACATTAAACCATCAGTATTACGTAAAAAAAACGTTCGGACATGAAGACTTTTTTCAACGACGTCTGCACTTTATACAATTTTTCAAGGTGTCCATCTGCAACTTTAGTGTTTTGGTTCAATTCTCTGCTGGGATAATATTATTTTCAACTGCAGCCGGCAGTCATCGTCAAAGATAAAGCTCTACTGTGCATTTCCCAGGCGTGATTATAGATAAGTGTGTGACAATAATGGCCTGTAACTAGTAAATTCATGAAACTGCCTAAGTACAAATTTGAGATACTTGGTGTTTAGTTGAGTATTTGCTTTCTTGTGAGTGAGTTTTATTACTTGAGAACTTGTTTTCACTTTTATGTGATTGTGAAACTTCCTGCAATAAACAATAGCATCATTATAAAAACAGCTTGGTGACTATGACAAAAATAGACACAGATACTTCATAAGCACTGGTACTGGTACTGGCTTTCACAGTGAAAGTTTCCCATATTTACAGGTAAAGTATGTCTATACACTAAAGAAGAGGTTGATCTGACTGACAGATCTCATTAAATCAGAATACTCTGCACTGCTACATGGCATGCAAACTCAGTCCAAGGGTTGTAGAGATGAAAGCATTCTTCTGTGATGTGTTGTCAGAGACGTCGGTATGTTTATAAGAAGTCTGTATGTTCTTAAAATCACCAGGAGTCACATGCAGACACACACATTAACTGCAAAGATGTAAATATCCTATTTAATTCAGAACCAAGTTTTTTTTCTCTGATACATTTCTGATTTGTTTGCCTCATAAATTTACATAAATCTAAACTTACTTATTCCTCTACCACCCCCTGCTGGTGACATTTATTATAAATCCGGTAAAGAAATTAAGTGTTTGCCGAGTGGAGCACAAGTATAAAATAATAACATAGGTATAATGCATTATTATTATATTTGTAAGCAAAAACTTACTGTTTGAGCCAATAAGCATATAAGGAAGAAAAAAAAGACACTGAAACTACTTATATAAACAAGTATAAGGAACTTGCTGAAAGTAAGTAATTGCATGGAAATAAACATTATAAGAGAAAACTCAAAACAAACAATCCTAGTTTCATTGTACACACAATGTCAATAAAGACTATTCTATTCTATTCTATTCTATTCTGTTCAATGGGAAGACAATCAGTAGAAAAAGGCTTACGATTTGTAGTACAAAATTTCATACTAATAAAATGGCAGCTTCTTTTACATAATATTTTGAGTTTTTTCACTCAAAATATTGTCATGTTTATTTCTTCATGAATGTATGAATGATGAATTTTGGTAACATTATGACTTTTTTCTTGAAATATCATCATCTTATCATAATAGTGTGGAATTTAAACAATGTTATGACTTTGTCAGAATATCAGACCCATTTGTACCTCAGTAATAATACTAATACTCAGTACTACTTCAGTCTGTATATTCTGTAGAGCAAAAAATGAAGACTGATTTCTTTCTGCAAAGATGTTCTGTTTCAACATGGACATGTCTGACTATGGTGTCATGTATTTACTCAGGTGTAACATAAACATAAAGTTGATGATGATGAGCCACAATATGTAAGATTCAGTCAAATAGATGACCGATTAATCTAACATTCAGTTTTTCCATTTTAATGTCCTGGAAATACGGCAAGATCTATATTTAGTTCCATAAACACAGTGTGCTGCATGTTATGTCAGGTCTTCTTCTGGGCATGTGACGTCGCTTTAGGACCATAGACCGTTCACATAGGAGTTTGATGGCTTTGCATTTGAATTATAATGTGAACCAGATTCAGATTCTTTATTTGTCAATTAAACATGCGCATCATAGATATAATGTAAAAACGAAATGACAATACACTGGTCTCTAAAAACACACAGATAAAACACTTGTAGACAGAATAAAAATTCTGAAATAAATAATGCACATAATAAAATCAACAACTATGCAAAAAATTGGATTTCGGCAAAAAATCTGAATTGAGCATTAAGACGTGCTGTGTGTACATAGTGTAAAAGTCGTGGATTCTGGGAACCATTTGCTTCCACAGTTGCTCTGTTTATGGTGCTGGTTGAAAACCATGGTATACTGATGACAGCCTTGTATGTCTCAAATGCGACTGAATTTTCAGCTGCACTGTGGATCAGCGCTGTGTGCCAATTACAGAACATCTTTGTGTTTTGCTTCCAGCGTCTGATTGAAACAGCTTCCTGGGGAGATGATCCTTCAACCATAGATCAGCAGCTCGTCAGCCACCAGAAGTTTCACAGCTCCATCCAGAGGAGCGTGGAAGTGGACCGAGCCCGGGATGAACTGGTAGGTGTAGTCAACGAGGTGTAGATTTTGTATTTATAAGATACTTCCTCTGACATATTTACTCTCTTTCTCTTCAGGTGAAGAATGGAGACAAGGGCAACCTTCACGCTCTGGATCAGGAGTGGGATAGTCTCCAAGTAAAAAACATATCCACATCTATGTGTGTTGTGTATTTTCAGGTAAACTGTTGCATTTAAGCTCACCTTCTCTCTCCCCCCCACCCCGCCAGCAATTTTCGTGCGCTCGGACACAGCAACTGAGAGACTTTATGCAAATCATTCAAGAAATCTCCAAAGAAATCATGTGGGTGAATGACAGGGAGGAGGAGGAGCTGATGTTCGACTGGGGAGACAAAAATATCGACCAGTACATCCCGAGGAAACAGGAGAGCTACTCGGTTTGTAAAATGCACCAGTCAAAAGTTCACACTGTTTTCTTCATTTGGATTCTTTGATGCTGGAAAAATCTATGTTTTAATTAACAATTTTGAAGCTTCATCAGTTAACATTCTTGGCGAATCCCATGAGCCTTAAATGCTTTTTGTGAATTTAATGTGCTTTTCATAAGGGAGTAATCATCTGTTGGAAATTACATTTTGGCAGCTGCAGTCAATCATCCACTTAGAGCGAAGCCACACAGCGATGCTGCAGCTGCATCCTGGTGTTTTGTGTGTCCTCGGTGTTTTCTAAAGCTCTCCTTGTGAAACAGAAACTGATGAGTGCACTGGAGGACAAAGAGAAGCAACTGAATAAACTGAAAGCCAAAGTGGACAGTCAGCTGAAGAGCAACCACCCGGCCTCGGACAAGATAGAGGTGCCAACCCATCATTATGCATCATTCAGGTTCATATGTGTGTAATTTTTTCTGTTTTCTGATGTTTTCATGTGTTATTTTGCATTTTCAGGCTTATAGGGACACACTTCAGACTCAGTGGAGTTGGCTCCTGCAAATTACCAAGTGTATTGATGTTCATCTCAAGGAAAATGCAGCATACAGCCAGGTACTGTAATGTATTTTATAATACACATAATATTCATTCACTTATTTGTTTTGAGCAGAGGAAAGATTTTAAATTTTTATGTGCATAAGGAACAATTGGCAGAGCAAATACATTAATAAATAAAGGTGATCAAGACAGAGTAGCAACTAATGTACACTAGTAATAACAAAATACATTCAATATGTATTGCTCAAAAAGGAGTGGGAAGAAGAAAATGTATTAAATCCTACCCCCATCTCACATTTATACAACATAACACATTACTTTTGCGTCCTTAATGATATAGCAACATGTTTAGAGTCCTAATAATGTAAATAACCAATAGTAAACAGATTAGGAAAACTGATGTATATTACACATAATAACTATCTAAATGATATATCAAACAACTGATTATCTTTATGAGTATGTTCATGATATTTACTTCATTATTGTATGTTTTGTAATGTATTAAATACAGGTAAATAATATAGACATGACAGGATACAGGATCACAATGAAAAACAAAAACAACTTGTGCAAAACAAAGGTGACTAAAATAGGACACCATCCCTAATGCATATAATTAGATTAAACATAACAGTACATTTAATTATTACAAGCAAAAATCTTCATGTGCACTAGAACAATTTTTCTTTTCCATTCCATGCTGTGCTCCTGTTTAATGGTTGGTGGTAATTATTTTTACTAAAGGACAATTAATTCCTTAGTCCAGAGTAGTTCTTGAGCGTTAAATATAAATACTTTACTAAACAGAGTAATTTAATTAAGGGTCTATGAGCAGTTTTTATGTGTCATTCTAAAAGCGTAAAAGTTGCCATCTTGAACTTTGGCATTATCTGTGTTATAATAAACATTTAAGTTGTCAAATATATTCAGTCAAAAGATTTAAAATTGCTGCAAAACAATGTGAGTAAAATATAAAATCAACTGGATCAATATACGTATAATTGAGGGACTTTTTGAGTTCCCTTTACAGGGTAACATAGTTGACGGGTATAGTTGACATTTTTGCTGTTTTCAGGCCTAAATTCACCATAACCATAACACCACATGGCATTTTTACAGAAAGATTCTTCTAAATATATATCCAACTGAGTAAAATTGAAATTGAAAGTTATTTAGAAATATATTATAGTAACACTGTTGACAGAAGAGTGAGATAAATCCACACTCGACTCACACACTGCTTTATATTAAATAACTAAGAAAGAGGAGAAAGAACAGACCTTTTTTTCAGAAGGAAATGACATCATGTGGAGCAGGTCATGTGATCTGGAATTAACACACTTCCTTCCGAGGTGTTTTTCTAACGGGTAACGAAGTTGTTTGAGTGATTTCTCGGACACAGATACAAGTTGTTATTTTCCATACAAAATTTGATGTATTGCCAAAAAAATATCTGTCATGATTATCTCAACTTAATAAAAAGAACACAATCAAACCAATGTTTGAATAAGCTCATTTTATTATTGTTTAGCTGATTAGAAGGTGGTTGTTATTAAATTCGGACGGTTATTTAGTTAACATTTTAGAATATCCAGTCATTTATAAATTATTCATTAATCATTAATTAATAAGTGATTGTTTCTGTAATTAAATAATTATGGAATTTTTAAAGACATGATGATAATGAACATCAAACAATATTAGTTTATAAACTGACCCTACTGTTTCCTTTCCTTTGTGTGTTTAAATAGTTCTTCAAGGAGGCCAATGAGACGTACAGTGCCCTGCAGAAGAAGCACGAGATAGTCCGTAAGAATTTCCCTTGTGACAAGAACACTCCACTGGAGAACCTGCAGGAACTCCTGAAGGCACTGGAGGTACAGACCCTACATGATATTAGCTTAGAAAGTGGAAGTATAAGGGATTTAGAATGAAAATTTAGCACACATTTAACAAAGGGCTTTAGTGCATTAGATCTAAACCAAAACTACAAGCTCTGAATGTGAAGAGCCAGAAAATTATAATCACTTCATCTGCCTGTTTTCAGTCTTTGAGAACATTTGAGCCTCTGCTGTTGGTGTATGTCTAGTCTGTCAATGTCCAGATATTTTTTTTTCTTATCATAGGGGGCTGTAAACAAAACTTATTAGGAGTTCACTAAGTTGGTGTTACTGGAAAAATGCTAATTACTAGCAAAAAAGGAGGAGGAAATAGTGGAAAATCTTATTTTATATTCCATGTAATGTAATCTGTGACGTGCATGAAGCAATGTTAACTCACCAGTTTCCATTTCTGGTATTTCCATGCAGATATCGCACACATTTCAACTGCATATTAACACAAATAGCCAACAGGCCAGCAAATCAGTGTGTTTAGGAATGTCTAGACAATCTCCTGAACTTCAAACCAAGCATCAGAATGAGGAGGAAAGATAGTCGTTGATAGTCACTGGTTCAGAAACCGCTGATCTACTGGGTTTTTGTAGTGAATAGTCAGAAAAAGAGAAAACATCCAGTGAGCAGCAGTTCTCTGGGTGTGAAAGGCCTGGTTAACGTCAGTGGTCAGAGGAGAACGGCCAGGGTGGATGGGGCTGATGGAAAGGCAACAGTGACTCAAATAATCACTCATTATAACCCGAGGTATTCACAAGAGCATCTCTGAACTCACAACAATGTCTGTAGCAGCATATGTTTTCATTCTATTGGATATAACTAGTACTAACAAGGTGTAGCTGATAAAGTGAGTGTAAATTCAGAATTGATTTTGCAATATATTTTACAATAGTATGCATTTTAGTAATTCTTAAGCAAAGCCATTCTAACTAAAAGGTATGTTTGTTTTGATGTGAAATAGTGATGTGCTGGACATTTAACCCTTTAACAACGACATTATCTCCAGCGCTGCATTTTACACTTTACAGCATTCAAATTACTGTAACTGCTGAACTGTTTGTGCTATTCACAAAATTAAAATGGTATCGGAAAGCTGAGATCCTGAGCTTTCCGACACTATATAGCAAATAACAGGCCTGTAAATAACAAAAAATATGAAGCCATAATATAAATACTGAATGTTCAAGACCAAAAAGTGTGTTTGAGTAGAAGTAAAATTGTTGAAAATTTGTTTTTACAATATCAGAAAGTTTTGTTGTGGGCATTTACAGTTGTTTATGATAATAAATATGCTAAAAACTTCAAGTCTGTTTTTTTTTCTTTTGTGCTAAAACACACTGTTTTAAGCATTTATTATTTATAACAATGATAATTACTGGCCAGATATTGAAAGTTAAGTTCTTCCTGAAAACGAAGAAGCAAAAGAACTGGCAAAAGAAAACATGAAGACGCCGAGGCGGCCTCTTATAATGGCCGTCTTAAAAGGGTTAAGAGATCAGACTAAATTCTTCTGCAGGAAGACAAAAAAAGATCTAAATTAAAACCACAACCTGCAGAGCTGCAACCACATTTATTTGATTCTTCACATTCCTTCGTTTCGTCTCCCATGCCGATCAATGAAATATACTTCACCTTTTGTCTACTGATTGGACAGAAAAAGTGCTCTGAAGGCATCATCTTAAACTGTGACAAGTTACGTCTCTATAATCAAGGTGATTAAAGGAGTGTTGGCCATTAGTCATTACATGCAGCACATGCATCTATGGTCTGCTGAAGACCACTGGTGTCAATTAAGACAACTGAAAGATACACTGGAGTCCCTCATGTAACTGTGAAATAATGAGCCACTTGAAGTAGATGCTCAGTAAGTCAATGTAGCTGCTTCAGTAACTCCACTAATTGATTGAATGTTCTGCTTGTTGTCATTTTAGACTTCATTTACTTTCTGTTATTCACTGAAATCATTTTTCATTGATGTGTGACCCAAGCAACTTTTTTTCATTTTTTTTTTTATCTCCAGAGAGAAAAAGAAAAGATCATGGAAAACAAGAGGCAGGTTCAGCATCTGGTCAGTAAGTCGAAGAGCATCGTGAGACTGAAGCCCAGGAACCCAGAAGAGAAGAGCAGCAGCCCCATCATCGTCAAAGCCTTGTGTGACTTTAAACAAGACCAGGTCAGAGTGGAAACGACCCACATGTCGCCGTTTTAACCATACACATACAGGCGTTAATTCATCAGCAGTGTGTGATATATTCTGTCTGTTCTGGCTCCACAGAAAGTGATTCTTAAAGACAATGAGGGGATCCTGAAGGACAACAGTCAGCGCAGTAAATGGCATGTGACCGGCCCTGGAGGACTCGACATGTTGGTGCCCTCTGTGTGTCTGATCATACCACCACCCAACCCAATCAGCATCAGCCTGGCCAACAAGTAAGACCCACATGTTTAATTTCACTGACATCTGACGGTGATGCTATGTAAATATAAGATATAAGGAAAATGACTACTTTCTTTACTGTCTGCAGGATGTTATTCTGCTCTGACTCTATAAAAATTACTTTGATATATTTCATATTTTAGAAAATAACAGTGTCTTTTAATATATACTATGAATGTAGGCACACAACCTCAAATAAAAATTCTAGAGAGAAAACTAATGAAAATACTTTAACATTAATTAGGCTTTAAAATCTATGCCCAGTTGCACATACCTGTGTTTGTTTACACATGAACGGAGGAGCCTAAAGCTCTTAAAGGAGCCAGAGTCTAAAAACCCTCCAGAAACAACAAGAAACAGGTGAGATCAAATAAAAACTGTACATTCCATCAGATGCATCCACTATCTGTGCATCACGTTCTGTCCATGTCCTTTAGTTCTCTTAGTTATTAACAACCTATGATTAGTCACCAAACTTTTGGCCACTAATAAGCACTTTTGACTCTACTCAGTTCATCCCTGGAAAAAAAACAAAACAAAACATGTGCCAAATCTGGTAAACTCCCTGAAGGTGTACTAAAGATATGGGGTTGATATTGAGTGACGTTAGTCTTTGACCTTTTGATAATAACATGTGATCACATCATCATTTTATCTGATTACTTAATTTGTGTGATTATATTCAGTGATTGCTGTATAAATTCTTAAATTATGGTTGTGAACTTTGACCTTTGGCTACTAAACTAAGTCCAAGGCCCAATTCCAATTCACCTCTTAGCCCTCCCCCTTACCCTTACCCCTACCCCTTGAAACGGAGCTGCAAGGGTAAGAGGTTGAAACATTCTCCTATGACATAGGACAACCCTTTGCAACCTGTTACGTCATCAGCAGTCATTGATGCTGCTATTAACAGATGCAAAACTTTGTTTCCAAAAGTATTCATCATGCTATCAGTAGCTGTAAGCATCTCTGTTCCATCGGTTTTGGTCATCTTGTGGCTATCAACTATAAACCGCAGAAATGCGATCTATAACACACTGAAATGGCATTAAAGGGTTGATCAAATGATTAAGTTGTTTATGAAGAAAATAAGTACATTTATGTGTAACTCATCACACTGCTGTACTTTTTTGCCGTGTTTACCTCCATCTTGCCAATGATTCGAACAGAACTGTGGGAAATTTCTCCTACCCCTCTGTTCGTAGTGTGCCCCTGGAAAATCTCTGTTTCGAGAGCTATACAGCCCTCCGCCTTAGCCCTTCCCCTCTATCTAATTGAGAATTGGGACAACACTACCCCTTTATGTGTATGCGCAAAACGGAGGGGTAGGGTAACGGGGAGGGCCAAGGGGTGAATTGGGATTCAGCCCAAGTGAATGTCCCGTTCTGTCAAGTAGCTCCTGAGATAACATGGTACAGACAAATTAACAACATACATTCTGTGTAAGGTAATATGAAAATGTATGGAATGTTGACAGAAATGTGTGGTGAGTTTTTTAAGCTGGGGTGAGGGTATGTAGTTTTGTATGTGATAAACATAATGTTGAAAGGGAAGGGATCAAGAATTACAGTTTTGTTAGCATCCTGGCTTACCGATATTTGATGCACTGCATTGGCAAACATTGACATTTAATCTCTGTATTTTGGGAAGGAATGAGCAGTACTACGAGGCCATCATGTCAATCTGGAATCAGCTTTACATCAACGTTAAGAGTCTCATCGCCTGGCAGTACTGTCTGTTGGACATCAAACGCATCAACTCTCTCACCATGACCATGGTAAGTTATGATGATGGTGCATCTGCTGATGTTGAAAAGTAAATTAAGGAAGACTGTTGATAGCAAGAAGTCTGGTACTGGACTAAATATTTGGACATGCCTGTGTCATGCTGCTTTAGTGATAGGCCAAGGCTGATTTGATGTTATTTTGAGATTTTTATTTCATCCTAATTATTATTTAAAGTAGAATCTAGGAGATGTTATCTGCTGAAAAATGTTGCTGTTCTTTGCACTAAAACTTAAATCACTGTAAGGTCATTTGTTTTGATGTGAATAACGTGTAATGTGTGTTTGTGTTAAGCTGTCTAAGATGAGTCCTGAGGAGTATCGCCAGATCATCAGGAGTATGGAGACTCACTACGAGGAGTTCAAAAAGACCTCCAAGGGCTCCCAGATGTTTGCTGAGGAGGACAGGAAGGTTATAGAGAACCAGTTCACTGGAGCCCAGGCCCATTATGACAAACTGGTGGTGCAGCTGCCAAGCTACGGTCAGTGTTACGTTTCTGCATTTACATATACACATGCTACACGTTTGTTGTTTTGTTGGTAAAAGAAGAATAATCTCCTAGTTGCTCATAGAGGTACAATTAGTCATTTAGCTACTGAAAGCTCATTTGATAACTTTAGATCATTTGAAATGTCCGCAAATGTTAGCTAAAGCTAAAACGCTGAAGACAGTGGATTTTTGAGGGCTGATGTAATAACTGATTGGAGCAGGTAAAAGCTGATTAATAGGTGAAAATTATTTACATATTGTTTGTTTGAAACATAGTATATTTGACTTCATTAGAAACCTGAGAAATGTTGATCTGAATGTCAAAGTTCTAAATACAAAATAAGTAAATCTAGATCTCTGAACAAAAAAACAAAACAAAAACAAAAAAACAAAAACAAAACTCATTTGGTTTTTGTCATTTTAGAGCCACAGTGGTCAACAGGAAGAGCAGTTAAGAGTAAAGAGTATTAAATCAGTACAGAGTCAATTATTAAGTCCCTTGGTGTTGATTTTAACACTTCAGTCATGGCTCCCCATAAACACCCGGTGGATGTTGATTTTTAATTCTGAGAATGTTAAAATTGTTATTTCAGATTTGTAGTGTGGGAGCAGTTTTTATAGTCTGAGCATCTGTTCTTGCTCTTCTTCCAAGAGCCAAATTCTGCTGATACTGATCATTTGTAAGTGGTCCTACTGATGAAGATATATAGCCAAACTGATTGATAAGTCTGTTTCTATGTTGATCTATGAAGCTTAAACAAATGTTATACTAATGACAGTGGCCAGGTTCTTTAGAACGAGACAATTCTAAATGACTTTCATATTAAGTTTTAAGCCTTTATTTATTATGAATGTCTTCTATGTGTTCTCAGTTGGAGAAGAAGAAATAGAAGAAATAGAAGAAGAGGAAGTAGTTGAAGTGCAGCAACAGCAAGTTGTCGAATTGCAGCACCAGCCAATAGTTGAGGTTCAGCATCAACCAGTAGTCCAGCTTCAGCACCAGCCAGTACTACAGCAGCCGCATTTTATCATAATACAACCTCAGCAGCAGCAGCTACATCTTCTGCAACTGCAGCACCAGCAGCAGATCCAGCTACAGCAGCAGCAGCTTCAGCTACAGCAGCAGCAAGCAGCTGAAGAAGAAGCCATCAGGGTTGAAGAGGCCCGGATACTTGAAGAGACTCGGATACTCGAAGAGACCCGGAGACTCGAAGAGACCCGAAGACTCGAAGAAGAGACCCGGAAACTTGAAGAGGCTCGGAGACTTGAGGAGGTCCGGAAACTCGAAGAAACCCGGAGATTCGAAGAAGAAAGGCGGAGAGCTGAAGAAGAAAGGCGGAGGCTCGAAGAAGCCCGGAGACGGGAAGAAGCCCGGAGACTCGAAGAAGAAAGGCGGAGGCTCGAAGAAGAAAGGCGGAGAGTCGAAGAAGCAAGACTGAGAGCCGAAGAAGAAAGGCGGAGAGCTGAGCTGAGAAAACAGGCAGAAAGGAAAGAGCAACTGATCAAGAGAGAAACAGTTAAAGTGACAAAGGCGGAGCCTGTGAGGAGGAAGGTGCTGCTGTCCTCATCATCCTCTTCCTCCTCCATATCCTCCTCCCAGAGTTTATCAGAGCTGCATGCTCTCAGACTGAGGCTGGAGGCCGCCGAGGGCACGCTCAGTCAACACCTTCACGTCTCTATAGGAGACGACAGCGTGCATGACTGTGGCCTCAAGATCACACAGTTAGAGGTAGACCAACAAACTATCACACACCACAGAAAACACATCCAGTTAGCTCTGTGACTGCTGATTCTTTTCACAATTGGTTGATTATTTATTATTCTTATTTATTTTGTCTATTAAATGGCAGAAAGTAATGAATAACATTCTTCAGTCCAAGAGAATACCAATGCCACTAGTGACTACAGTGGTGGAGGAAGTATTCATATCCTTTACTTCAGTCGAAGTCCAACAAACTAAAGTAAAATGAAATGAAAGTCCCATATGAAAAATAGAAAAACATGAAAAAGTGTATCCTCACACCTCAGCATCCACACCCAGCGTGGCTCTAATGCAGCTCCAAGGCACTTTTAATGTAGTGCAATAAATATTTTATGATTTAAAACTGTTTTTTTTTTTTTTTTTTTTTACTTGTTTAAATCAAAGCTACTGGACTTTCCTTTAATCACCACTTCTCACCACCATCAAATCAACTGTGCATCTGAGTACAGATATCTCGGTATTTTAATGGATGACTCACTGTCATTCACTCCTCACATTCAGCAACTTTTACGGAGACTGAAGCTAAAATTGACTCACTATTTCTGGATAAAATCTATCCCTTTCGTTTGAGGCTAAAAAAGAGACTTGTTGCTGCCACTTTTATGTCTGTGCTGGATTATGGGGACAATATTTATATGAAGTACTTACATGCTCTTGATACTGTATATCATGGCGCTCTTATGATAAAAATGTGATCTTATTTGTAAAATATTATTGTCATATTTTATTGTTCACTAAGTCAAAGCTTAATCTGAAAACAAACCAAAGATATCAGACAAAAGTAGAGACAAGAGTAGAAATATAAAATAACACAAACTGGAAATACTCATGTTAAGTGCTTCAAGTTGTACTTAAGTATGGCACTTACGTTCCACCACTCTGTTTTAGATATTTATTTTTACATCAGATATAGGCCTACTTAAATGCTTAAAATTCTGACATTCAAATCAGGAAAATCTGAAAAATGTTTTTTTTCCTTCAAAAATAACCAAAACGAGTACTTGATATTTATCTAATAAATTAAAAATCATCACTGCTCTATGTGAGATTAAAAAGCATGTCTTAGTCAGCATTTCTAACAATATTTATCCTTATTTTTTCTCAGATGGTGCAGCGCGATGTTGACTTAATGCGCGATGAGTATCTCCGCCTGAGGGATCGCATTTTGAGGGAGCTGGAAAGCATTAACGATTCAGACAAAGCCCAGTTCCTTCGCAGTGAGATCGGAGTCATCAGCCAAAGACTGGCCAGTCTGGAGAGCAGCTCATCGGCTTACGTGATGCGGTACGCCAAAGCAGTCACTACTAAGCCATTGATAAGTTTTAAGTCTTGTATTGTTTCAAAAAATGGTTGAGAAGATGTGTACAGTCACATACTTTTATTCTGAGTTGTTTTACAGTTTTTAAGTATTCATTACTGTGTTTTTATTTTGTGTGTCAGTTTGGTTTATGATTTCACTGTAGTTTTGTCTGGTTTCCAAGTCTCATTCCTACTTATGCAGAAATACATATCATTTGGTGTGGGCCTTTCTCTGTGGAGTTTGCATGTTCTGCCAGTTAACTCAGAAAATGGATGGATGGATAGATTCAAATATTTGTAAAGCCTCGATTTAAGCAAACTGAAAAAGGTAGAATGAAAGAATTCATGACGTCAAATGTGATTTCTGAAACTAGTTCGATACTGTGGAAGGTCATTTAACTAAAACTGAAATGATTGTATTTTAGTAAAGCCATTTTACCTAAAGCACTATGATGATTAGTATTTTTTCTTTTCAGAGAACATTGTTTTATTACTGGTAGATTTAGTTTTACAAACAGCATCTTTATAAAAAATGTGATTTCTTTAAAATGCTGGGCGGTCAGACTATGCTTGTGCATCTGTATTGACCAGACAGCCATTGATTGATGAGATTTGAGGAAAGCTTGACCCTCTCCCTTAACCCTATTTCCATTCTTTACTTTCTCTGTCACTTAACATGTGAATATAACACTATGAATTCTTCCCGGAGAGACTGTCTGCAGAAAAAAAATCCTCCTTCTATAGTTCAGTGAATTCATTCAGAGCTAAGATGAGGCTTTGGTTGTCTTTGTGTGCCAAGCTGAGTGGCTGTCTTCCAAAATGAAGCTCCTTTTTAGTGTGAAAAGCCTCTTGACAGTCTGCAGTGTAGGGATATGTCCACTTACACTTAAAATACGTAAAAGACATAGAAAAGCGCGTCTGACTGAGACTGTGGATGCTAAATAGCTGTGGCTTCTACTCAGAATACGGCTTTTCTTTTGTGTTACATTAGGACTGTGTGATATGAAGCCACTGCTGTTTCATGTTATGCGTTAACGTTTATAATGAGTCACAAATCACACTCTACACTTATGTATAATTAGCTGTTTTGACACTTTACTTTCTTGTACACAACACATATGCTGGAATGAAATTTGCATGAAAGTAACAAAAACAGAGTTAATGTGACACAGAACAGGGTATTAAAAAAAGACTCAAAGTAGTTGAGACTAAAAGAGGAATACATGCTGGGGTTTGGTGATTTTTGTGGTGTATAATATGACACTACAAATCTGTCCAATAGTAGCGATGTGGAAGTACCTTTTCCACTGTGGGAACCATCTCTGTCTTCCTGCTATATTTTTTCCAACAGTCATCAGTCATCAAATGTGAGTTTACAGAACAATTACTATATTGTGATGAATATTGTTACCATGATATAAGATCTTGATCATATTGCTCACCCCTACGATGCGTTATGCCAAAAGATTTCTTCGTGACTGGAAAAGAAATAATTGTAGTGGGGTTAAAAGTTTTCAGAACATTTATTTAAGTAAAAGCACTGATATCAGACTGTGAAAATACTCCACCGCATGCAAAGTTTTATATAAACGAGACCTTAAATAAAAGGTAAAACCTAGTATGTGAGTATAATGCATTAAAAAAGTGAAAAGTAAAAGTAGTTCTTGTGCAGTAAAATGTTGATAGATGTATTCATGTTATGGCTGCATTAATCTATATGTTGCAAGTTACTGTTGCATATTTGAAGTAATTTAAATACTGTCATGTGGTTTAATCTACAGTGATGCATCATATGTGTGTAGCATCACTGTCTCACACAATGACAGTGTATTTTCCACCTAATCTAACATAGTTTATGAAGAGTTTATTTAGCTTAAGGAGAAGATTGTTTTGGAGAAACGGTCACATATTGTGGCACTGCTTTATACATTTTTTAACTTCAGCTTTGTAAAATAGCTCTTTTCTCTCTCTCTCATTTTTTTTCAGTATTCGGGCTTTAAGGGATCTGCTGCAGAGTCTAGCCCGGGCTGAGGATATGGTGAAAGTTTATGAAGCCAGACTGACAGAGAAGGAAACAACCTCTCTGCAGCCTAGTGAAGTGCAACATTACATGACAACCCTGGAGGTATTTTACATATATGTGTGTGTGTATAAATCCACGACATAATGTAATGCATATGCCTTTTAGCATTTTTGACACGTCATAATCTATGAAAATTGTATAAACTGGAGTCCTTTTTGCTTTTGCACTGCATCGCTGGGCTTCATGCAAGCTGCAGCTGGGGAAGAATACCAGTGCATATTAGTGCACAGCTTAGTGGATACCCATCAAGTTGATTTAGAAAAGCTGCCATGAGAAAGCTAGAAGAATTCCTTTCCTTTGGGGTTCAGTGTGTGCCAGAATTCTCTGGTCAGAAGATGTTGCTCTTATAAATAACTTTTAAATTTAACTTTTTGTGTTTTAACACTTTTTCTGTAATTTTTAAAGGAAGTCTTCACATTTGGCAGCAGGAAAAACAATACAACACAGTAATAATACTATTTTGACTGGATGCACTCAACTGATCTAAAAAGGCTGAATGAGCCCTTAATATAAATAATACACATACAGTATCTGATATTAACCTGCTAATGCTTGATTTATTATTATTATTATATTAATATTTGATTTATTTAAAAAACAAAAAAACAAACAAAAAAAAAACTCATTCTAGTATGTAGTAGATTATTCCATAGTTTACACGTGGCATTTTGTGGAGATTTTATATACTGCTGCGTTTGTACTCTTACACTGCTTTTGTCTTTATATTCAGGCTATTAAAGCAGAGCTGGATCAGAAAAGGGACATTCTGGCAGCCATGGAGGCAGACCTGACCAAGGCAACCCACTGGAACTGCCAGGTGGGCGGGCCTTTCCACAGGTGTGACATGATGCTGTCCAAATACACCGAACAGGTCAGCCTGCTGTCGGACCGCTGGAAACGAATCCAGGGACAGATTGACACTAGGTATGGGCTTATATCGTACACCTAAATTTAACTCCAGAGGATCTGTATATTTGCACAGATCTATGCTATTTCTTGACACTGACATTATGTTACATTATATAGATTTTTTAAATCATATATTATTCACACAATGTAAAAGATCAACAGCGCCCAACAGTGTCAACAAGCTTTAGAAATCATATTATTTCTGTTTGATTTCTGCTCTTTTGCTTTTTTCTGTTATGCTGATGTTACTCTTTTAAGCACTACAAATGACAATTTTCTCAGTCTTTTCCAGTTGTTTTTTTCAATAATCTTAATTTGTGTTTTGTCCTTTGTTGTTGGTTCAACCCTCCCCTAGTTCGTTGTAATCACTTTTTCTCTTTCTACTAACAGAATTTTAATCAAATATCTGTTGGTTCTTGCCACACAAAATGAACTGCCTTGCAACTGTAGGAGACTTACAACCTAGGATTTATTGACATGATGTAATCTATGGTGTATTTAGCTACTTTTCCTGAGGTCTGCCTTTAAAATTCAAAAGCAAAAAAAAAAAAAATTGTTTAATTAATTAGACATTACAGTCAGTTCACATTAGCACATACAATATATATTACACATTATAATAATTGCATTCCTAAAGACCTGAAACATAAAAGCTATATGAAATAATGACACTCAACTAATTCCCACATATCCAACAAATATGATGTTCTAAGTTAGTAGCTAGTAGCAGTTTTTGTGCTGATATAATGAAGTTTGGCATTGTTAAAATATCCATTTTGCAAGCAGACATGCAGCAGTAAACCTGGCCCTCATTTTCAACTAGTCAAGGAAGGATAATAAAACTGTTTGAACAATCTGTAAGGGTAATTTGTTGCAGTTTTAGTATTGAAAAACCCTGATGCTGTTACTGCTTACTTAAAAATATACTGAAATGCTGGGTTTTTTTTTGTTTTTCTTTTCCTGCTAAGAGTCCAAGATCTGGAGCTCTATCTGCCTCAGCTGCAACACTACCAGCAAGTCAGCACCTCTTTCAGTGACTGGATTGATATCACCAGGAAGAAACAGGATGCGTTGCAGGCCACAAAGATCGAAAGTGTCCAAGCCCTGAAAAACCATATTAGCAACCAGAAGGTCTCTTCCCATCCCTTAAATGCTTTAAATATCCTCCTTACATATTGAATCATAAATGCCTGAATATGTTTATATTCTGATTTCAAGGCTCTGAACTCAGAAATCAAATCACGGAGGGAAACATTAGATGGTGTGCTGAGGGACAATGATGTCTGTGTCAACTCTATTAAAGTAAGTCGAACTACTACATATTTTACAGATTGGTAGTACCTTCACCTGTTGGTAACTGGAATAGGCTCCAGCATCCCTGCAAGGATTAAGTGGTTTGGAAAATGAATGAATGACTAATGTTGATATGACAAATTCATTTCACCTCCTCTCATCCCTGTGTGTATACACAGGACTATGAAACAGACCTAGCATCTTACAGCTCTGGTTTAGAGACTCTACTCAACATCCCCATCAAGAGGACAATGATCAAGTCACCGTCAGTGGATCTTAACCAGGAGGTAACATCACTTTACTAAAATCCAAAACACTGAACATATGCGGCAAGTACAGACTTCCTTGTTTTTCCAAAGGAAAGGCGCTGGACATTGTTTTGAATCTGAACCTCTTTCAAAGTTAACAGAATTTTCTTCATTTTTGTTCTAGGCCACACATCTACAAACTCGTTACATGGAGTTGCTCACTTTATCTGGTGACTACAACAAATTCCTAGGAGACCTGCTCAAAAACATGGAGGAGCTTAAGGTACAGATATTTTGTACCAAGACATTGAGGAAAACTAGTACTTTAGATAAATTAGTCACATTTACACAAAATGTAACATGTAAATGTCAGATGTAACCTGTAGATATGATATCCTTAATACAAAAAACTATTTTAATTAATTAATTAATTAATTAATTAATTAGGTAGGTAGGTAGGTAGGTATGTGAACCCCATCAAATCTTAGCTACATTAAGAGCACATGTGGCTCAAAGGTAGCTGTAAATCTCAAATAGTCTGTGGAAGAATTTCTGCATATTTTTTTGTGGGACTGGATGATCTTCAGCAATAAAATGCAGCAGTAACATTACTGCACTAGTAATGTTAATCTCAAAACATCATAAGGCAAAACGCTGAAATGAAATGTTCTATGGCTCAGTGTCTCCTTCGACTTTTCATACTTATAATATTGTTTGGTTGACAATACTTTACTTTAGGTCAGGTTTTGAACACAGAGAATTTACTTGCAGTGGAATATTATCATAGTGCAGTGAAGCTATTTGCAGTGAAGGATCTGAAGACTTCTTCCACTACTGTCTATATTCATTGTTTTTCTCCTTATTGCCTTTAGATTCGAAACACAAGGATTGACCTGTTAGAAGAAGAACTTCGCTTGCTGAAAGATGATCTTGATGACCGTAATACCAAGAACAAATCGCTAGAAGATGCTGTCTCTCGTTATCAGCTGGAGCTTTCACAGGCTCAGGACCAGCTGCTGTCAGTGGAGGATGTGAAGCAAAAGACAGTTCTGCAGTGCAGTGCCACCAAAGAGAGCCTTGACTCCACTCAAAGCCAGCTGTCAGCCCTCAATGATGAGGTAACCCGCCTTAACTACCTGCTTGAGGAAGAGAAGAGGAAGAAAAGGCTGGCAGAGGAGCGCTACACTCAGCAGCAGGAGGAGTATGAGGGGGTGCTGAGGAAGAGGCACAAGGAGCTGGAGACCATTAGCCGGTCCAAGATGGAGATTGAGAAGAGCGTGGCAAATAAAGATCATGAGATTGAGCAGCTGCAGCGGCAGCTGGAGGAGGAAGCAGCGAGGATCAAGGAGCTACAGAAGGAGATATCAAAGGTAAGGAGCCAATGCAGTGAGGAGATCAATAACTTAAAGCTCAGCTACGACTCCCAGATTCACATCAGTCAAACAGACATTCAGAGGCTGGCAGCCCAGAGGGATGAGGACACAGCAGAGCTTCAGATGCAGTACGACAGAATGGAGGCAGAGAGGAGGAATCTGGAAGATGAAGTCAGAAGGCTCAGGACATCTATTAATCAAGTTGAGGAGCAAAGGCAAAGGGCAGAGGAAGAGGCTCACAGTCAGCGCTTAGTTATCACAGAAGAAGGACGCAGGAGGAGAGAACTGGAAAGTCAGGTGGAGATGTTGATGAGGCAGATGGATGAAGAAAGCAGCCAGTACAGGGAGGACCTGGCAGAGATCATGAGTAGTCTACAGGAAAAGAGTGACCAACTGGCCTATACCACACATAGTCTGGATGAGGAAACCCGAAGGAGGAGAACCATAGAGGAAGGACAGGTAGTCCTGGAACAGACAATAACCCAGATGCAGCAGAAACTGACCAGTTCTTCAGTGGTTGCAACACAGCTGAAGGAGAGTGAGGATGAACTCGAAAAAATGCATTTTGAGTTTGAAAGGGAGAACAAAGAGCGAAGCAGAGTTGAACAAAATATGAGCAGATTACAAGGGCGTCTTAAGGACCTTCAGACTGTAAGAGATGCATTGGAAAGCCAGGTGGAGAATTTAAGGAAGAGCAATCAAGAGGAAGCTGCCAAAAGAAGGCAGGTGGAAGGAGAACTGGAAAAGGCTGCTCTGACCTTGACAGAGTACACAAACATGCTTAATGTGCTCCGGCAGAGCGAATCTCAAGCCAGTGCTTCAGAAAAGAGAGCTACAGAAGAGCATTTTCGACTGCAAGAGGAGCTGGAAAGTAGTTTGAGACAAAGCAAGAAAACTTCAGAGCATATGTCACAGCTGAATACTGAACTGAAAGCCCTCCAGCAACAGCTCATCCAGGAGAAGAAAAATGTCAAAGAGGCAAACCTTCTAAATCAGAGTCTTTACAAAACTATAGAGGAGAAGAATAAAACACTGATTGACAACTCTACTGAACTTCAAAGGCTGAAGGAGACGATAGAAACCCAAACCAACAAACGACTGAAGCTTGAGGAGGAAAATCAGAAGATACATTGTGAGTTTGAGAGGGAGAGCAAGGAGCGAAGCCGAGTTGAACAAAATATGAACAAACTACAAGGACACATCAAGGAGCTCCAAGGTGTGAGAGAGGGATTGGAAAGCCAGGTGGAGGACATGAAGAAGAACAACCAGGAGGAAGTAACCAGAAGAAGGCAGGTGGAAGCAAAACTAGAAAAGACTGTTGTGAAAATGACAGAGTACACTACTACCATCACTGCACTCCAGCAGAGCCAAACACAAGCCAGCACATCAGAAAAGAAGGGTGAAGAAGAGCGACTTAGGCTGCAGGGAGAACTAGAGAGGAGCTTGAGACAGAGCAAGTCCACTTCCGAGCATGTGACAGAACTAAGTGCTGAGCTGAAAGTCCTGCAGCAACACCTCATTCAGGAGAAGAACTGTGTCAAAGAAGCAAACCTCCAAATTGAAAGCCATCAGAAGACTGTACAAGAGAAGATTAAAATACTGAATGACAAATCTGCTGAGCTCCAACAGCTAAAGAAGATTACAGAAACTCAGACCAAAGAGAAACTGAAGCTTGAAGAACAACTGCAGATGACACGTGTTGACTTTCAGAAGGAGAGGCAGGAGCGGAGCAGAGTTGAACAAAATATGAACAAACTTCAAGGGCACATCAAGGATCTCCAAACTGTGAAAAAGGGACTGGAAAGCCAGGTGGAGGACTTGAAGAAGAACAACCAAGAAGAAGTTACCAGAAGAAAACATGCTGAAGAAAAGCTGCAAAAAACCACTGTGACTATGACAGAGTACACCACCACCATCAAGGCACTTCAGCAAAGCCAATCACAAGCCAGTGCATCAGAAAAGAGAGGCACAGAAGAATGTCTTAGATTGAAGAGGGAGCTGGAGAGTAGTATGAAACAAAACAAGACAGCTTCAGAGCATGTGATCCAGCTGAGCACTGAGCTTAAAGCCCTGCAGCAACAACTTGTTCTGGTGCAGACTCATGTCAAAGAGGGAAACCTGCGAAATGAGGGTCTTTCCAGAACTATAGAAGAGAAAAGTAAGGCACTGAATGACAACTGTGCTGAGCTTCAAAGGCTGAAGAAGATTACAGAAACCCAGACCAAAGAGAAACTGAAGCTTGAAGAAGAACTGAAGATCATACGTATTGACTTTCAGAAGGAGAGTCAGGAGCAGAGCCAAGCTAAACAAAATATGAACAAACTTCAACAGCAAATCAAGGACCTCCAAGCTGTGAGAGAGGGATTGGAAAGCCAAGTGGAGAACATGAAGAAGAACAACCAAGAAGAAGTTACCAGAAGAAAACATGTTGAAGAAAAGCTGCAAAAAACCACTGTGACTATGACAGAGTACACCACCACCATCAAGGCACTTCAGCAAAGCCAATCACAAGCCAGTGCATCAGAAAAGAGAGGCACAGAAGAATGTCTTAGATTGAAGAGGGAGCTGGAGAGTAGTATGAAACAAAACAAGACAGCTTCAGAGCATGTGATCCAGCTGAGCACTGAGCTTAAAGCCCTGCAGCAACAACTTGTTCTGGTGCAGACTCATGTCAAAGAGGGAAACCTGCGAAATGAGGGTCTTTCCAGAACTATAGAAGAGAAAAGTAAGGCACTGAATGACAATTGTGCTGAGCTTCAAAGGCTGAAGGAGACAATAGAAACCCAAACCAAGGAGAGACTGAAGCTTGAGGAGGAGCTAAGAGCAACGAGACATGAAAAAGAAGAGCTCAAGAGGGCCAAGCAAGGCAGTGATGCTCAGTTTTCCACCCAGATTACTGCCTTAGAGGTCCAGCTGCAAGCTAGTGAACGCAGCAATGTAGACTTCCGCAACCTGGTGTCAGAGATCTCATCTGAGAGGGAGAAACTCAAACTGGAGACTAAGATTATACAAAAGCAGGCCACCGAGGTACATGGAAGTTTGCCACTTAGTCCTGGAGTGCTCTCATCTTTCCAAATCAAAGTCCTAGTTTGGAACAATGAAGTAGCTGTCTTTAGCTTACTTGCATGCCTGAACATCTGTAGATTCCCTTTAGAAATGTTCCACCTGTTCAGTCTGATTTGAACACATACAACCGCATGTGTTTGAATAAACCTGCATGTCAGTTACTTGCATGCAAACACAATCAGCGCCTCTCTCTGCCTCAATCCACCGTCTAGTTGCTGAGAAATGTCCAGTCTGCATGCTTTTTTGCATTTGTACCATCAAAGACATTTGATCCACCAATCTACTGGTCTAATAAGGTTTATTGTGTCTTGTAGCATGTGTGATTATCTTGATGGTTTTCAATATATCATCTGTAAACTTGGAAAACAGCACATTTGCTAAAAATCCCAATATTTGAGCCAACTTCCTCTTGCTTTTTTGAGCAATCAATCGGGTATCACCAAACGTCATTTTCTTTTTGTGCTGTTTTGCAAATTTGCAGAATACAGAGGGTGACTCTTCTGAGCTGAACAAAAATAATTAAGTCTGCTGTTTTATTTGTGTTTAGTGGTAGTAGTCAATCAAATAATGTAGTATTACTGAAATAATTACCTTGCAGGATTGGGAAAGTTGATTTCACAATGAAAATTCATAGCTACTTGAATTTTTTCTTCATAAATTTGTTCTGTTATGTAAATTATTTTCTGTAATGCCTTTCACTGTATACTGTTACTTCCCAATCCTGTAAGACACTGTCTTGTTTATGTTTTCAAAGGGGGTTAGAATATGTAGAGTGATATTTATAAACTTGGCAAATATTATGGTGTAACATACACACTTGCTAAGAATTTGAACTCATATGTCACAGTCAAGGTGATAATACTTATTCAGTGTACTATTATTGCCATCACTAAACAGCTTTGGTGACTATTCTGCTGCTAGAAGAATTTCTAGCAAGAGTGTATGTTTATTCTAAAGTTGTGCTAGTGCAAGTATAACAGTAGCATCATAATCATAGCATCATCCCTACCTATTGTGTTAGTAAGTGTGATTCTCCAAATACTATATGTTTATAGTTGCATACCTAAGCTGACTAAACTTTTGTGTCTTTGCCTATTTTTCTCTACAGACAACAGTTATGGTGAAATCCCTTCAGTCACAGTATAATGATATTGTGAGTGAGAGAGATGCTCTTCTCAAGAAACTGCATATATCAGAAAAAGACAAAGATCGCATGCAAAGACTAGAGGAGGATCTCACTCACATGAAACTATCCCTAGATTCTGAGCTTCGAAATAAACAACGTTTACAAGAGGACCACGACAGAGTGAAAAGAGATGTGAGTTACTGGAAGGACCAACATGATAGTAAGCAGAGTGTGATTAGACAGTATGATTCAGACAAGGAGCGTCTGGAGAGAGAAAAGAATGCTTTGAAAAGTGAGATAGAACGGCTGATGAGAGAACTCAGGGAGCTTGAGGATACATATAAAAGTAAGCTGTCTACACTCCAGAAAGAAGTAAAAGAAGTTACTGTGGTCAGACAAACCATGGAGAACGAGCTAAAGAAGGCTAGAGAGCCCCCAACCTTGGATCCTAACACCTTGATTTTTGATGGTGTCCGCAAACCAGTAACAGCAAAAGACTTGCTTGATTGTGATGTGTTGGATAAACCCACATTTAACCAACTTGTGAAGGGGAATAAGACAGTGCCTGAAGTATCTGTTGACAAAAAGGTCAGTCTCAAAGGAACAGGCCCAATAGCTGGCGTGGTGATTGAAAGTCCAAAAGGCCCAGGATCTATTAAAGAACCTCTGAACAAAATGACTTTCACAGAAGCAAAGAAGGCAAATCTCCTTCCACCTGATAGTGTTGATCTGTTACTGGATGCTCAGGCTGCCACAGGACACATCATTGATCCTAGAACTAATCAGAAGTTGACAGTTGAGGAGGCATGTAATCAAGGTGTAGTTGATGATGAGGACAGAGAAAGGTTACTTGCAGCAGAGGCAGCTGCTATAGGATATGGCAGTCCTGGCAGAGGTAAGCCTCTTTCCGTATTTCAGGCCATGAGAAAAGGATTGATTGACAAGAACACAACTCTGCGTCTGTTACAGGCTCAGGAGTCAGTTGGGGGAATTTTAGATCCAATCCTCAGTGTGTTTCTTCCCAAAAACACTGCCATTGAGCGTGATCTGATCAATGATGACATATATCAAGCTCTGAATCAGAGGCCTGAACTCTACTTAGATCCAGAAAGTGAGGAGGGTACAACCTACATGGCAATGAAGAGAAGGTGCAAGGTGGATCCACACACAGGCCTACTGCTTCTTCCTGTCCCTGAAAAACTTGACCCATCCAAATTGATATTTGAGGGCGTTCGGAAACCTGTCACACACAAGCAGCTACTTGATTGTGGTGTTCTAGACAAGCTCACATTTAAAGATCTAGAAAAGGGGAAAAAATCTGTTCCAGAGGTGTCTGCAGACAAAATTGTCAATCTGAAAGGAACAGGGCCGATTGCTGGGGTTATTGCTGGAAATAAAGGCAAAATGTCTTTGTCAGAAGCCAAGAAACAAATGCTCCTGCCTGCAGATAGTGCAGATTTGCTACTTGAAGCACAAGCAGCCACAGGCCACATCATTGACCCTAGAACAAATCAGAAGCTGATAGTAGAAGAAGCATGCACTAAAGGAGTTGTGGACATAACAGATCGAGACAAATTATTAGAAGCAGAGGCAGCTGCAGTGGGCTACAAAGATCCCACTTCAGCCAAGCCTCTCTCAGTATTTGATGCAATGAAGAAGGGACAAATTGACAACAACACTGGGCTACGTCTTTTGCAGGCCCAAGAATCTGTTGGAGGAATTTTGGATCCAAATCTCAGTGTGTTCCTCCCCCATGGCACAGCTATTAAGCGCAAACTTTTGGATGAAAATACACGGCATGCTTTAAACCAATGTCCTGAGTGCTATATTGACCCAGAAACTGAACAACAGGTCACCTACGACAGTTTAAAGAAAAGATGTAAGACAGAGCCTCACACAGGCCTGCTACTTTTGCCTGTCACTGAGAAGCTAGACCCTTCCGAACTGATATTCGATGGTGTTCGGAAACCTGTCACATCCAAGCAGCTGCTTGATTGTGGTGTTTTGGATAAGCCCACATTTAAAGATCTAGAAAAGGGGAAAAAATCTGTTCCAGAGGTGGCCACAGACAAAAAGGTCAGTTTAAAGGGGACTGGGCCAATTGCCGGTGTTATAGCAGGAAATCAAGACAAAATGTCTTTGTCAGAAGCCAAAAAAGAAATGCTCTTACCATCAGATATAGCAGATTTGCTACTGGAAGCTCAGGCTGCTACAGGCCACATCATTGACCCCAAAACCAATAGAAAGTTGACAGTAGAAGAGGCATGTGCTAAAGGAGTGGTGGATAGAAGTGATCGAGACAGATTACTGGCAGCAGAAGCCGCTGCTGTAGGTTACAAGGACCCCAATTCAGCCAAGCCTCTCTCTCTATTTGAGGCCATGAAAAAGGGACAAATTGACAATAAGATTGGTCTACGTCTTCTGCAGGCCCAGGAATCTGTTGGAGGAATTTTAGATCCAAATCTCAGTGTGTTCCTCCCCCATGACACAGCTATTAGGCGCAATCTTTTGGACAAAATGATTCATCGTGCTCTAAACCAAAGTCCTGAGTGTTATATTGACCCAGAAACTGAACAAGAGGTCAGCTATGATGCTTTAAAGAAAAGATGCAAGAAAGAGCCTCACACAGGCCTGCTACTTTTGCCTATCACAGAAAAGCTACACCCTTCCAAACTAATATTTGATGGTGTTCGGAAACCTGTCACATCCAAGCAGCTGCTTGATTGTGGTGTTTTAGATAAGCCCACATTTAAAGATCTAGAAAAGGGGAAGAAATCTGTTCCTGAGGTGTCTGTAGACAAAAAGGTCAATCTTAAAGGGACTGGGCCAGTTGCTGGAGTTATAGCTGGAAATAAAGGCAAAATGTCTTTGTCTGATGCCAAGAAACAAATGCTCTTACCATCAGACATTGCAGATCTACTCCTGGATGCTCAGGCTGCCACAGGTCACATCATTGACCCCACAACCAACAAGAAGCTGACAGTAGAAGAGGCATGTGCCAAAGGGGTTGTAGACATGAGAGACAGAGACAGATTACTAGCAGCAGAGGCAGCTGCTGTAGGCTACAAAGATCCTAGTTCAACTAAGCCGCTCTCAGTGTTTGAAGCCATGAAGAAGGGAAAAATTGACAATAACACTGGGCTACGTCTTCTGCAGGCACAGGAATCTGTTGGAGGAATTTTGGATCCAAATCTCAGTGTGTTCCTCCCCCATGACACCGCTATTAAGCGCAAACTTTTGGATGAAAACACACAGCATGCTCTAAACCAATGTCCTGAGTGCTACATTGACCCAGAAACAGAACAAGATGTCACCTACGACAATTTAAAGAAAAGATGTAAGACAGAGCCTCACACTGGCCTGCTACTTTTGCCCATCACTGAGAAGCTAGACCCTTCCAAACTAATATTTGATGGTGTGCGTAAGCCAGTCACAGCACAAAAATTACTTGACTGCGGTGTCCTAGATAAGCCAACTTTTAACCAACTCATAAGAGGGGAGAAAACTGTGCCAGAGGTTTCTGAAGAAAAGAAGGTCTTTCTAAAAGGAACTGGATCAATTGCCGGCGTGGCAGCTGGACCCTTAGGAAAAATGTCTTTATCAGAGGCAAAAAAACAGATGCTCATGCTCCCAGACAGTGCAAATTTGCTACTAGATGCCCAGGCTGCAACAGGTCACATCATTGACCCCATAACCAACCAGAAGCTCACAGTAGATGAGGCATGTGCCAAAGGAGTGGTGGACACTCGGGATCGAGAAAGGCTCTTGTCAGCTGAAGCTGCTGCTGTTGGCTACCAGGATTCTAGCACAGCTACACCTCTATCAGTGTTTGAGGCTATGAAAAAGAAAATTATTGATGAAAAAACTGGGTTACGTCTATTGCAGGCTCAGGAGTCTGCAGGGGGCATACTAGATCCCATCCTTAGTGTGTTCCTCCCTAAAGACACAGCTATGAAACGCAATCTTTTGGATGATAACATTTGTAAGGCCTTAAAACAGAGTCCAAAATGTTACATTGACCCAGACACTGAGGAAGATAGTACTTATGGGGATTTGAGAAGAAAAAGCAAAGTAGAGACTCCCACAGGCCTGATACTTTTACCAATAAACGAAAGGAAAGATCCATCACAACTCTTCTTTGATGGAGTTCGCAAGCCAGTCTCTGCAAAACAGCTATTTGAATCTGGAGTCCTTGACAAACCAACATTTAATGAGTTAGTTAGAGGTGAGAAAACTCTTCCAAAGGTTGCTGAAGAAAAGAAGATCTATCTAAAGGGGACTGGCTCCATTGCTGGAGTGATAGCTGGGCAAGAAGGAAAATTGTCATTCTCTGAAGCAAAGAAAAAAACTCTGCTGTCCCTGGAAATTGCAGATTTATTATTAGAAGCTCAGGCTGCAACAGGTCACATCATTGACCCTAAAAACAATCAGAAGTTAACAGTAGAAGAGGCCTGTTCCAAAGGAGTAGTGGATATAAGAGATCGAGACAAATTACTGGCAGCAGAGAAAGCTGCTGTCGGCTACAAAGATCCCACTTCAGTGAAACCTCTTTCAGTATTTGAAGCCATGAAGAAAGGACTAATTGACAAAACAACTGGCCTACGGCTATTACAAGCTCAGGAGTCTGCTGGGGGCATTTTGGATCCCAATCTGAGTGTATTCCTCCCTAAAGACACAGCTATTAAACGGAATCTATTGGATGAAAACACCCGTAATGCTTTAGACCAGAGTCCAAAATGTTACATTGATCCAGAAACTGAGCAGGATATGACCTATGGGGCTTTAAAGGAAAAATGCACCACAGAATTGAATACTGGGCAGAAACTGTTACATGTCTCAGAGAAGATTGATCCCTCAAAACTGATCTTTGATGGTGTTCGTAAGCCAGTCACAGCAGAGGATTTACTGGATTGTGGAATCCTGGATAAACCAACATTTAATAAACTATTAAAGGGAGAGAAAACCATCCCAGAGGTTTCCGAGGAAAAGAAGGTCTTCTTAAAGGGCACTGGTTCAATTGCTGGTGTGAAAGCTGGACCTTCAAAGGCACTGTCCTTCACAGAGGCAAAGAAACAAAAAATGGTCTCTCCTGACAGTGCTGACATGCTTTTGGAGGCCCAGGCTGCCACAGGCCACATCATTGACCCAAAAAACAATCAGAAGTTAACAGTAGAAGAGGCATGTTCAAAAGGAATGGTGGATATAAGAGATCGAGATAAATTACTTGCAGCAGAAGCAGCTGCTGTGGGCTTCAAAGATCCTACTTCAGGTAAACCTATTTCAGTATTTGAGGCCATGAAGAAAGGACTAATTGATGGTAAGACTGGGCTGCGTCTCTTACAGGCCCAAGAGTCTGCTGGAGGCATATTGGATCCCATTCGCAGTGTATTCCTCCCAAAAGATGAAGCTATCAAACGCAATCTTTTGGATGAAAAGACCCGTAATGCTTTAAAACAAAGTCCAAAATCTTACATTGATCCAGAAACTGAGAATGATGTGACCTATGAGGATTTAAAGGGAAAATGCACAACAGATCCTAAAACAGGGCAGAAGCTGCTGAAAGTCACAGAGAAGATCGATCCCTCAAATCTTATCTTTGATGGTGTTCGTAAGCCAGTCACAGCAGAGGAGTTGCTGGATTGTGGCATCCTGGATAAACCAACATTTAATAAACTAATAAAAGGAGAGAAAACTATCCCAGAGATTGCTGAGGAAAAGAAAGTCTTCTTAAAAGGCACTGGTTCAATTGCTGGTGTGGAAACTGGACCTTCAAAGGCATTGTCCTTCACAGAGGCAAAGAAACAAAAACTGATTTCTCCTGACAGTGCTGACAAATTATTGGAGGCCCAGGCTGCAACAGGCCACATCATTGACCCTAAAAACAATCAGAAGCTAACAGTAGAAGAGGCATGTTCCAAAGGAGTAGTGGATATAAGAGATCGAGACAAATTATTGGCAGCGGAAGCAGCTGCTGTGGGCTACAAAGATCCCACTTCAAGTAAACCTATTTCAGTATTCGAGGCCATGAAGAAAGGACTAATTGACAATAAGACTGGGCTGCGTCTCTTGCAGGCCCAAGAGTCTGCTGGAGGCATTTTGGATCCCATTCGCAGTGTATTCCTCCCAAAAGATGAAGCTATCAAACGCAATCTTTTGGATGAAAAGACCCGTAATGCTTTGAAACAAAGTCCAAAATCTTACATTGATCCAGAAACTGAGAATGATGTGACTTATGAGGATTTAAAGGAAAAATGCACAACAGATCCTAAAACAGGCCAGAAACTGCTCAAAGTCTCAGAGAAGATTGATCCCTCAAACTTGATCTTTGAAGGTGTTCGTAAGCCAGTCACAGCAGAGGAGTTGCTGGATTGTGGCATCCTGGATAAACCAACATTTGATAAACTAATAAAAGGAGAGAAAACCATCCCAGAGGTTGCTGAAGGAAAGAAAGTCTTCTTAAAGGGCACTGGTTCAATTGCAGGTGTGGAAACTGGACCTTCAAAGGCAATGTCCTTCACAGAGGCAAAGAAACAAAAACTGATTTCTCCTGACAGTGCTGATAAGTTATTGGAGGCCCAGGCTGCCACAGGTCATATCATAGACCCCAAAAACAATCAGAAGCTAACAGTAGAAGAGGCATGTTCCAAAGGAGTAGTAGATATTAGAGATCGAGACAAGTTATTGGCAGCCGAATCAGCTGCTGTGGGCTACAAAGATCCCACTTCAGGTAAACCTACTTCAGTATTTGAGGCCATGAAGAAAGGACTAATTGACAATAAGACTGGGCTACGTCTGTTGCAGGCCCAGGAGTCTGCTGGAGGGATTCTGGATCCCATTCGCAGTGTATTCCTCCCAAAAGATGAAGCTATCAAACGCAATCTTTTGGATGAAAAGACCCGTAATGCTTTAAAACAAAGTCCAAAATCGTATATTGATCCTGAAACTGAGCATGATGTCAGCTATGAAGATTTAAAAGAAAAATGCACAACAGATCCTAAAACAGGCCAGAAACTGCTCAAAGTCTCAGAGAAGATCGATCCCTCAAATCTTATCTTTGATGGTGTTCGTAAGCCAGTGACAGCAGAGGAGTTGCTGAATTGTGGCATCCTGGATAAACCAACATTTAATAAACTAATAAAAGGAGAGAAAACTGTCCCAGAGGTTGCTGAAGAAAAGAAGGTATTTTTAAAGGGCACTGGTTCAATTGCAGGTGTGGAAGCTGGACCTTCAAAGGCAATTTCCTTTACAGAGGCAAAGAAACAGAAGATGGTGTCTCCTGAAAGTGCTGATAAGTTACTGGAGGCCCAGGCAGCCACAGGTCATATCATAGACCCCAAAAACAATCAGAAGCTAACAGTAGAAGAGGCATGTTCCAAAGGAGTAGTAGATATAAGAGATCGAGATAAATTACTTGCAGCAGAGTCAGCAGCTGTGGGCTTCAAAGATCCCACTTCAGCCAAACCTATTTCAGCATTTGAGGCCATGAAGAAAGGACTAATTGACAATAAGACTGGGCTGCGTCTCTTGCAGGCGCAGGAATCTGCTGGAGGCATTTTGGATCCCATTCGCAGTGTATTCCTCCCAAAAGATGAAGCCATCAAACAGAGTCTTTTGGATGAAAAGACCCGTAACGCTTTAAAAGAAAGTCCAAAATGTTATATTGATCCTGAAACTGAGCATGATGTGACCTATGAGGATTTAAAGGAAAAATGCACAACAGATCCTAAAACAGGCCAGAAACTGCTCAAAGTCTCAGAGAAGATCGATCCCTCAAAACTGATCTTTGATGGTGTTCGTAAGCCAGTCACAGCAGAGGAATTACTGGATTGT
>JAPQRP010000020.1:13300573-13312807 GCA_037367295.1 Apogon hyalosoma
TAAAGGAAAAATGCACAACAGATCCTAAAACAGGCCAGAAACTGCTCAAAGTCTCAGAGAAGATTGATCCCTCAAACCTGATCTTTGATGGTGTTCGTAAGCCAGTCACAGCAGAGGAATTACTGGATTGTGGCATCCTAGATAAACCAACATTGAACAAACTAATGAAGGGTGAGAAAACCATCCCAGAGATTGCTGAGGAAAAGAAGGTCTTCTTAAAGGGCACTGGTTCAATTGCTGGTGTAGAAGCTGGACCTTCAAGGGCAATGTCCTTCACAGAAGCAAAGAAACAAAAATTGATGTCTCCTGACAGTGCTGACAAGTTATTGGAGGCCCAGGCTGCCACAGGTCATATCATAGACCCCAAAAACAATCAGAAGCTAACAGTAGAAGAGGCCTGTTCCAAAGGAGTAGTGGATATAAGAGATCGAGACAAGTTATTGGCTGCAGAAGCAGCTGCTGTGGGTTACAAAGATCCTGTATCAGCTGAACCTCTTTCAGTATTTGAGGCCATGAATAAAGGACTAATTGACAATAAGACTGGGCTGTGTCTCTTGCAGGCCCAGGAGTCTGTTGGTGGTATTTTGGATCCCATTCGCAGTGTGTTCCTCCCAAAAGATGAAGCTATCAAACGCAATATTTTGGATGAAAAGACCTGTAATGCTTTAAAACAAAGTCCAAAATCTTACATTGACCCTCAAACTGAGCATGATGTCAGCTATGAGGACTTAAAGGAAAAATGCACAACAGATCCTAAAACAGGCCAGAAGCTGCTGAAAGTCTCAGAGAAGATAAATCCCTCAAACCTGATCTTTGAAGGGGTTCGTAAGCCAGTCACAGCAGAGGAATTACTGGATTGTGGCATCCTGGATAAACCAACATTTAATAAACTATTAAAGGGAGAGAAAACCATCCCAGAGGTTGCTGAGGAAAAGAAAGTCTTCCTCAAGGGCACTGGTTCAATTGCGGGTGTGGAATCTGTACCTTCCAAAGCAATGTCCTTCACAGAGGCAAAGAAACAAAAACTGATTTCTCCTGAAAGCGCTGACAAATTATTGGAGGCCCAGGCAGCCACAGGTCACATCATTGATCCTAAAAACAATCAGAAGCTAACAGTAGAAGAGGCCTGTTCCAAAGGAATAGTAGATATAAGAGATCGAGACAAGTTATTAACAGCAGAAGCAGCTGCTGTGGGCTACAAAGATCCTGTTTCCGCCGAGCCACTTTCAGTGTTTGAGGCCATGAAGAAAGGACTAACTGACAGTAAGACAGGTCTTCGTCTCTTGCAGGCACAGGAATCTGCTGGAGGAATTTTGGATCCCATTCTCAGTGTGTTCCTTCCGAAACATGAAGCTATCAAACGCAAGCTTTTGGATGAAAAGACCTGTAATGCTTTAAAACAAAGTCCAAAATCTTACACTGATCCAGAAAATGAGCATGATGTGAGCTATCAGGATTTAAAAGAAAAATGCACAACAAATCCTAAAACAGGCCTGAAACTGCTGAAAGTTTCAGGGAAAATCAATCCCTCAGACCTGATCTTTGATGGTGTTCGTAAGCCAGTCACAGCAGAGGAGTTACTGGAATGTGGCATCCTGGATAAACCAACATTTAATAAATTAATGAAGGGAGAGAAAACCATCCCAGAGGTTGCTGAGGAAAAGAAGGTGTTTTTAAAGGGCACTGATTTAATTGCTGGTGTCAGTGTTGGACCTTCAAAGGCAATGTCCTTTACAGAGGCAAAGAAACAACAATTGATGTCTCCTGACAGTGCTGACAAGTTATTGGAGGCCCAGGCAGCCACAGGCCACATCATTGACCCTAAAAACAATCAGAAGCTAACAGTAGAAGAGGCATGTTCCAAAGGAGTAGTGGACATAAGAGATAGAGACAAATTATTGGCAGCAGAGGCAGCTGCTGTTGGCTACAAAGATCCTACTTCAGCAAAGCCTCTTTCAGTATTTGAGGCCATGAAGAAAAAGTTAATTGATAGTACGACAGGTCTGCGTCTCTTGCAGGCCCAGGAGTCTGCTGGAGGCATTTTGGATCCCATTCGCAGCGTGTTCCTTCCAAAAGATGAAGCCATCAAACGCAATCTTTTAGATGAAAACACCCGAAATGCTTTAAAAGAAAGTCCAAAAACTTACATTGATCCAGAAACTGAGCATGATGTGACCTATGAGGATTTAAAAGAAAAATGCACAACAGAACCAAAAACAGGCCAGAAACTGCTGAAAGTCTCAGAGAAGATCAATCCATCAAAACTGATATTTGATGGTGTTCGTAAGCCAGTTTCAGCGGAGGAATTACTGGATTGTGGCATCCTGGATAAACCAACATTTAATAAATTAATAAAGGGTGAGAAAAGTGTCCCAGAGGTTGCGGAGGAAAAGAAAGTCTTCCTAAAAGGCACTGGTTCAATTGCTGGCGTGGAAGCTGGACCTTCAAATGCAATGTCTTTTACAGAGGCAAAGAAACAAAAACTGATGTCTCCTGAAAGCGCTGACAAATTATTGGAGGCCCAGGCAGCCACAGGTTACATCATTGAACCTAAAAACAATCAGGGGCTAACAGTCGAAGAGGCCTGTTCCAAAGGAGTAGTAGATATAAGAGATCGAGACAAATTATTGGCAGCAGAAGCAGCTGCTGTGGGCTTCAGAGATCCTACTTCAGCAAAGCCTCTTTCAGTGTTTGAGGCCATGAAGAAAGGACTAATTGACAATAAGACTGGGCTGCGTCTCTTACAGGCCCAAGAGTCTGCTGGAGGCATTTTGGATCCCATTCGCAGTGTATTCCTCCAGAAAGATGAAGCTATCAAACGCAATCTTTTGGATGAAAAAACACGTAATGCTTTAAAACAAAGTCCAAAATGCTACATTGATCCAGAAACTGAGCATGATCTGAGCTATGAGGATTTAAAAGAAAAATGCACAACAGATCCTTCCACAGGCCAGAAACTGCTGAAAGTCTCAGAGAAGCTCGATCCCTCAAAACTGATCTTTGATGGTGTTCGTAAGCCAGTCACAGCAGAGGAATTACTGGATTGTGGCATCCTGGATAAACCAACATTTAATAAATTAATAAAGAGACAGAAAACTGTCCCAGAGGTTGCTGAGGAAAAGAAGGTCTTCTTAAAAGGCACTGGTTCAATTGCTGGTGTGGAAGCTGGACCTTCAAAGGCAATGTCCTTCACAGAGGCAAAGAAACAAAAACTGATTTCTCCTGACAGTGCTGACAAATTATTGGAGGCCCAGGCAGCCACAGGTCACATCATTGATCCTGAAAACAGTCAGGAGCTTACAGTAGAAGAGGCCTGTTCCAAAGGAATAGTAGATATAAGAGATCGAGACAAATTATTGGCAGCAGAGGCAGCTGCTCTGGGCTACAGAGATCCTACTTCAGCAAAGCCTCTTTCAGTATTTGAGGCAATGAGGAAAGGACTAATTGACAGTAAGACAGGTCTGCGTCTGTTGCAGGCCCAGGAGTCTGCTGGAGGCATATTGGATCCCATTCGCAGTGTATTCCTCCCAAAAGATGAAGCTATCAAACGCAATCTTTTGGATGAAAAGACACGTAATGCTTTAAAACAAAGTCCAAAATGTTACATTGATCCAGAAACTGAGCATGATGTAAACTATGAGGATTTAAAGGAAAAATGCACAACAGATCCTAAAACCGGCCAGAAACTGCTGAAAATCTCTAACAAGATCGATCCCTCAAACCTGATCTTTGATGGTGTTCGTAAGCAAATCACAGCACAACAGTTACTGGATTACGGCATCTTGGATAAAGCAACATTTAATAAACTAATGAAGGGTGAGAAAACTGTACCAGAGGTTGCTGAGGAAAAGAAGGTCTTCTTAAAAGGCACTGGTTCAATTGCTGGTGTGGAAGTGGGACCTTCTAGGACAGTTTCCTTCACAGAAGCAAAGAAACAGGGGATTCTCTCTCCTAACAGTGCTGACATGTTAATAGAGGCTCAAGCGGCCACAGGTCACATCATTGACCCTAAAAACAATCAGAGGCTAACAGTAGAAGAGGCCTGTTCCAAAGGCGTAGTAGATATAAGAGATCGAAGCAAATTATTGGCAGCAGAAGCTGCTGCTGTGGGCTACAAAGATCCTGTTTCAGCCAAGCCCCTGTCAATATTTGAGGCTTTGAAGAAAGGAATAATTGACAATAAGACTGCACTACGTCTGTTGCAGGCCCAGGAGTCTTCTGGAGGCATTCTGCATCCCAGCCTCAGTGTTTTCCTCCCTAAAGATGAAGCAATTAAACACAATATTTTGGATGAAAAAACTCTCAAAACTTTAAAACAAAGTCCAAGATGTTACATTGATCCAGAGACTGAAAATGACGTTAGCTATGAGGATTTAAAGGAAAAATGCAAGAAAGATCCTCTCACAGGCCAGAAACTTTTACATGTCACTGACAAGATCGATCCATCCAAACTGATCTTTGAAGCCATTCGTAAGCCAGTCACAGCCCAACAGTTACTGGATTGTGAAGTCCTGGATACACCAACATTTAATCAGCTAACAAAGGGAGAAAAAAGTGTCCCAGAGGTTTCTGAGGAAAAGAAAGATTATCTGAAGGGGTCAGGTTCAATTGCTGGTGTCATAGCTGGCCCTTCAAAGAAAATGTCCTTTACAGAGGCAAAGAAACAAAAACTGATTTCTCCTGACAGTGCTGACAAGTTACTGGAGGCCCAGGCAGCCACAGGTCACATCATTAACCCTCAAAACAATCAGAAGCTAACAGTAGAAGAAGCATGTGCCAAAGGAGTTGTGGATGTTAGAGATCGAGACAAATTACTAGTAGCAGAGGCAGCTGCTGTAGGCTACAAAGACCCTATTTCAGCCAAGCCTCTTTCAACATTTGAGGCCATGAAGAAAGGACTAATTGACAATAAGACTGCACTACGTCTTTTGCAGGCCCAGGAGTCTGTTGGAGGTATTCTGGATCCGACTCTCAGTTTGTTCTTGCCCAAAGATACAGCTTTTAAGCGCAACCTTTTAGATGATAAGACTCAGAATGCTTTAAAGCAGAGTCCAAAATGTTACATCGATCCAGTAACTGAACATGTTATCAGTTATGAGGATTTAAAGAAAAAATGCACAACAGATCCTTCCACAGGCCAGAAACTGTTACACGTCCCTGAGAAGATCGATCCCTCAAAAGTGATATTTGAAGCTGTTCGTAAGCCAGTCACAGCAGAGGAGTTACTGGATTGTGGAATCCTAGATAAATTAACATTTAACCAAGTGACAAAGGGGGAGAAAGCTATCCCAGCTGTTTCTAAGGAAAAGAAGGTCTTCTTACAGGGGACTGGATCAATTGCTGGTGTGATAGCTGGAGGTTCAAGGATAATGTCTTTGACAGAGGCGAAGAAACAGAAAATTATATCTCCTGAAAGTGCTGACATGCTATTACAGGCCCAGGCAGCCACAGGTCACATCATTGACCCCAAAAACAATCAGAAGCTAACTGTAGAAAATGCATGTACCAGAGGAGTCTTGGATATAAGAGATCGAGACAAATTATTGGCAGCAGAGGCAGCTGCTGTGGGCTACAAAGATCCTACTTCAGCAAAACCTCTTTCAGTGTTTGAGGCTATGAAGAAAGGACTAATTGACAATAAGACTGGGCTGCGTCTCTTGCAGGCCCAGGAATCTTCTGGAGGCATTCTGGATCCCATTCTCAGTGTGTTCCTCCCCCATGACACAGCTGTTAAGCGCAAACTTTTGGATGAAAATACTAAGAAAACTTTAAAACAGAGTCCAAAGTGTTACATCGATCCAGAAACTGAGCATGATGTCAGCTATGAGGCTTTAAAGGAAAAATGCACAACAGATGTTCACACAGGCCAGAAACTATTACCAGTCTCTGACAAGATTGATCCCTCAAAACTGGTTTTTGATGGTGTTTGTAAGCCAGTCACAGCAGAACAGTTGCTTGACTGTGGTGTCCTTGATAAACCAACATTAAACCATCTGAGAAAGGGGGAGAAAAGTATCCAAACATTTTCTGAGGAAAAGAAAGTCTATTTAAAGGGCACTGGCTCCATTGCTGGTGTGGTAGCTGGACAGTCAAGGATAATGTCCTTTACAGAGGCAAAGAAACAGAAAATTCTGTCTCCTGAAAGTGCTGATATGCTATTGGAGGCCCAGGCAGCCACAGGTCACATCATTGACCCCAGAAATAACCAGAAGCTAACAGTAACACAGGCATGTACCAAAGGCATAGTTGACGTAAGAGATCGAGACAAATTATTGGCGGCAGAGGCAGCTGCTGTAGGCTACAAAGATCCTACTTCAGGTAAACCTCTTTCAGTGTTTGAGGCCACAAAGAAAGGAATAATTGACAGTAAGACTGCACTACGTCTTCTGCAGGCACAGGAATCTGTCGGAGGCATTTTGAATCCCAATCTCAGTGTATTCCTCCCTAAAGATGAAGCTATAAAACACAATCTTTTAGATGAAAACATTCACAAAGCTTTAAAACAAAGTCCAAAATGTTACATTGATCCACAAACTGAGAACCATGTCAGCTATGAGGATTTAAAGAAAAAATGCGTGACAGATATGAAAACAGGCCAGAAATTGTTACAAGTCTCTGAGAAGATTGATCCTTCAAAACTGATCTTTGATGGCATTTGTAAGCCAGTAACTGCAGAGCAGTTATTTAACTGTGGGCTTTTGGATATATCAACATTTAACCAACTAATAAACGGAGAGAAAACTGTCCAAGAGGTGTCTGTGAAAATAAAGGATTTTCTCCAGGGGACAGCCTCAGTTGGTGGTGTTGCAGCTGGGCCTTCAAGGATCATGTCCTTAACAGAGGCAAAGAAACAGAAAGTTTTGTCTCCTGATAGTGTTGACCTGTTATTGGAGGCTCAGGCAGCCACAGGTCAGATCTTTGACACTAAAACCAATCAGAAATTAACAGTAGAGGAGGCATGCACCAGGGGAATTTTGGATACGAAAGATCGGAGTAAATTACTGGTGGCTGAGGCAGCTGCTGTCGGCTACAAAGATCCTACATCATCCAAGCTTCTTTCAGTTTTTGAGGCCATGAAGAAGGGAATAATTGACAATCAAACTGGGCTACGTCTACTGCAGGCCCAGGAGTATGTTGGAGGAATTCTGGATCCCAATTTTAGTGTGTTCCTCCCTACAGATGCAGCTATCAAACGCAATATTCTGGATGAAAGCACCTGCATCATTTTAAAGAAGAGTCCTAAATGTTACATTGATCCATACTCTGGGCAGCCGATCAGCTACATGGACTTGATGGAAAAATGCCAGCGAGATCCTCGCACTGGCCAGAAAGTGTTGAAAATGTGGGTGGAGAGTGATTCCTCCAAACTGATCTTTGATGGTATTCATAACCCAGTCACTGCACAACAGTTATTGGACTGTGGCATCTTGGATAAGTCAACATTTAACCAACTTTTGAAGGGAGAGAAAACTGTCAAAGAGGTGTCAATAGATAAACAAGTATTTCTGAAGGGAACAGGCTCCATTGCTGGTATAGCAGGTGGACCATTAAAGAAAATGTCATTTCAAGAGGCAAAGAAACAGAATATGATATCTTCTGAAAGTGCTTGCTTGCTAATGGAGGCCCAGGCAGCCACGGGCCACATCATTGACCCTACAACAAATCAGAAACTGACAGTAAAAGAAGCATGTGCCATAGGAGGACTGGATGACAAGGATAAATCAAGGTTGTTTGTAGCTGAAGCTGCTGCTACTGGATTTAAAGACCCACATTCTGCCAATATCCTGTCAGCTGGCCAGGCCATGAAGAAAGGATTAATTGATAAACAAACAACCTTGCGTTTGCTTCAGGCCCAAGAGGCTGCAGGAGGTATTTTGGACCCTGTCCTTGGTGTTTTCCTCCCCAAAGATGTTGCAAGGCATCGTAATCTCATAGATGAGGACCTATACCAGGCATTGAATCAGTGTCCTGAATGCTATGTGGACCCAGAAACCCAACAATTAACTAGCTATGTGTCTCTTAAGAAAAAATGTAAGGTCGATCAAAGCACAGGTCTTTTACTTCTTCCTGAACCTGAAAACATGAAGGCAGTAACTTTCAAGGGGCTTCGGGGCCAGGTGTCAGTCACAGATTTAGTTGACGCAAACCTACTGGAACAATCTGATGTAGAGCTACTGATGAGTGGCAAATTGACAAGCCAGGATGTTGAGGACCGCTTGCGTTCCTACCTAAGGGGTTCAACTTGCATAGCAGGAGTTTATGATGAGGCCAGTGATAAGGTGATGCCTATTTATCATGCTATGAAGACTGGTCTGCTGCGACCAGGTACAACTTTGGAGCTACTTGAAGCACAAGCTGCATCAGGTTTTATAATTGATCCTGTAAACAATGATTACCTGACTGTAAGTGATGCTTACAGTAAAAAATTGTTTGGGCCAGAGTTCAAGGACAAGCTGCTCTCAGCGGAGAGGGCTGTAACTGGTTACAAACTGCGTGGCACAGACAAAGTCCTCTCCCTTTTTGAGGCCATAGAAAGAGGTGTTATTGAGAAAGGCCATGGCATCCGTCTACTTGAAGCTCAGATTGCCAGTGGTGGCATCATTGATCCTAAGCATAGCCACCGCATTGATGTGGAAGTAGCCTATAAAAAAGGTTACTTTAATGAGGAAATGAATGAGATACTGACTTACGAAGGAGATGATACTAAAGGCTTCTTTGATCCAAACACACAAGAAAACCTAACATATCTGGAACTTCAGAAACGTTGCATCGCAGATGAAAAGACTGGCCTTATGCTCCTGCCAATCCTGGACAAGAAAAAACATGAGGCAACTTTGAAGAACACTCTGAGAAAGAGGAGAGTCATAATTGTGGACCCAGAGACTAATAGAGAGATGACTGTACATGAAGCATACAGCAAAGGTTACATTGACCATGAAACCTTTCTGGAACTGTGTCAGCAGGAGTGTGAATGGGAAGAGATCACAATCACAGATCCAGATGGTTCCACCCGGTTTGTTATTGTTGACAGAAAGACCGGGAGAGAGTATGACATCAGTGAACTACTTCAACAAGGAGTAATTGATCAAACCATTTTGGATCAGTACCGCTCACGCACCATCACCCTTACACAGTTTGCAGATATCATCAGTGATAAGACCAAAACTGGATCATTTTCTGCTACAAAGTCATCAGTAGCTCCAAGCACATCTTCACTGACATCCTCCACATTTATTTCAAGTTCAGCATCCATGGGTACATCATCCCCAGTATTTACTTCAGGAGATTCAGCATCAATGGGTACATCTACAATGACATCTTCACAGTTTACTTCATCAAACCAAGCTTCCTCAGTCACCCCTTCAATGACTACTTCAACATCTGTTGTGTCAAGATCTTTATCACCTACTCTTACTAAAATGACCACGATGAAAACTACCACAGTAACAGAGCGAAGCACTTCATTTAGTACAGTAGGACAGGACTCACCAGACTCCCGTAAGCACATATCCAGTATTTCAATATCTCTGGCCTCCCCTGTTGAAACAGTGGGTGAACAGAATCCTGTGGGTGCCATTTTTGACACAGAGACTCTAGAGAAGATATCCATTACTGAGGCTCTAAACCGTGGACTATTGGATATGATCACTGCTCAAAGGCTACTTGAAGCCCAGGCCTGCACTGGAGGAATAATTGATCCTGCGACTGGCCATAAGGTCAGCATCCAAGAGGCATCCCGCTTGGGCTTAATAACAGGTGACATGGCCACCAAGCTTAAACCTGCCCAAAAAGCATACTTTGGCTTTGAAGATGTTAAAACGAGGAAGAAGTTGTCTGCTGCTGAAGCAATAAAGGAGATGTGGCTTCCATATGAGGCAGGCCAAAGGTTCATGGAGTACCAGTTTTTAACAGGTGGGCTTTATGACCCAGAAATGGGCTGTAGAAGAGGCATAGAAGATGCTTTGAGAATGGGCTGGTTGGATGCAAGAACAGCTCAGAAGCTCCAAGACACCAAAAATCACACAAAGAACCTAACATGCCCCAAGAGCAAACTCAAGATCTCTTACAAGGAGGCTCTTGACAATTGCCTAGTGGAGGAAGACACTGGGGTGAAAATGCTCCAAGCATCATCAGTATCCTCCAGAGGTATCAGCAGTCCTTATAATGTCTCATCTGCCCCGGGATCTGCTACAGGCTCCAGGAGTGGCTCACGGCGAAGCTCCCGCAGAAGCAGTGTGGACCTTGGATCCCCCTCCTCCACAGTAGTCAGTCGCTTCACTTACAGCAGCTTCAGCAGCTTTACATCCCACAGATAAGCCAAGTCAGAGAACCTTCTTTTTGCAAAAAAAAAGAAAAAAATTAGTAAAACTGAATTTTGTGTTGTGCATTGTTTATGAGGAAACAAATTGGATGTAAACTCTTCAACTTTTAGACTTTTCTGTTTTTACAGTTTCAGGAAATTGGCTTGGTGTTGCTATGCTTTTATAATACTTCAATTCAAATGAATGAGCACTACAAGAAACTACTTTTTAAACTGAAGTTAAAGTGTTAATTGTAACCATTGTGGGTATTTTGATGGAAAACAAGGTGTATGTTAATATATATGCAGTTACTTTAATCCTTAAAATTACTGCTGATTTGTTTGCTTACACATATTTCCAAAATATTTTCCAAAAACGTTAATTTCCCTCTAAGCTTTGCCTTTTAAGTCATTTGCTCAGCTTATGAAATGATATAGTCTCTACTGTCTGCAGGTACTGAGGAAAGGTGACAATGTGTTTGTTGGATTAACCAACTACCTTTTTGTAATGAGTCACCATTGGTTTCTTGCACTTAATTGCATCTGCTGTTGTAACACTTTCTCAAAATAAAGGCTAATCATTTTACATTCACTTAAACTCGACTGTTCATTATTTATTATACTTTTATTACACTTACATATTATATTCTACCTTTTTAATGATTATTTACCTTTATTTGATGGTGTTAAACACAAAAAGTTTGACAGGGGCATATAAATTGTCCTCATGATTGTAGGCCTTGAGAGATATTTTGGTACTATAAAGTAGTACTTTAAAAACTTAAAAAATTAAAGTATAATGGTTTTTGGCCAAACAGGAATCCTGATAATGAAGTAATGAAATTTTATATACAATTTGACCACCTTAACACATCATACACGGTAACATTTAGTTAATCCAAATTGCGAAGGGTGGTTGAAAAATGTTTGCTTCCACCGGGTACTAAATTTTGCATAATTTAACTTAAAAATCTTGAAGTTTAATATCTTTAGCAACCATTTCTGACCCATGACTTTAAAATATGTACATGGGCACTATTGTTTTTAAGTGATTTCAATATAATTTCTATATCAGGAACATATAGAACATATAAATGAATGAAATGCATTTACTTTACAGTATATTAGAGAAAAATATACTTTAAAAAATAAATTTTGAAATTGTGAGGAATGTGAAGGGTCTGAAAGCAATCAGGTTTTTTTTTTCTTCAGTTTTTCTTGTGCATTATGATGCTCATACAAGTAAAATGCCTCCACAACAAAAGCAATTAAACTTTATGTTAAAGTCACTAATTAAGAAAAAAATAAGCCTAAAATGCTGGTTGGCTGGAGATTCCAAGATAATTCAAAATGTGAAATTCTGAGAATTATTGTGTGAATGGGTTTTGCTTGAAAGGAAAGTTTGTCACAGAGCCACCAGCTCCACTTCAAAACACTGCCTGCATATTACAATACATTCATTGTTATTTCTAATGCATGATTTATAATTCTATTGTATAAATGTACATAAACCAATATGTAGAAGTTTAATGCTTCATTATATACATTGAAAACATCATAACCACCACATCTGTAATTTGTCTTCCAGTTCATCTTATTATGGTATGTAATATTTTTGCACATTTAATCTTTGAAGCAGATTAAAACAACAACAACAAAAATAGACACATGCATATAATCTTGCTGCTAGTTAATATTGTTTAATACATTTTCTCTAACCCTTATGATATCTTTCAGAAAGAGTCCTTTAACGGGCATACAAATTGATGGGCCCAGTGCAGGAATGAAAATAATCAACACTACCACATGTACTACCTGTTTTATTTTTTTTCAACAGTGTGTTGAAATGAAAAACATAGAGACAAACAAACAAAAAAAAAAAAATCTACCTGAAAATGCACAAACATATGTTTGTGCATTTTCAGGTAGATTTT
>JAPQRP010000020.1:13312907-13338246 GCA_037367295.1 Apogon hyalosoma
GTAGGCACCGTATCAACTGCTACTGCTCATTGTAGTGACGTGCCTACAGGGCGGCCATCTTAGTACAGTGTAACTCGCTGCTAGGTCCACAGAGGACAGAGGTATTTGCACTATTAAAATGATCATAAATTGCTCAGTTGTCAACATATATTTAGGTGGGTTAAAAACGTCAGACATGGAGGATTGATAGACAGACAGATACAGACATAAATAGAACTAAAGGAACCCAAAAAACGTCAAGGTGTGTTCAGGTCTTAATTTTCAAGATTATCTTTAATTTGATTATTATGATTATGATTATTATTATCATCATCATCATCATCAAAATAATAACAGAATAAAAGTACTAGTAGAGACAAGTGGCAAAGTAATAAATAAATAAAAATAATAAGTGGCTTATGTTATTCCAATAATATTTAACAAAGTGATAACAGTAATGATATAATGGTAAATGCTGTATTCTACCATCAATCACTGCAGTCTAGGGTCTGTTTTCTTTCGAACAAGAGGCAGTTTATAGAAAAATGACATAGTATTTTAACATATATTTTGTCTCTCTTGTCAGCAGCTGTAGGATCATGTAAATTGAGCTGGCAGAACCCGGATGCGGAGCAGAGGGTTTCTGTCCGTCCGGTCTTGATTTATATCACTAGCTGACAGTCTGCTCACTCCAGTTTATTCCTCACTTACACCATACCTGTGAAAAGTTATTCTGCCAGATCTGGTGTTAAGGTTCCGCTCGTTCGAACAGCCGTAAAGCGGCAGAAGTCTGCCATCTTTGACAGTGTTGTCAGAATGTCTGTTTGAAACATGATGAAGAATTTGTATTTGGGTAGTAAAACCGGCATTTTAAAAACATCTAAGCACCCTGTATCATACCTAAGTGTGTGATGTTTTAACAAATCAAACCGTTTGAAAATCGGCCGAAAATTCAGTGAATAATTCTAAATTCAGATTGTGTTGTACTTCTTACCTCCATAGACGTACATACACTTCTGCCTCTGGAAGCCCTGGACCAAGATGGCGGCGCTATAGGCACGTCCCCCTCAACAGCCAATGCGAGGTTTACGTATATATGTTTGGTTTTTTTTTTTTAAATGAAAATTAGTTACAGTCATACAACATACAAGGCTAAGAAAAATTATACACCATTACATTCTTGCATTGGGTTGAGCAAGTATAATATGAAAAGCAAGCCAAACATCATACATCTGAGTATAATACAAACATAAACTAAAATAAATTGAGAACAAATGAACCAAATAATTAAAAAAATAAAAATCACAAATCACAGGGGCCATCTCATATTAACTTAAAAGTTTCTAGCAAAGAAAATAATTTAAGGGCTTTCATTTCTTTAACAAGTTTCAGGGAACGTATAGATGCCAATGGTGAAAATGTATCTCTCAGATTTGAAGGCGGGGTAGCAGGAAATGAAAGCACTCCTACTGTACCTTCAAAATAAAGGCATATCCAGTGAGTGTATCACTTAGAGTGCATTTCCTGTCAAAATAATAACCAATATAAAATATGTTTGGATATTAATACATTTTATTGTCCATTTTGCTGTTCATATGCTTTTGTAAACCAATATGTACGCATTTATTGCCGTTAGGTATTTTATTTTGGTAGTTTCGTCCAATGTTTTTCCGGGGTACGTGATCACAACGTCACTAGTAGAGGCATGTTTTTGACATTAGCACATAGTTTAAGAGGGATTATTTGCACTGTTGTTATACCACTCGGCTGAATGTCAGTACAGTTGTGTTTGCTTAGCAAAATCAGAAGCATTTTGTGAATAATATAAGGTAACCCGATGTAGCTAACGTCAACTACCTAGCAAACTGAGCTAAAAACCTAGCACAACAGGTAAGAGCTTCGTAAACAGACATAGCTAGCAGTGACTGTGACTGTTACTTATGTTTTATTTTCAGACGGAGAATACTGTTGACATCACTGAAGCTGAATTTGTACTGAAATAATGAAGTTTTCAAGTAAACTTGGTGTTTGAATTGTTTTTGCGACTGCCGTGTAGATGTCACCATGGCTGACGACCCGCAGAGAAATTTTCGATCTGCTTATTATGAAAAAGTTGGCTTCAGAGGAGTGGAGGAGAAGAAGTCTCTGGAAATACTGCTGAAGGATAATCCCTTAGGTGGGTAGATATCATTCAGCACACAGGGGAGCTGAATGGCACAGGGGGGATGGATAGTATTGTGCTCCCTACAGAGTAAACTTGCTTCAGTATAATGTTTCACCTTAGTACTGACACACGCCTTTCAGACACTTAGTACCACCAGACTTTTATCCACCGCAGACTTTGTAAAAAAAAACAAAACTGTAATAGCAGGCAAAACATTGGTCTCACTGATAATACCATATTCTGTGGTAACTCCACCGAGCCACTACAGTGTTATTTATTATATTTTCTCTTACATAGCTCATTGAATTTGTATACACATTCATAATTGATAGTCTAAAGAGCTCCCCAACTTGGGATATTTTTTGTGATAAGCACTGGACAACTTTGTTTTAATGACACTTGACAAATTAGAACTGAGACCTTTGCTACACTTATCACACAACTTAATATTATATTATAGTGAGATATCGCATGATTTTCATTTGAACAGATGTAGAGAAGCTGAGCACCTTCAGTCAGCGGTTCCCCCTCCCGTCCATGTATCGGATCCATGTGTGGAAAGTACTGCTTGGTAAGAAATGACCAGATCCACAAACAGGGACAGTCACAAATCATTCCCCATTAGTGTGCAAATAAAGAGTGGGTGGTTAAAACTCTGACCAAACAGTCAAAAAAAAAAAAAAAAAAAAGGATCAGCAAGTATTTAAATGGATGAAGTATGAATATGTCTTAAATGTATTGATGAAATCATCAAATGATTAATTGGGGGTGCAAGGATTTTGAAGCTGAGCTCAAATATGTGATACTAACACCCAGTGTCTCTTTTGTATGCTTTTTATTGTTAAATTACATTCAGATTTTTATTTTATTGTTATATATCTTTATTTAGGTGGAACAGTGCACATTAATGAACACATCTATACATTCCATTTCAGTATAATCATGTAAATATGTCAGAGTTAGCGTCCGTGCTAATTTTCATCAGCAGTCACTACTTGATAAATAAATCACATTTTGATGTTCAGTATTATGTTAACATCACATACACTGATGCCCATAAAGTTGAAACAAAATATTTAACCTCTTTTCATGAAATGATTGCAACAATGTGATTTATTCTTGCTAGATAAAGCATAACTGGGACTCAGTATGTAATGACTGATGTGTATAGATAGGAATAAAAAGAGGGATGTGTCTGAAAATTATTCCAGCTTTATGGACAACAGTGTATTTTTGTCTTGCATTTTTCATGAATCCTCTACCTCCAGAAAAAAAATATAACATTAATAAAACAAAGTCAAGGGCTGGATTTGTTGGATTGTCACAAACTCACAATCAAATACTCAGTAATCATCACATTAAACAAATCAAATTCAACTACTTCACAAACATTACATTTGCTCCTTTAAATTCTCCAGTCTAGTGGGGATAAACTCTGATTCTCACTCCTGTGTCACTGCAGGCATCCAACCCCCCCACAGTGACTCTCACACTCTGGTTGGAGGTTACAGGAAGGAGCAGTATCACGATGTGTTGGAGGCTCTGGAGGTGATGAGATACATCAGTGCATCCACACCCTCGACCCATGTCTACCTGCGCATGTTCCAGCTGGAGAGCCAGGTTCTTCCACGATGCTCTGAGACGTCCTCCCCAGTAAGACAAAGCCCACTTTTAAGCTGGTGTTCATTCTAACTGTACAGAAACCACAAGATAAAACATCTAATTCATCAATGAACTGCAAATTTTTCTGTAGTTCTAACCTAAATCCCCTAAAAGTAAATGTATCTTTCTATCTATCTATTCTTTTCAATCTGAAATAAAGTACATGTCCCCTGGTTCACACTAGATATAATGATTTCTCAGTCGATGTCGATTATCTCAGAACAGTGTCACTCACCACTATCTGTAATGTTTTATAATGGTTTGTTTAAATGCAGGATGAGGAGAATGAAGACTTCCTGTCCATCAGTCGAGCCATGGAGGAGATTGTAGATGATCCCATTGACTGCTATTGGCTGATTAAATGTTTTGTGAATCAGTTCCACACAAAGTTTGGAGACTCACTACCTCATCTAGTAAGTGCTGAATTTAGCTTTAAGTAAGAAGTAGCTAAAAACCTTTAGACTTGTAAGCATATCTGGAGTTTACAAGGAGGTTTAATTTAGTTGTGACTTCAACGGAGTCAGGATTGGGTTAAACTGATCACAGCTGTTTATCTTCTTCGGGGAGGGTCAGATATGGTTTGATATGATGATGGGCTACCACCTGTGACTTCTGCCTGACCCAAATTGGCTAGACAGATCTGAAAATATAGACCTTTTTATTACTTCTAACAGTTGATTTCATTTCGTATTGTTCATGAAACAGGCAGATGGTTGCTCTGAGCACAAAAAACATCAAATGAACTGTTGTTATTCACTTTTAACATTAATATTTACTTAATTAGCCAGGTAGACCTTGTACATTCAACAGATTCACACAGCTGTAATAATAACCATGAATAATGGATTGGCTTTGTGTAGCGCTTTTCTTTTCTAGGAACTCAAAGTGCTTACACTGAATCCATTATTCATTAACTCCACAATTACACAGTGTGAGTGACACTGGCAGGAATTTGGGTGGAGTGTCTTGCCCAAGGACACGATGGCGCATGAGTGAGATAGAGCAGGATTTGAACTGCCAACCAACCCTCTGGTTATTGACAACCTGCTCTACCTCCTGAGTCAAACCTGTGTCCTGAGACTCCACACCACCTGTTTAACTGCAATCACACCTGACAATGATAAACAAGGAATTTGGCTCCTGTGAAGGAACATGCTTGTGTGACATTGACAGTGAAATTGCCCTAGCTTGTTTTATGTAAAGAAAATGAGCTAAATCTTCTTATGATCACTCTTTTCTATAGTTTATAGTGCATAATGATGACTGTAGATGTTTAATTTGTTTTTTGGGTATTTTAATGGTCAATTAAAAAAAAACAAAAAAACAGATGAAACCTCTAAATATGCCAAGTCTTCTAATTACTTTGGCCACCACTGTACATAATACAGGGTTCCCACGTGGCCTGGAAAATGATTGACCAATTTTCCAGTCATGGAAAACACATGGAAAATGAGAAAAAAGGTCAAATGTCCTGGAAACAGTTAAGTTATCCTGGAAAGTAATTTATGCTCTCCCTGCCTTATGACCTTGTTTGCCTAAACTGAGATGAAACAAAGGAAATTGTGTTTCAGTGATTTATTGAAAATACATAAATATTTTTAGAGGAAGTGCAGGAGAGAAAATAAGAGAGAAGACAAAGTTGAGTTGGGAATTGTCCAGTTGAACATTGTAACTCCAGTTTTTGATGCTAATGAAGTGCTACACTGTAATCTGTGGGTGTATTTGCATTATTCTATGATACATTTGTCATAATTATTTTTCATAGATAAATTATAGCCATAGACTACACATCAAATGTCTGAGTAATAAACATAGAAACAATCTGGGTAAATGCAAGTTACAACTGTAGAAAAGAGCACTTCCAAAGAATGAGGGTGACAGGGGAATGGATTAGCGTATGACATGAAAACTTGTCTCTATAGTGGCTAAAAATGTCCTGGAAAATAATTTAAGGGAAAGAGTGGGAACCCTGATAACAAACAATCAGATACTGACAACGGAGCTGATTCGGTGCGATCAGATGAATTTTTAGGAGTTCAGAGTTGTGTTGCAGTGAATTAAAACCTTGTTGTCTGTGCCGTTGCAGCCAAAGAGCCTGGAGCACTATCTGAGTCAGGAGGAGCCCCGGCTGCTGAACCACCTGAAGAACACTGGAGCTTTAGTCCAGCTGCCCTACAGCCTCTGGTTCAGACGCTGCTTTGCTGGCTGTCTGCCCGAGTCCAGCCTGCAGAGGTCAGCGCAATGTTCACCACAGAACTGGGTCACAGTTTCACTCTGCTTCACCTCAACCAATCCTGCAGATCCTTATATCGTTTACATTTCAATAATTTGTACTGTAAGCTTTAAGATTTTCTAAATATGATTGTGACAGGACTTAAAAATTAATTAGATTCAGTGCCTTGCTGAAGAATCACATTTCAAGCTGAATGCACTTTAATTCCCAAATTAGAGACTGGGTATGAAGGAACTAATTTGAGTGTCTTAGTCAATTTCAGTCTGAGATAATAAGATATTATCTGATCTGGTGAGTGGTTTTCATTCCAATCTAGAACATATGTGATTAATTTCTCACCTTTTACCCTACCCAGTAATAATTACAGGCCTGTTTTATTTTTTTTTAATGAGGTGGTTGGTCTTCAAAGGTGCTTACTTTAAAGTAGATACTGATACATTTTTTTTCCCTGTGGGAAGATCCATTCTTGTTTTTTACAGCTCAGTGTGAAGTCTGACAAGTGGTAACATGTTAAGTACACATTTCTTCAGCATAACTGTGTTTAGTCTCATCCCGTTTGTTGTCCAAACACATCAGAAAGCTTTTGAATAAACCTTTTTTCAGTTTCCTCATGTTGATCCACTTGCTGCCTGTTGAGTCTTTGAGTAGTGATGGGATAATTAAGATGGTTTTTGTGTAAAATTAAGAGGAGGAATGATTTTTTTAGATTTGGGTAGAGGCTGGTATGAAGTCAGAACAAGGTTTGCAGGTCTTGGAATCCAATATTCTGAATGTTAGACCTTAAAATTGTCTTTGGATGGGTTTAAAAAAAACTGATTGGATTATGAAGGCTGAATGTTCACTTGAATGACAGTAAATCCAAGTCATTTATTCTGGCACTTTCCTTCACATCCACCTTTATATACCCATAAGAATGTGAAAGACCTCAAAAAGTCTTAAATGTACTTCACTGAAACCCTTCAGTAACCATGACTTTGAGACTTTATGTAAATGTATTATGTGGCCCAGATGAAAGAGAAATGCCTATATTAAGTTAGTCCCACAAAAAAAATTTAATAATTTTATGCAAACATGCTCTAATTCAGCTGGTTGGACCTCCACATGGATGAGATAAACCTGATATTCATTTATACAAATGACTTTAATGTTTTATTTTGCTTTGATTTGTCTTTCAGAGTTTGGGACAAAGTGATCAGTGGCTCATGCAAAATCCTGGTGTTTGTTGCTTTGGAGATCCTGCTGAGCTACAAGCTTGTGCTGATGGGCATCAACAGGCCAGAGGGTGTGGTCAAGTTTTTGTGTAATGTGAGTAAAGCACAGGAGCACTTTTACATTTAGACATAAGGTGGTGCAGTGGTTTGCTCTATAGCATACAAAATGCAGTGTAGAGTTTGCAAAAGAGTGGACCTGGTTGTCCATCCACTTCTTGTAGCTCTTCTTCTTTTGCTCCATTTCCCAAATGATCAAAATACAAAGTGAAGCTTGTAGCAGTGGAATAAACAGACAGATAAACACTGGCTAATATATTGTGGATCAACATACCGGTAAGTGCAGATCGCTGCAAGTGTGTTCCAACACTCAGCGTTCTTCAACACACAGCCCCACCCCTCAAGAATTCTGGGGAGTCTGAAAAGTCCTACCCCCTACCAGGAATTTTTATTCAAGGAAAGTTTGGGGTCGAGAGAAATTTTTCCTTTTTTTTTTTTCTTTTTTTTTTTTCCCTTGGTTAATTTCGGTGGACACGCGTCAAGGTTTTTCAAAATCCCAGGTAAAGTTGAAGTTTCTTTTGAAGTTTGTGCAGTGTCAGAGGGGCTTATATTAAATGCCCCCTGATGAACTGGTGACACATCCATGGTGGACTCCACCTTCACCCATAGGTACCCAGGACATGCCCCAGCCCCCCCACAACCCTCATGTGTAAATAGATAGAGGACATAAGGCACACTTCTAAGAAAAAGATAAAAATGCATGTCTCTGATCTGATGGGTTAATATAAAACAAATTCTTTCACGTCTTAGACAGTGGTCTTTTTGTTTTACTTCATATTAAATTCTTTCTTTCAGATTCCCCAGGAAAACACAGATGCCATTGTAACTAAAGCCATCGACTTGTGGCACAAATACTGTGGCACACCAGTGCACGCCGTATAGACACATGGACCCTGAGATGCCGCAGGAATGCCATACACTTCACTATGAAACTGAACTGAAATCTCATATTCACTGTGGAGAAGTCTGAGGAACATTTTTCCACATCAGCTTCTCTTAAGAGTCTGGAACTAGAGACGTCTGTAGTAAACATCGGGCTGATCGGTGGAGAGAAGTGATTCCAGGTGTCAAACTTTCCTGGATGGATCATCAGAGCGAAGATTAACGATGGTGTGATAACCTGGCGCAAGATGACTCCCAAGATGCTTTTCAGTACCAAACACCCCATCGCAGAGCTAAAGTGGAAAACACTCTTCCTCAGCTTGAGGGGAATTCAGTAACCATGGCAACAACTCTAGTTTTCATACCCTATGAAATTAAATGCTACACACTAAAAAATAAAACGACTGTGAAATCTTGATTGGTCAGAGTCCTGCTCACATGTGCCCTGTTCTGTGTTGTGTTCACTTTCCTCCATTTTTGCATTTTGTTTATGCAAATTTCCTGCCTGCATCTATTTGCAAGCCCAGTGTCCAGTTCACAAAAAAGTTGACCTAAAGAGTGTGATTTGAAACATGATAATGTGAATTAAAGAGTATAATATGAAACAATATATAACATCACACTATAGATAATAGTATACAGACCTAATTCAGTCGTACTCAATGTCAAGATTAACCAGTTTTGACTTGATGAATATGTGTTAATTAGTAGTGGTCACAGATTACAATTTAGTCATTAAATAATGAGGTTATGTGTACGTAGCTACTCTCAATAATTAAGCCAGAATTCAGACGGCCATGGCTCAGAAGGTGTAGCAGGTCATCTACTAACTGAAGGGTTGGCGGTTCAAATCCTGCTCTGTCCTAGTCATGTGCTGTTGTGTCCTTGAGCAAGACACTTCACCCTCCTTACCTCCACTGCTACTCACACTGGTGTAGGAATGCGTATGAATGTTTGGTGGTAGTCGGAGGGGCTGTAGGCGTGAAATGGCAGCCACTCTTCTGTCAGTCTGCCCCAGGGCAGCTGTGGATATGTATGTAGATTACCACCACCAGAGTGAGAATGTGTGAGTGAATGAATAATGGATCCACTGTACGTGCTTTGAGTATGCGTTCATAGAAAAGTGCTATATAGATCTAATTCATTATTATTATAAACAATGTTCATGAGGCTGCACAGGCTTTATGGTATTCTGGGGCTACAGTATTTTATTTTGTAGGATTTGTGTGCATATCCTGTTACAGTAGAAAGTCAGGTTGTATCACACAGGGTTCCTGCGGGGTCTTAAAAGTCTTGAATTCTGCATTTAATACCTTAAAGTATTTAAAAGGTAATAAAATTGATATGATAGGTCTGAAATTATGTTGCCATAAAGTTGTTGTGTTTATATGTTTGTTAAATGTCCAAGCTGCAAAGAAAGTAACGTTAGTCGACTGTTCCACCTGTTCCAACCCAACCATTTATATTGAAACTAGAAACCAATTATTACTAACTTTTCAGCCCCCAGCAAGAAATGACTCAGAACAGTGGGAATCAAGGTGTTGGAGTAAATAAATACATTTTCCTAAGTTCTAGGAATCAGAAATTTTTGCCAGTATAGCTGCGAAATAGGCTGTGAAACGGGCATTAAATTCAGTTCTAAGTAGTCTTAAAAAGGTCTTAAATTTAACTTGTAGAAACCTGTAGGAACCCTGATCATAGACATCACTAATGAGTCCTGTTACCTGTAGCAGAAGGACAAAATTCGAGAACAACAGCTTGTGAACTTATTGTTTTTTAATAAGTTTCTTTCTTTAAGAAACTGCATACATTGTAAAGACTCACAATAACTTAATACTCACATGCAGTTTTTCTGCTTTACAAAAAACATTTGAAAAGTCTGGCTTACTTTCTCTGCTATGTACATATCTTAGAATTCTGAGAATAATTTTCTCTTAAAACACTTTGTACACAAGCGCACACACATACACTCAGACACACACACACACACACAACTTCAAAACAACCAACCAGTTCTCCAAGTAACATGGTCAGAACTGCCAATCGTGTACCTTACATGAACTGTAAACAATAAAAAATGAAGCTAAGGTGAGTCTGGGACAGTAAGAAAAGAAAAAGGCGACTTTCTTGTAATTCAGAGTTCAGCAACATTTTACTGTGTCTACAGATAACTGTATCAAACAAAACAAGTTTAATTTGGCAACTTTGAAATCCCTGTAAACAACACTGGAGGCACAGCGACAGCAGGTTACTGAACTCTAAACAGCACGAGGTGCATTCAAGACCGCCACTTCCACAGCAAGTCTAGTTGCTTTGGTTTCAAACGGGGAATGTGAAGTCTGAAAAGTGTTTGAATGCAGCCCATAAACATGAAAAACAAGGAGAAACATCTGAGCTTATTGCTTAGTTGGTTGATGTGTGTGTTAAGATCTTAATTAATGCTGTTACTGGCTTTGTGGACCATTTTGGGAGGATTTCAGGACATTTTGGCTTCAGATTCAGCTGCCTAACCACAGCATTTAGCTGTTGTAGAAATCTTTTCATTCATAGACACGTAATCTGCAGAATAAAATTGTGCTAAAACAAGCAGCCCCTCAAAGCGAGGTCCAGTTGAGAGGGAGAATGAGCACATGATGAAAGGAAATAAAAATCCCTGTGAAAACAAACTGAAGTCCCACCTTCACCTCCAGCCTCACCAAATCAGGATTGGCACAGATTCTGTGTTCAAAAAAAAAAAAAGAAAAAAAGTTCCTGCCTGGTTCAGAAAGAAAGAAAAAGTGCTGTAAAGTTAACATGTCGCCACCATTTCATATTGTTTCATTATTAAAAAATGACAGTTAAAAGCTTTTGAATATCAAGAAGTCAGTTAAATCTCCACTGAGGAGACGCCAGCCGACAGTTTCATCCACCTCAAGAGTTTTCTTTAAAAATTGCTCCCGTTTCCTGTGATGGCTCAAGTACGCACGTGGCATCCAACAGCAGCCTGTCGGTCTGAAGTCGACGCTGGAGAAGGGAGCAGTTAGCAGTTCGAGGGCAGCAGGTAGCAGAGTGGGAACACTTGAGGCTTATGTGGGTCGACAGCCGAGGTTTGACTCGACAGTTTTTTTTACGGTCGATGAAACCTGCAGATAAAAGAAGAGTTTTCAGTCGGACAGTGTCGGCTCATGTGTCACTTTTACCTCATTTCAGCAGGTGAACTGTAAAATCTGGTGGCCCCGTGTATTATTCAGTAGCAGAGGGAGTATTCAGAATATTTGTCATGTCCTTGTAATAACACATTATGTAAACATTCTGCTTTATGTAATAAATATATTTGGAATGATTGAAATCTTTATCTTGAACATGTGGAACAATACAAATAAATAAATACATAAATTTATAGCATTTCCGTAATGTGTTCGAAACAGTATAATTTCAGTACGGACCAGTTAGCAAAATAATGTAAGTCTTTTAGATGCTTTTCTCATGTATTTCTTATCTTACAAGATAACCTGCCTTTGAGCATACTCTAAAATTTGACTGAGAGAAACTTTTTTCCATACTTTAAGACTTTCACACAAAATTCCAGACTTTTCAAGGTCTGGAAAAAAAGTGTATCAAATTTCCATACTTTTTAAGACCCAAGACCTGTGCAAACACCCTTGATTCCTTAAAAATACTGTATCTGTATATAAACTGCATTAGAACAGACATTACTGCACTCCAGTAAATAGTGTACTGGTACCTTCTCCAGACAAAATCAAACCCTCGTCCTGAAACTCCTCAGCAGTGTAACTTTGAGTACTGCTATGATGAAATATTTTACATGCTTGGATTTAGTGATAATTTAAGAATGTCAAATGTCATCATGTATCTACAGTGCCCTTGAGCATTCCAGCCTCCAGAGCTGCTGATGCGGCTCCAGACTTTAACCCACCTGGTCAGGTGACGGCTGGACTCGTGCACCTCCATCTCTGTGCTTTTAAACTCATTGAGCTCCTTCCTGATGGCAGCCTGAGCAGGACAACACAAAGGAAATCAGATTTGCATGCGTCTACCTAATTAAGCCCGCGTTCGATCGTGCTCGGTTGAGTTAAATGAACCTTATCGGCCGCTGTTAGCCGAGTCCACGGCTTGTCCGCCCTCCTGTCGTAGTCCTGAGCCTCGGCGACCTCCACGTAGTCACTGAAGCGGATCAGGATCTTGGCCTCTCTCAGTTCCTCCACAGTGGGCCTCTGGCTGAGCTGCAGGTTTACGACAGAAAGCAAAGGATGTTTGATGAGTACAAGCTCAGCGACACATTCATTTTTTTGATTAAAATGTAAAAATGTGTGCTTTTTAGAACAGTCCTGCTTGTGCCTTATATTCCTCCAACATTCCACATTTGTGATTAAATCTAATGACGTCTTCAACAGCTTTATGTCCCTATAATTAACACTCACATACACACACAGTGAGATCATGATGTAACAGAAAATACTGTCATAATTTCCTAAGGCTGCCAGCTAAATGGTGACTGCACACATCACCATGGCAACCCCTTCATATTTTTCCATTTGAGGTCACGAGGCCGAGTCTTAAAGTGTCCACAGATCAAAGTTGGCCCGTCTCACCTTTCTGGATAAATGCCTTTTGATCTCCCTCTTCTCCTCCTGCTCCTCCAGACCGTTTCGAGCTGAAAACAGAACACGAAGACATGATCACACGCAAAGATAATCGCTAGTTTTCTTCTGTTTGCATGGAATGGCTCACAGTGACCTACGTTTGAGAATGTTCCTCTGTTCCAGCTCTTCTGCTGTCGGTCTTTGACTCAACCGCCTGGGGGGAAAAAAAACAGAACATATCTATTTAAGGAAATCTATTTTTATGTGTTTTTCTACTGTCAAATCACCATATTCACTGTGGTGGAATAATGTAAAGTCAGATATGAGGCAGAATATGCTGACTGAGCATGTGGGGTTATTTTTATGAGGCTGTATTGTGTGAATTTACAGTGTTTTGTGGCTTTGACATGATGTATTGATTTGTGGAATTGAATGTAAGAGTTTTAGAGAATATCTAAGAAAAGGTCCTTCTGGAGAGGATTATCTTTTACTTTATGAGAGGATGAGGAATAAAATATTCACTGTGGTAATTTAAGCCATTTAAGTCAAATTGATTCCCACATAGGTTTGTTTATTCGCCGGTGCCAACAACTGGATTTCACCCACATTTAATAAAATGCAGGGGAATCACAGAAGAGCTTACAACAGAAATAAAGACATTTAGAATGTTATAAGGATGTTTCTGTGGATGGGATTGAAAAGCAAGAAACAGAAACAGCTGGTACTTTTACAAAGGAGGGGGTGAAAAATTATCTTCATGCTTTCAACTGGTTCATGTCACAGACCAGGACAAGTTATATTTAAATCACCCCTCCTTCCCTAGAGAAATAAATCCTGTCCAAATGGGTCTAAAAAGTGAGGACAGAAGAGCAGAGCGCTGCTGAGTCAGATCAGAACTGCCAAACACCACGGATACTTATTTTTTTCTGACTGACCTCCTGCAGAGCCAAAATGTTGTAAATCTGTCCATGTAACATATGGAAAACTTCACCTTTTGGACAGTGCATTATGGAATAACTCAGCAAAATATAAGAAATTGTCACATCTCCCATATCTTGGAATAAAAATGTTGATCTCACTGTACAATAAATTTACCTGCACCTTAAAAAAATATTTACATGTTGTGATGTTTCTTACAAAACAAAGGAGTTGCTTAAAATATTACATTATATAATAACCGATCAAAATGGATGTCTTCATCTGTACATTACAGTCCCTTTCAATGCTGAATAAAGGACAGGTCCTCACAACAGAAAGTTTTAATCAACATCCTGTGAATGAACACTTTACAAGTGATGTAGCATCAGTGAATAAACGGGATGTGCGGTGACAGTGAGAGAAAATTTACAGTTATAACCTTGTAGATGGTGTGACACCTTCAAAAAAGCAAGCGTTGCAGTTTATTATGAACTGTAGGCTATAGACAAATGTATTGGTACATACTGAATTCAGCTTTTTTTTTATTGCTAATGGGGGCTGGGCTACAAAATAATAAAGACAATGTCATGATTTTCCTTTGCAATATACATTTTGATTTGGTCTTTAGCGGTTATTTTATTTTCACTGTCATCCATGCTTTCTAAATACTTCAGATTTAGTTTTTTACATGATTCTACTCAACATTGAGTTGATCAATATAATTGTTTTAAATCTTCTACGTCTAGATTTGTAATATATTTGTCCTATTTTCCATAAATAATCATTTTAAAGCCCAAGGTTAAAAATCATTTTGTTTCATCACCGAGGGAAAAAAAAGATATATTGAGCCGACATTTATTGTGACAATTATGGGCAACAACTGACATGTACATTTTAATTATAATACTATTTCAAATCAGTGGGAATGGGGAGTACTACATGCTGTAGGCATGATGTCCCAGTATGTTTGTCCATATAGTGTAGTCTAGTACGATAATCACTACATGCAGCTGTTAATAATGTGTCAGCTTTAGTTAATGTTTGACAATATGTCATTTTAAGTCCAGATGACTGAACTCCTGTTGTGTGTGTGTGCAGTTTAATGAGTCGATGTCCTGCTGTTGTATTTTGTTTATGTCATCTTAGGCTCAAACTGACTAAATACGTGCTAATCCATTAGTAACCCATGGTAAATCAATGGCTAGCGCTACTTAAGCTATTAAAGGTAAAGTGTGTTTTATCTATTAACTTGTGCCCTCTCTAGCGAAAAAGGAAAAGAAAGAGGTGGTTGTACAAGTAATTGAATGAGTGTAGAGACGGAGGGTGCTGGTAATGACATTAAAAGGTCAGGTTAAAGGTTAAATCATTATATTATTCCCACAGGGAAATTTAGTCTCTGTTCTTACCCATCCTATTGCACATGTAGCACCTAGCATTAGCATTAGCAATCAGCACACTCGGAGCAATAAGCTTCCGTTGAAGGTGCTTTGGGACCAACTGCAGATCTTCATAAGTGTTTTAGTTAAAGGCACTTTCAGGATAATTAACTTATGTATACCTGTTTTCGATGGCTGGGGAAACTGGAGGAAATGCATGTCGAGCAAAGAGAACAGGCAAACTCAAAACAGAAAGGCCCTGGTTGGACTAGGAATCAAACATGAAACCTTCTAGCTCCCCACCGCCCATGAACCCATTTCCCACCCATTTTTGCCTGGTTAAATAAAGGATGTATATGGAAAAAAAACATGACACACAGACATTTTGCTCTAAAACACACATAAAGTTTCCCAGAATTGACAGGAATGCTCACAGAGAAATAAGCCTGTCGGGTTGAGAAGCGGGTTTTGTGTGTTTTGCCCAGAGTTCTGTCTCTCAGGCAGAACTGCAGTTTCACTAAAAGCAGTTTAGTGTTATATTCACCCTTTAATGTTCCACCTGCAAATCCTGCAGAATATTTTTTTGGCTGTAGGTATAAATATACTGCAAAAACATGTGCACCCCGAGAAACACCCTGAACACGGCAAAACAAGAGGAAAATAGAAAATACAAGCAGACGATAAGGTCTCTGCAGGTTCATACAGCCAAAGACCCTGAGATTATTATCGTATGAGCTACTATGTGCTATGAGTATATTGTTATTTTTTCACTACACTCAACAAATGTATTCCTATATTTTTGCACATTTTATTCTTACCTTCATTAACGTCATATGGAAACTCATTTCATTACACATTGCTTCCGTGAACAGTCATAACGCCATTTTTCATTCACCAGGCAGTGAAATAACTGATCAGCTGTTCAGAAAATGAAGTTCTGAATTTCCCTTCTCAGAGTTCAGAGTTAACTTCAGAGTTTGTTCATCCTGCTTCCTGAAACCAGCCCCTGATGGAGATGTTTGTTTGACGCCGACTGTCAATAAAAAAAAGGAATTAAACCGTCATACTACATCCTCTGCTGTCTGTTCACCTGGATTTCCTCCCTCAGCTTTAATCCGTCTCTGTCCAGCTCTGTGGCTTCTTGTTTTGAGGTGCTCTGCAGGACTGAACCTTCATGTAGATTGCTGTGTGTTGTACCTGGTGAGTTTCGTGGCCGTTTGTTGTCGGGACTCGAGCCTCTCCTGGTCCGACTGTAGTGGCAGGATGTTCTTCTCCTCCAGCTCCCTCTTCGATGGACGGTTACTCAGCTTGATTGCCAGAGAGTCTTTCCGTAGAACCTTCATGGCCAGTGTGCCTGAATTGATCATACGAGAAGTGAAATCGACAAGGCTCAGCTGTGCTAATCCTGGTTTTTACTGCTCTATAGATTCTCTTCTAGTCATTATTGTTCTTAGCTTTGTTGTCCCAATTTATTGCTCTTTTTTGGCAGCTAATCTGATTGCTTTTTCCTGTCTTTTTTAATTGCTTTTCATTTTGTTTAAACAAATGGAACAAACAATGGATCAGAAAGTGGTAGAACTTAACAGAAATCAATCGATAGTGGATTTTTCTACATGTAGTGTAAAATATACTTTGGGCCAATTTTTACTTCTTGTTTTATTCCAAAGTCATACATTTTGGCGGAGAAGCATAATATTAACGATCTGCCGGACACCTATAGTTCATATAATTCTCTATCTCTATATACTCTATAACCCAATAATTAATTATTTAATTTAATCTATTACCGTCTTTGTGATGACTCTTATAAGGAGATTATTTCCTTGGTTTTACAGTTTGCTTAGAGCCTTTTGCATAGTTCCACTGACTGCTGAAAAACACATCCTTATGATAACGGTCCTCATTTTGTACACTTCCCAGTGTCACATTGTCTAAATATAGCACTGCACTGCTTTAGTTGACTCAGAACCTCAAAAATGTTTGTAACTCTTTCCATTCTTCACTGCAAAATGGTCAAATTATTTAACAACAATCCAAGAAAAGACTAGTATGATCAGCCCTTAACTCACAGGTTATTTTGTTTACATATTGTTAGAAATACTGCATTTCTACTGTACTTTTTATGTTACTAAATTAAATCCTATTGATGTCACAATGCCTACTGAGCAGAGATAAAATATATGTCTTGTGATTTCTGACATCAGGCAAGAGAAAATATTTAAGTCTTTAAACTCTTATAACCTATTGAGAAAACTAAATTACAAACATTTTAAATTTTTAGCATTTCAAAATTATTATTATGATTGTTGTTATTTTTATTGTTGTCATTACCACTATTGTTGGTACTGTTGCCATTGTTGTTATTATCTTTGTTATTATTGTTGTTATTTCTGCTGTTATCATTGCTGTTATTGATATTCTTATTCTTTTCTGTTGCTGCTGATTTTGTTTATTCCACATATAAACTGTAAAACAATGCTGTTGTAAACATTGTCGGCCCACCCCCATCATTGTAGCCCAGTTTATATTCATCATATTTATTTTTTTATATCTTATGTAAGACACATTGACTTCTTGTGTGAATTAAAAGTTAAATGTGTCTCATCTTTATACCACCTAAATCCAGATTAAATCAAAATTTATTAGGGATTTTTCATTTAATATAACAATTAATGAAGGGCTGCCATTTCTTATTTCTATTATTATTCTTTTTTCTTCCTTCAAAAACCCATCTCTATATTCTAAGCACAACACTTGTGTCACATGTACTTTCTTTGTGATAAATTAAAAAAAAAAACATATCAGCATGAACATACAGCCCTTCTGACATATTTATACAAAGTGCACACCTTTATGATCAGATATGACTATGACAGTAAACACATTTCCATCTTAGAATGATATTCCACGAGAGAAACACAAAAACAAAGACACCCACTTGTCAACAGTGTATCATCATCTTCCTCCTCATCGTCTTCCTCCTCCTCTTCGTCATCCTCCTCCTCCTCCTCCTCCTCTTCTTCCTCTTCCTCCTCCTCCTCCTCCTCCTCTTCATCCTTGTACATACCCGGCAGATCCTCGTAGTCCGCCTCGTTGGGGAGGTTCTCTTTGTCGTCGTCACACTCAATCATCACCGTGGGAAGAGCGTACATCATGGAGCTGGAAATGGATGGGAAAGGGCAAAGGTCACAGGTATGCTCACTGTCGCATGAAGCAGCGGGTTTAAGGGGCGAAATAACTGGAGGCCGCCTGAAAACACCACAAGGCAGAGTGTGATGGACTGAATATTGTATCTTAAACATTTTGATGTAATGATGTTATGGAAATATTAAAATACAACCTTTAAAAATCAGTTGGGTCAAAGAAAATAAGGGACTCTTAATCAGATACAAGCTTAAGGAAAGGACCAAAACTCTACTAACTGAAAGACAAGTAAAGTAGTACATGAATAAACCTTCATGACAAAATGACTTAAAGCGACAACAGCTGCAGGGAGCAGAGCTTGACCTGCACCAAATGACTCTTCAGACAGGCATCAAATCACAGTGATGGATGATGGTGGGTGAACGAGGCGAATGTGGCCAGTATGCTCCTGACCAAAAAAAAAAAAAAAAACGACCAAGAGGGATGAGTGTTTACAAAGAGCCAGGTGGACAGAGCGCAGAACCACCACCAAGAATAACTATACACAAAAACAGAAAACTGAAAGTAGAAGACTTCACCTCCCTCTTAAGAGCCAAACAAAGATATTGTTATTTGATGATAAAAGTATAACGGCACTGGAGAGACCTGAAACTAGGGCTGGGTGATATGGACCGAAAATCATATCTTGAGATGTAAGCTACACGTGAGATGTCTGTTTTTTTTATTGAAACAGACTGAGATCAAAACACAATACAAATACAGGGCTGCATTTCCCTGCAGCTGCAAAGCGTGTATATGAAAATTAGACATAAAGAGAAGAAAAACAGACTGTATTCAATAAAAACAGATTCATATTTATGTATGATCCAATTACCATAGAGATTGTATTGAGAGCCGCATTAGATAAACAAATGACAGAGCTCTTCAAGCGTTCACTCTCCTTGAATATTTATTGTACAATATTAAGAGTATTGCATCATCAATATCGATTAGCATTCATGTTACTAGGCTTGTGAGTTTATTTAAAGGTTTCATATGTAAGTTTGTGCCTGTTGATTCTGATCAACTCCACAGGCAGTTAAAGAACTTTCTCTGTGCGTTACACTCAAACATATCTGTTTTATAACATTAAGATTTTATCATGTTTGTCCATGTTTGCATGTAAGAGTGTACTTTTTATTTTTACATTTGCTGTCATATCAGGGCTGTTGAACCTTTTATCTCACCTGGTGTCTGATGCACAGGGTCAGTGACCAGTTCATCTCAGTCCAGTAATCGGACAAAACAACGAGGTTTCATGACTACTGCTGGAACAGCCCATGTAGGAGGCAAGCAGTGACTTAGGAGTAGTAATCATGCGTACTTGACAATGGGCTATAATGTAAGATACCGGACAGAACTGCTAGCATTATAAGTGAGTTTTTGAGATATGAAAATTCACTACAGGTACCCTTTAAAGACTAGCTGGTGAGGGAAACAGGGCAGGTACACTCCATCACCACTAACGACCTGTGGCCAACATTTTAAACAAGGATTAAAGATAACTGTGGGCTAATCTGTGCCCATAATGGTAATCTGTGCATTTTCCTTGATAACTAAGCAAGTAGACTTAAAATCAACTCTCAATTCTGGCCTAAGTTATTGCAACATGACTTTTCTCCAGAGTGTGCAGCCTTAACTATATTTATGATAAGAGCACTGATATCTGGATCAGAGTTTATTGAGCTGAAGTGGTCTGTAGGTATGAAGACTGAAAAGAATAATAGAGGCCAAAACGGTAAAAAGGGAAATATCAAGAGTATAGTTTTAAAAATAGGTGAGTTATTTTAGAGTGAATGTGCAACACAGAGCTTGAAGTGTATAACTGTCCAAACACTCCTCCTCTGGAGTGTAAAAAGAAAATCACCTTGAAAGGTAATAATATGTTAGTATGCAGCCTAAGCAGGTGTAGCGTGTTGTCTTCCTAAATTTGCATAATGTACAAACGATATGTGGGTCAGAGGGGCTGGAATGTCATAAAAATATCAACATTAATTATACCAGAGGCATCACTGTTCAATATCCTAGATCCTAGATGTACATCAAACGATAAAGACAAAAAGTAAAGACAGAAACAGTCGACTTATTCAGTTTGTATTTGGCTGATTCTTACCTCTCAAACCTCTGCATGGTGAGGCCCAGCGTCTTGCTGAGCTCCTCTATGAGTCGGCTGGGGGGGTGCAGAGGGACAGGTAGCGTCCCGTACTGCAGGGAGTGGGTCCCCATTGGGGCATGGCTGGGAGGGGCGGGGCACTTCTGGAAGGTGAGCGAAGAGGGCTCCATGCTCCCCGCAGGTACGGAGATCATGAGCTTCTTTGGAGGTAGAGGAGGTGACAGCTTCACCGACATACACGGCAGCTTCACGGGGCCACCCTCTGCACGGAAAGGACGATATGACAAGTCAGACACGCACGAGTTTACACAAGTGCTATACAAAACGCAGACTACAACCAAGGTGTAAAACAAAGCCGCTGAGCCTGTTTACATGATCATAAATATCTGATAACTGGGAGCAATCAGATAATTGTAACTGTTTACAGGCACTTCAGAAATGTAATGATCCAAAAGCCTTGGTTTACATGTTTCAGTCCATTATCAGATTTCTTTCAAAGTACGTACAAATGTAGCGATGAAAGACTCAAATGTCTTATTATTGTCTTCTCACCACTCACGTTTGATTATATCACTTCTATTTTCTACGATTCGTATTTTTTACACATGCGCAAAATGAAAAAGATTGAAATAAATCAGATTATCGGGTACACATGCATGAAGACATCGAAGTACTGGGGAGAAATCCAAGTGTGTTACTGCGATTTCTCATAATCACATTACTGCTGGTATCTGATAAAGCAAATCAGATTATGTCTTTTATATTATCACGTTAATATTCTGATAACTCCAGAAATCGGATAATGATCGGAGTTTTAGTGTGCATGTATATGGGCTTATTAACTGCAAAGTATTTATGGCCCAGTCCCAGTGCTAACAGTCGACACTTAGAGCTGTCAAGCTGTCACCAATCGAGATTGAGGGTTTTCTTGCTGACATTTTGAGTCCTTTACGCCTATTTTCCTTAAGTCAACACTTCTACAGACTTTACATGAAGAAATTAATTAGTTGTTATACCAAGATATTGTATAGACTATACAATACTGGGCTATTTATGCTATTTATTCATGGCATATACCAGCTGACATAGATCCCACCTTAGCATCTGAACCCACCTGTAATGTGATTAGGTAGCCTGCTAAAGGGTTTGGGTGGCAGCGCAGGAGGCTGTTTATGAAGCACAGGAGGTCTGGGAAGCGTCGATTCAATGCTTTCAGCTGTATACACAGTGGGCTTCTTTGTGGGCGGAGCCTGGTTTGCCTTCTGGGGATGCTCCTGTTGACACATGCCTTCACTGGCCATCTGAAACTCCAACGACCCTGAGAGAACAGAGGTCAAATACATCAAACTGGGGTCTTGGCGTGAAGTGACAGCAGAAGTGAGGCTGATGCAAAGCCAGTGCTGCTCACCTACACCTGCAGTGGCTCCCTCCATCATCTCAGGACCTTCAGGTTCCGACAGGCCCGAGCTGAGCACCGGAGAGCGACCGTTCTCCATCTTCACCTCCTCCCGTATGGCTGGGGATGAGCCTTCTGTACAAAGACAAACAAGGGAGAGGAGGAAGAATCACAGGATGTTCATTAGTGAAACGTAGAGAAGGCAGAACTGCTTTTGTATCTAAACAGTGGCTTCAGTAACAAACTGACATTTACACATTTATACGCACAATACATTATATTTTCCCCTGATTTTTAACATAGACAATATTCCTACTACAGATACAGATCAGCATTAAGTATCCGCAGGGAAAATGGAATAAGCTGTTTAAATGTGGAGATTTGAGCAATAAGAATTTTTCAAGGCAGATCCAGAGAGTGATTATCAGTAATGAAGAAAACTGTTATCTAATATGAGGAACTCATATATTTGCATTAAAAATGGAAAAACTTCACATTTATATCTGCCAGATACAAGGTCATTGTGCTATCAGCTGATAAATGCACTCAAGCTAAATTTTTCATTCATACTGTAAAAATATTTTTTTTCTTCAAATTAATTAATGTCAGACTAGATGAATTGTTTAAGGAAACACAGCGATGTTACTCTACTAACTTTATGACAAACTGCAAATTTCTTGACTTGTAAAATTATCTTTTAAATTGACCAACATCAATTTGCATAACTCATTCATGATCTCAGCATTGACCTCCTTCATGTTTTCGTCACGTCAGGTCCCATAGAGCACACTGGAAGGTGCAGGACTCCAGCTTTCAATAAAAGTTAAATAAATGCTCATTTATGTTCAGAAATTGTGTGCATTACCCAATACTGTAACTAAATGAATGTATTTTATCACATACAAAAATAAAATATAAAACTTGGTGCTGACATCACATATACACTGTCATCTGCCTCACTGCTTTACAAAGAAAACTAATTTTGATCAACTACAAATGAATAAAAATACAAGGTTATTTTTCAGTCTCAGTTTAATCACAACATCAACAACATAAGACCAAGAAAATCTAAGACATCTTCACAGAGTATTTGTAGTATCTCAGGTATTCTGGAGCCTCACCTTTCTCATAAACCTCCTTCAGAACTCCTTTCTTGATGAGCTCTTCTCTGCTTTGGCGAGTGGACATCTTCCTCTCCAACACTGAGGAGCGCAAAGAACACAGTGTCAGAAAACTAAGCTCTCAGAAAACTAAACTCGCAGAAAATGTAAACTCTCGGGACATTTGTGTTCCAGATACTGAGGGTGTCATTCATGTGGAGGAATGTGTCATCTGCAGCTGTGGTTTGTTTAAACTGACAGCCTCCATCGCCGTTGTTGCCCAGCACTAACAATCGTATGACTAAAGCTTGGAGCTACAAATAAACAGTGAGCTTTATTTTATATTTACCATTTAAAAGGATTTCAGTGCATATTTAAATCAGATGCTCATCATTAATACGTGGTAAAGTTAGGTGTACAAAAAAACTCATGTTTTATCTTCTGCACACACAGTCGTCTTTTTTGTGGTAATACTGTACAGTTTCTTGATGAGGATCATGTGACCAAGACTCACTAAGCATCCTTACTTCTTTGTGCCAGTTTTTTGTGCCTGGAGTAGAATTCATTAAAAAAAGCTTCTTGCAAAGTGTGTGAATGATATCCAAAACAAAAAACAGCACAACAGCCAACTGCATAAAAAAAAAGAAAGAAAGTAATAACAAATTCTGAGGCAATAACAACAACATGCAGAGTGTAGTCTGCTTCCAGAAATACAGAAGTGATGGGAGGTGGTAAATATCCGCCGCCATGACAACCAAACCTAACCTCTGCTCCAAAATCATTCATAGCCAGGATTGAACGGCGCCTGAAGACCATCATGTATCGAGTACATTTCATGGATTTGTTTTTAAAATGTTTTTCTTACGTGTGTTTCCAAACTTTCCAGATGACTACTTGTCATTTCATTACTCTACTTCTTCTCATCAGTTTTTTTTTTTAAAGCATGTTTTTTTTGTTTTTTTTTTATTATTATTATTTTTATTGTAGCTTTATTCTACCCTACTTACCATTTATATATTCTATTTTAGATTTTACTCTTTATCGTCTTATGCTAAAACTGAGACCTGGGTAACTACATTTCCTCCAATCATGTACCATTAATCGAATGACAACATCACTGAGTCTGAGTTAACGTAGCCTCTAGCAGTCTTTCTTAAATGGGGGTACGCGTTCCTTCAGGGGTACTTGGAGGAAGCCCAGGGGGTACTTGAAATTTTTCTGGAAAAATCCATCAAATAAGTCATCATGTGCTGAATACAAAATAAATAAAGAGAATTAATGCTGAAATATAAAACACAATAAATACATTTGTGTAATAAAATCGACACTCCTGACCTTATTTTAATTTCATATCTTTAAAAACTCAGATTCCCCCCTTGGTAACAGTTTGAGAACATTTCTATTTTATATTATTCAAGATGAGTTTATTTGAGTATTAAGTTGTTTTTTTTTTATTGCTGATGAAAGGTTAATTTATTCATTAACGACCAGTTCATTTATTTTTCTTGTCAATGAAAGAGGACACTTTTCAGTTCATATTTTGCAAAATTTAATAATAAAGATGTGTCATTTTTAACATATTAAAGCTAAATATATGTTGTTTGTTTACAAAGTTTTGGAAATAAAAACGGACACCTTTGGCAGAGGAAGAAATTTTGCCTCATTTGAAGCGAGAGTTGGGGGTGCACGGCTGTAAAATATATTTATGGGGGAACTCCACTGTAAAAAGTTTGAGAACCACTGGCCTATACCATCACCTTTTTTTCCTTGATATTTACTGGAAACACGGCTATACTTTCATACTTGTTCTGTGCTGTAAAAAGCCACTATGCACTGATGTGACAGCTGGGCGAACAGCTTGGCTACAGGACGCCTTCATCTCCGTCTGCCGTGAGCTGGAGTCTCTCGGTGAGAACAGGATGTAGCTCAGTTCAGCCAGCTGACACATAACAACAGCTTCCACTTTCCCCCACTTCACAGCTTATTACTCCGTGCATATTGTCGCTCAGACATACTGTACACAATAACATCCAGATTTCTTCAGATCCAGGGGCTAAGGGTTAGTTCACCGTAGAACTAACAACACGCTGACAATCGCCATTTAAAGCCCGTTTGTTGCTGCAGTAAATGTTCATTTGCCTCTTGTTTGCAGCTGCTGTGTTTACATCTCATGAATACTGAAGCTTTTAGCCATGTGGTCCTGTTCCTAGTGTGCGCTGTATATGTACATTGTGTGAATGGGTTTTTCAGTTTGCCTCAATTAAATGCACAATGAATGTATTCGCAGTCTAATTTCAAGTATATGCCAGAAACACACAGAGATAGTCGCGGAAAAAATTATTAGACTATCAGAAGTCATCAAAAACAATGGTTATGCAATCAAGTACTAACTCCTGTGTGAATCATGTGACAAAAACAGACAGAAAAGAAAACATGGAATGAATAAAAGCACTGTTTTTGTCAGTACAATGCCATAGATATT
>JAPQRP010000020.1:13351371-13362849 GCA_037367295.1 Apogon hyalosoma
ACTGACAAAAACAGTGCTTTTATTCATTCCATGTTTTCTTTTCTGTCTGTTTTAGTCACATGATACACACAGGAGTAGGTATTTGATTGCATAATCATTGTTTTTGATGACTTTTGACGGTTTAATTTTTTTTTCCGCGACTGTATGCTTTGCCGAGAGTTGCAATATGAACCTATATTAACAAGCACAGTTTGAGCGTTATATTGCTCCAAACTGGTTTTCGAAAAACACTGCAGTTTCATCTTTTTCCTCTAATCTGTTATACTGATAAGGAATGAAACCTTTTTTTTTTTTTCCATGGCAACAGCAGAGCTACACCTCCGCCATGTTGGACTGAAAGCTGTTGTCAAAAAAAGCACCAGTTCTTTTTTTTTTTTCTTCTGACAGTTAAGTACCTGAACTCATCATCAGAGCTGAAATTGAAAACAAGTTCAGTTTTTCCAAATCATGAGGGCCAATTTACCCTCCATCTGTACTCAAAGGCCTGTGTAATATGATAAACTGCATCACATGACAACAGAAAAAAAAAAAAAAAACATCTACTGCTTCATATAATAATGTAATATATATTACCATGCGGTGCAAACACACACACTCATATATTGTGATTATATTTTTATCATATGTTCTTTCATCATCTGATAACACTTTGCATTCATCCAGAATGAGTGTCACGTAGATGCGGTTTGAGTATGAAAAGTCTGACATGGACTTTGCAAATTATGTAACAGACCCATGTTTTGCTTATATCCTACATCAGCTGCTTTTATCTGGTCGGAACATCCAAATACACTGTGTGTCTGTGGTAAATGTAAAGGTGTGTGTGTGGAACTTTTATAGTTAACACAATCAGAATTGTGGTCAAAGAGCTATATGCAGCTTAAAGACTAGATTATAACCAATAAAGACCTTATTTTCCAGCTTATGTATCTTTAAATAAGACTGAAATCCAATTTTGGCCAATTTGGGTGCCAAATAATCATGTTAAACAGTACAGGGAGTCTTACACAAACCATTCTATATTTTAGACTTCTAAATTTAGATTTCCTCGCAAACTTAATTGAACTGAAACTGAAACCTTCAAAATATAGAATGAACCATGCTATCCCATGCACCATTTTACAGAAACTATTCACTTAAGTTATAGAAAATGTTTACACCTACAAAATATCCTTTAAAAAAAATGTGAAAAACATGAACCTGAAGTTTCTTAAGAAAAATAAGTGCAATTTTTAAAATACTATGCCTCAGTTTATCATTTACACATGTACATTACAACTTACAGATTGCAGTGGATCTACAAAATGCACAAAACACTTAATAACAGGCAGAATATTGTTAAAATTTCACTTACTTTGATTAAGACGTTTGAGGTTGTTCATATTTGTTCAGCTTATTCACAATTTCGGTGCAAGGATAGTTGGTAGATCAAAGTATTTTCAAGTAATTTCACCTTCTTTTTTTTTACACTAAAACAAAGAGACAAATTTGGGGTTGTCATTATTTATAGGTTATTATGACAGTATTTTACTGGTCTGGCCCACTTGATATCATATTGGGCTGTATGTGGCTCCTGAACTAAAATGAGTTTGACACCACTGCCGTAGCATCTTGCCTTTTTTAATTATTGCTTTCTATTATGTAATGGGATTTACCTGATTACATTTCTTTTCCATACCATCTCATCAATTCTTTGCTGTATTTCAATTATTTTCCATCATTGTCTTAAACTTTTTATCCTGTTTTTTTTTTTTTGCCTGCTTCCCCTGTAAAAGCTTTAAATGCTGTTATATTGATTCTTAACATCTTCAGTGTAATTTTTTTTATTTCACACATTCATTGGAACCTTTGGCAGGGGCCACATGTTTGAAATCCCTAATCTAAATACTGCATAAATGTCTGCTTAGTGTACTATGTACCATGTCATTCTATTTATGCTATATATTTTATGCACATTCTAAAAACAGAGGAAAGCATTCACTGGAAAATAACCCTGGACTAAAGCATCCATTGTCGCTGCACTGAGGTTGTGCAAAAATGAAAATAAAAATCAGACACTCTAAGTTCTACATTTATAACATCCCCTCCAGCCAGTTAATGCAGACATTAAATATGCTACTGGAATATGAGATGGACTTTAATAAAGAAGGGATGCGTTCAGGAACATCAGTAAGTTCTGTAAAACTACTGATTTGCTTGGGGATGATCTGATCCCCCGCAGGCAGGGAGCGGCCACCGACAGATGACACTGAAATGAATGCAAAAGCAGAAGCTGATAAAACAAATCCATCACCTCCCAGCCTCCTCCTGCTCTCCCTGGGCTCCTGCAGGAGGCTGATCCGGGTCTCCGGCCCGTCCCGCGGCTCGGCTCCCCGGCAGTTACTGCAGATGTGTTTGATCTCCCTCCCTATCTGGCAGGGGATCATGAACGGCATGTTGTTGTTGTTGGCGGCGGGCTGGTGCCGCTGCTCTCTCCCGGAGCCTCCGCGGCTCTTCATCCTGGCCAGGCTGAAGGCTCTCCTCCTCTTCCGCGGCTTCTCCTCCTCCGACGCGGCCGCCGGTGAGGACGTCGACTCGGCGGGAGTCAGAGACCCGGAGCCGGACCATAAACACATCACGTCGCCGCCGCGGTCCGCCATGTTTGCACCGGACGGCAGGGCCGGACCTTCTCGCCCTCTGCTCCCTCGGAGTGGAGGGGGTTTCAACGGGTCCGCTGCTCTGGTCCACTCCTGACAAGACCACCGGCGTGGAAACGTACTACTTCCGGTGGGAACTTTCAAAGTAAAAGCCTTTCAATGAACGTCTCAAAATGAGCAAAAAATTACCTCAGCATCTCTGGATATCGATTTAAAACAGCGAATTCTACTAATTATCTGATCATCCCTCAGTTTATCACAAATCACTCAAAGATAACAAATCTATTATTACTTTACAGTTTATTTTATTTATTTATTCCGTTTATTTTGGTTTATTTGTTGTTGTGAACTCCTAAATTATGCAGACTGACCTTTGCACATCACAGGCCTCCATCGAAATAAATAAATAAATAAAACTTATTCTTACTCCTTGCCTTTTGACCCAGCATGAGGCTCTGCTTTTAGTGTTTTTATTGTTTTAGATTGTTTCTTTTAAAGCTATGTTTTTATGATTTATGTACAGCACTTTGTTTCAGCAGTGATTCTTCTTAAAGTCCTTTATAAAGTTGAGTTCATTTTTAGCAGCAACGGTCCATCACTTTTCATTACTGTAACCTAAATGGGCCAGTGTTAGTCAAATGGATGACTTTTAACCAGTGTCCCTCAGTCTACTCAGACCTTAAACAATAAAATAACAACAACATTTAAAGCTTGCACATAGAATATAAATGAATAAATGTAAATGAATGAATAAATAAATAAATAAATAAATAAATAAATGAAAGAAAACGTCATAGCCTATTGTTGCTTTTTAAGAAAAGAAAAGAAAAGCTTTGTGCTATCATAAAATCATGTAAATGTTTGCTATATTTATCTGAAGACATAAATTAACCACGTCGTAAACACTAACTTCCGGTTACAGTGTATTTATTCAACTGCAGCTTGATCAGCTCCATCACGCAATCAGCCAATCAGATGACGCGTGGGTGTGTTTGGAACCATCATAAACCAATCAGATCAAAGAACCGGGAGATTTAGAAAATAGAGGGTTTTAGTGACAGATATTTAATCACATGAGGTTAAAAAACACAAACCCACACCATATTTATCCTCATGTACAGTCCATGTTATGAACCAACAGCAGAGATAAGGTGACGTAGTACAAAATACAACCAAAAACCTGGTTTTCCATTGGACTGAAACAGCTATTTCATTAAATAAATGGTTAAATGGAAAAGTTAAGTCAAAATACATTTATTCTGGTGACATTTGAATACTCTTTAAAATAGAAAATAGTGAATATTTCACACACCAGTGTCTATTTTATGACATAATCAGAAAATGTTTGAACAGTTCTGTACAAAAGTCATAGTTTACTTTCAGCTTTGTTGTTTTTGCAGGGTTGAAATAAGCATACATATTTATTTCTCGCTCTCTTTTCATTAGACGAAACACAAAAATACAGGGAATGTGTGCACAGCCGTAAAAGACACACAAAACACTGAATGAAATCGGTTGTATAGGTTAAAGTCACTATTTAGTGCGGCCCCCAACCCTATGACAAGAAGCAGCACAAACAAAAACATCTGACATATGTTGAATAAAACACAAGATTAATGTAATCAGTCTAATAATAAATGGGTTAAATACATGTTAAATGCAAAGGGAGGTCACACTAAACAGAACTACTTTGGTTTATTGAGGTTGTTCTTGATTAAACTTTTATTTTTACTGCCGTACATACTTCACATACATCCCGATGATTTCTTAATATGGAGACTGAGAAATACATATATGTGGTTGTTATAACTTTACTAAACCAACAAACTTAATGTTGGCCTAAAATTTTTGCACAGCACTGTATGTCTACAGGCAGTCTACATCTATGATGGTTAAAGCAGCGTATGAATTTCATCACAATTTTTTTTCAAATTTTGTAAAACCCCAGTGATATCCTAATTATCACTAATCCATTAGTCTTTCTGTGCTTATGCACCTAAATCACTTCCCTCACGGTGAACAACTTTGAAGAGGACTCCATCATAAACACAGGTCGCTTGTTTACGTAACAAACCGAAACGTCACTTGGGCCTTTTTGTAAATTTTGTCGTGAAGTGCGTTGTGGAAAAGGGAATTCCATGCAACCAAGCGAAAGCATTTTTTCACAGATTTGGCAAGAAAACAAGTCAGATCGGTACAACATAAAATTATACAGTCCACCAGGATTGCTTTAAAGAATAAGTCTAGTCGGTGGATGGAGGTAAAGGTGACATTTGGGTTCAGCACTCACAAAGAGACAGTGGAATTGCTGCTGTGTGGAATTCCCATTGCCACAATGCACTTCGCGACGAAATTTACAAAAAGGCCCGAGTGACGTTTCAGTTTATTATGTAAACAAACAGACTATGTTTATGATGGAGTCATCTTCAAAGTTGTTCACCATGCGGGTAGTGATTCAGGTACGTAAGCACAGAAAGACTAATGGATTAGTGATAAATAGGATATCGCTGGGGTTTTACAAATTTAGAAAAAAAAAAAATTGATGAAAGTCATACGCCGCTTTAGGTCCTAAATACAATGCCCTCGTATGCTGATGCAGAGTCTTGGGAGCTAATAGAAGCTCATCATTGAACCCTCTTTTGTCACTATCACCTAATACACCTTTTGTTTTGGAGATAAACCTATGTGATTCAATTCACAACATGCCTAATCCAAACAGCACTGCAGCATTACAAGCTGAAAACAAAACACAAGAGCCAGATTCACACAAACAAACAACACTCACTGCAATATTAAAAGCAGCTTTCACAAGGTATGAAGGCACAAGATACAACTGAGACAAAGCTGCTTTAAAAATGTCAATATTACATTAACTGTGTAAATTCTTATGTGTCCAGGCCATCATTCAACCATATGAGTTTTTGCGACACAGTGGGGCAGTGGATAGTGCTGTTGCATCACAGCAAGAAGGTCCTGAGTTCAGTTCCAACACCAGGAACCTTTCTGTGTTAAGTTTTCATGTTCTCCCCGTGTCCGTGTGGGTTCTCTCCGGGTACTCCAGTTTCCTCCCAAAGACATGCACTAGTAGGTTAATGGGCTCTGTACACAGTCCCACTACTTCCTGGACTTCAGGCAGCTGCTTTATTTCCTATCTTTCATTATTGGACAAATATTAATCCAGGTGCGTCTGACCACAGTAGTCACAATAAGAAGTAGCAGACACACCCGGATTAATCAGTGTGTCCAATAATGAAAGACAGGAAATAAAGCAGCTGCCTGAAGTTCAGGAAGTACTGGGGCTGTGCATAGAGCTCATTGGTTAATCTAAATTGCCCATAGGTGTGAATGTGTGAGTGATTGGTTGTTTGTCTCGATATGTCTATATGTCCAGGTTGTTACTGAAAATGAGAACTAGTTGTCAGTCAACTTACCTGGTTAAATAAGGTAAAAAAAAACAAAAAACAAAACATAAAATAAAATAAAATTCAATTCAATTCAATTAAAAGTTTAACTGGACTGGTTTTGTTCTTCAAAACAATTCTTCAGAACTCATGACGAAAGGTTTTAAAGAATAAAACCAGCCCATTTCTTTTCAACTATATTACCCACAGCATCCTCAAAAATTCCAAAATATGTGTGTCAACTTGACAGAATTTCTTCTAGCTTCAACTACTAGGACGTCAATATTAAGAGAACCTTATGTAAACCATTCTTGCTGCCTGTAGTTACATGTCTCAGCCAGCAGGTGGAGCCCACTTACAAAAAATGTGGTTGAAGTTAATTAACCCCGTCCTACCCCACCCCTCTCCAAAAACAGTGGCAGACTGAGCTGCAGGGTGCAGACTGCTGAGGAGGAGTCTGTTATCTTCTTCTCATCAGTCTGATTCACCAAGTCTGTGCTGTGTGTGAGGAAAACCTGGGCTACAACTGCTCTTCACAATAAAGTAGACAAGTTTTTTATTATATTTTTTAATTTCCTCTGGCTGCATGTTCCTGTACTTTACATAAGATCAAAAGCATATGCTGCACTTTCCTCACTGAGCTGATGATGAGTCATGGAGGCTTTCACAGTGAGAGTACAAGGCAGTGTATTATAAAGATGAAAGAGAGCAGTTTAGTTGAACAAGGCTCCTGTCTATAAAGAACCCTCCTCCTTCCATGAAGAATCAGACCTGCAGCTTTCCTTTCACATATGAATAAAGATGTCGACACCAGCTAAGCTTCATTTAGATACTGAACAATGAAGGAACAGCCCCAGGCGGATGAGAAAACTCCTTATTAAAGTATCACACAGGTTTTATTTAGGATGCGAGTTAGGTCTAGCCCTCAGGATATTTTCTGTCACTTCTTTTTCACTATGATGAATACACCCATAAACCTATTTATGGACATATCTGGTGAAAAGATGTAAATACCAATATTAAGGTAACACATTGATTCTGGGATTTTCTACCCCCCCCAACACACACCACCATTACCACCCCAAAAAAAAAAAAAATCTTTCATGACTTAATTTTCAATACCTTATTTGTATCAGGAAAGTTCTCTATTCTATAAGCTTCAGTTACAGTTCACGATAACTTTCCTACTTTATAATCAAAGGTTTTGTTTTTTTTTTAAACAGAAAAACACAACATACATATCACTTTAACAGCACCCACTTGGTACTATACACACCCACTACACAGCCAGGGCAATGAAACAGAAAAGCAGTAATAGCATTACATCACAATGATAATAAAATAAAATAAATTAAATTAAATTAAATAAGACATCTTGAATTAACTATAATAAGATACTGAATTTTTAAAAAATGGGGTGTGGGTGGGATTTATGTATGATAATACTTTTATTATGGGGCACTAGTCAGTTCAAATTGAATAAAACATAGGAAGTGGGACCAGTCCTGGTAGACTTTGCACTGACCATTCTTCAGTCTTGCAATGAGACTCTCAAAGGAGGCTGTGTCTGTCTTCAACTTTGATAACCTTTCTACTTAAAGTTACACATGCTTCTCTCCTCAGATTCTTTATATAAGAAAAAGCAGGAATAACAGTGTCAGAATACTCCATTATGAGTACACTGTTGCTCATAAAGTTGGAATAATTTTGTTTTCAGACATATTCCTCTTTTTATCCCTATTTATACACATCAGCAATTACTTTTGACCAGGTGCAATCATTACAAAGTCCCAGTTACACTTCATTTATCAAGAATAAATCATATTACCACAATCATTTTATAAGAAGAGGTTAAAATATTTTATTCTAACTTCATGAGCAAAAGTGTGCCATAAACAAATGGCTCCTTTCAATAGGTTTACATGCTACAGATTATTACATTATTCTGTTTTACTAACAAATACACATAAGTGATGAACTGATTCAGTGAGCAGCTCCTCATTTCTTACAGAGCTATTAGCCTAATTTGCAAGAAAGCACAAAGATGGGACAATGCCAGGATTCCCTAGGCTCATCTGACTTGTGAAAGAGTGTTTCTGGAAGCACCAGGCATCATTTTCACACATGGATTGGCCACCACAGAGTCTAGACCTGATCCCCATTGAGAATCTATGGGATGAGGAGACTTCACACAGCAATCTGACTCTCCCATCATCAACACAAGATCTTGGACGAAAATGAATGCAACTATGTATGCAAAAAAAACCCCAAAAAAACATTCTGACATTTATTGTGACGCTGCATAAACATTGTGTGGCATAAAGGATGCCACAATGAATGCATTCTGTAATTGATGCCAAATGTGGTTACATTTTTTTTTTATTTTATTTGTTTTGATCAGGCAGCGTTTTATTTGTTATCATGAATAGGCTGTAATAAAAACAACTATAAGCTCAACAAAATATAGCGGAGCACCATACTTGCCTATGAGATAAAGAATAAAGCATAAAATGGAAATACTTAAGTACCTCAAATTCTTATTTCATTACAGTACTTGTGAAAAACACACTTTGCTACTAGTGCCGCTCTTTACTGTCTGTGCTTTGTCTAATCAGATGTGAAATTAGCTAACTGGAGGAGTGAGACTCGATAAATCCATAGTCTGACTCTTTTACATGCAGGCCAAGACCTACAGGAAGTTGGAGGTTTGATCCCTGGCTCTGGTCCACATGCTGATGTGTCCTTGGGCAAGACACGGAGCACAAACTTTCTTCTAGTGGCTGTTTCATCGACCTAGTGCATGTGTGTGTGGTAAGGTGAAGATGACACTGGACGGTTTGTAGTTTTAATCTCGGTTTCTGTCCATACATATAATGAACACAGGGAAGTGCTGATGTGTTAAATAGACGTCTAATAATTCCGAGGTTGTGTCTGCTGAAGGAAATTAGACACAGTCACGGGAAAGATGTGGCTCCTGTCAAGTGTCAATTACCGTCACAACCTAAAAAATGCTACGTCTACTATGTCTAGAGCAGCTTTATTAGTTTTTCACAACTGTATATGTTCACAGCAGCCAGGACAGTGCCCTGTATATATCACTGACTGGCAAAATCCAGCCAAATATCACATAAAACAAAACATATTTTGCCACTTTTTTCCCATTCTGTTGCTTGATTGCACAGAATCCTATGTTAATGCATACATTTATTATATTATGGTGTTTGGAAGGGGTTATGCTACTGTGTGTATGGGTGAAGATGCCGCCGGGCTGTTCTTAGCTCTAATCTTGGTTTCTGTCCCTTCATATAATGAGCACAAGGAAGCACTCATTACAAAAAATAGACATTTAAGTAAGAGTGAAAATCATTCAGTAGTAAACAAGTGGTGCCAGGCACAACAAAACCCCACCCCTCACATGTATTGTAGCTTATTTTGGCATTGATCCAGCTGATGCCAGCATATCAATTGCCTCTATATATGTGCCAAGTTTGAAGTAAATTGAAACAAAATTGTTGTATTTATAGACGTTTGAAATTTTGTCCATTATAAGTAAATGGGAGAAAAAAAAAGATTTTAAAAATTCATAAATTTGAACTTTGACCTACTTTACCCAAAATATAACCACATCTATTCTGAGTCACTGGCAATATATAAACTCAATTTGGTATGAATTCAACCAATAGTTTTGCTGCTACAGACATTTGAAATTTTGCCCATTATGAGTAAATGAGGAAAAAAAACAAGATTTTAAAAATTCATAAAAGATTTGAACTTTGACCTACTTTTCCCAAAATGTAATCAGATCTATTCTGGGGCACTGGCAATCTATAAACGCAATTTGGTATCAATTCCACAGATAATTCTGCTAGAGCGTTAACAAAAAAAAAAAAAAAAAAAAAAAAAAAAAAAAAAAAAAAAAACAGTACACTTTGCCTCTCCTTCAGGGGATGGGGTAAATATCATATCTTCAAAAATGACTTCAACAAATGTATTAATCAACTAAGGACTGAAGCTCTGAAGTATCACAACAGGAACCGTTTAGGAGCTGGAGCGGCTTCCACAGCAGACGTCAGCGAGGCAGGGTCTAAATTTGTTTACCTGCCTTCAGCGATATTTCAGTCATCCAACCGTAAGCTGACTCACTGCTGTCCAATTAGATGCTAAATGTTTGGATTCTGCCATGCCTCCTCACCCGTTATCTGGTTTTGTTCCACACTCTGTCCTGTTTATCTGAATATAAATTCCCCCAAACCGCATTAAAATGGAAACTTCTGTGGGTGGATGCGCTTCATGTTCGAAGCCTCACAAAGGCTTGGTCCCTGCACAGACGAGCGGCTCAGTGGGGGCAGAGAGCTTTGGCAGGTTATAGCTCAATGTGCCGCCGACAGTAACGGACTCCATGCCTGAATGTGTCTGACAAGTCAGAGCGCTTTCAGATTTATGACAAGAATGGAAACAACATGCGCAGGAAGTGTATGAGTGTATGCATGTGTGTGTTGTTTATACCGGAACACATGCAGCTCTGTCTTAGACCACAGGTGTGCTTGTCACATCACAGATACAACCTGTCCTCGGTGCTGTGTACAGCTGTCAGATTATTTTCTGTGTGAGACACTGAGGTTTTGGGTTTTTTTTTCATCAGTCTGACTGTAAACTATCGTGTCCACATGTATGTATTGTATAGAGTCAGCAGCTTTCACATGGATCTGCAGTCGTGGAAAGTTTATCCAAGGGTTGCACTTTAAGATTATAAAGTGCATATGACTTAAATCTAACTGCACAACATTTATCTGACAGCTTTAAGATTAATTGATTATTTAACAAACAAAAAGATATACAGCAACTGGGTAGTCATATCCAGAAGACAATGCCAAATTAAACAAGCAGTGCCAGGCACAACAAACCCCGCCCCTCGCACATATTTTGCCCATTATAAGTAAATGGAAAGATTTTAAAAATTCATAAAAAAATTTGAACTTTGACCTACTGTTCCCAAAATATAATGAGACCCTATCTGGGTCACTGGCAATCTATACATCAAATTTGGTATTAATTCAACTAATAGTTATGTTGCTACAGACTTTTGAAATTTCGCCCATTATAAGTAAATGGGGGAAAAAAAAGATTTGAAAAACTCATAAACAAGTGGTGCCAGGCACAACAAACCCCGCCCCTCGCAAACATTTTGGCTCTTAATGGACATCTCCCTCTCAAAATGTGAGACTATGGGTTTCACCTTTCAAGGTCACTCAAGGTCAAAGGTCATGATGCCATTTTGAAGCCCATGCCAGGTTTCCTATTTGTCAATAATAGTAACTAAGTCTCTATCTCCACTCGTTTTTCCGTTGCAGTCCATTTTAGTTTTTTTTAGGTATTGACCAAATGACCCCCGACCTCTTCAGTCAACAATAGGTCAAAATCTATACACACAAGATGCAGAA
>JAPQRP010000020.1:13362861-13384381 GCA_037367295.1 Apogon hyalosoma
ACAAACAAACAAACTAAAAACTGAACCAAAAACAATATCCCTTGCCTTCCCTTCGGGGTGGGGTGGGGGTAAACTTTGACCTACTTTTCCCAAAATGTAATGACAACTATTCTGGGTCATTGGCAATCTATAAACCCAATTTGGCAGAAATTCAACCAATGGTTTTGCTGCTAGAGTGTTAACAAAGAAACCAAACCAAAAAACAATACCCCTTGCCTCCCCTTCGGGGGCGGGGTAATAAAACTCAGAACAGATATCAAAACATTCACTGCAAAGGTTATGAACTGGCAGAAAATAAAACAAGAATGTACCAGTGTCTAAAATGTATTATGTTTGGTGAGGTCAGACTGTTTTTCTTTTTCTTTTTCTCTCTCTCTTCCAGAAAAGAGGACGCAGTCTTTTCACCAGTTATTTTCTTACATGTATAATGTGTATTGAAACAGATCTCTGAATTTCTTTCACATTATCTGACATACATTTGTAAATACAGGACTTTACCAGTTTTTTTTTTTGTTTTTTTTTTTGTTACTGTAATATATGTACAGGTTCTGCTCATGATCTGCTAAGATTTTACCTTCTACAGTCTCTTATTTCTGTTGTTTGACATTGTGATGGAGATTCACAAGTGCTTTGACTAAACCCTGACTTTCCTGAGCTTTAATTTATGTCTCCATGATGTTGAGTTTTATCCTGACAACAGTTTTAACTCCAACTCTGAGTAACTGATGCAAAGGCTTTAAATTTTTATTTTTATCGTGGACTTGTTTGTTAAAATTTACATCCTTATAAGACAGCAGTTATTGAATGCCTCCATCGTGTTTGACTGCAGCTTTGGACGGCCATATTTTTGCCGTATGGTGTTTGTTTTTCTGTTTTAATTAACTCCTTTAAGTTTTTATACTGTGCAGATGAATAATGCAGTGATGATTTTTCCACTTGAGGTTTTGCCTTGACTCATTTTGAGCCCATTCCTCAAAGCATAAACGATTCTACTGTACTTTTACAAGTATTTATTCAAAGGATTATTTCAATTTCTGCAATGTAATGATCTCAAACTGAAACACTGAACACTAAAAAACAACATGGCAGTAACACAGGAATATCCTTAATTTTTCATACTACTCATGAGCCTTTCAGTTATTAAGAATCAGCAGTCTCATCCATTACATAATGGACCATACTTAATGGATTCTGAGAGTAAATTCAAGTTCAAATGGTTATTGATCCTGGTACAGAGGTCATGTGTCAGGGTCTCAGTCACTAAACGCTAAATGAAAATGCTGTGATCGATAGTGGCACTTTTTAGGCCGACTGCAGTTCAATGCTCACGGGTCAAACTTGTTTTTAAATCATGCCTTTTAGCTAAATGTTCCAATGTGATGTAGCTCATTCACAAAAGGACTCAATCTCTCACACAGTCACACAGTTTACAGAGAACATGATGCAAACTTAGAGATGTTTCTGTTCTTATGATAAGTATTAAGTATAAGTCCGACATACAAAAATGTTTTTTGTACATTATGACAGGATAGAAATGCAAAAATGCAAACATTGGCATGACTTTAGCATACAAAATGGAACACTAGATCACATTATTATGATGTAATATCAAAGTCTATATGTCATTTCAAAATATATCGATATATAAAGCCCATATACTGCACAACCCTAACAGGAAGCTGCTTTTTAACCCATAAAGACCAAAAAGTATTTTTGTAGTGACTTTCAAATGTACTTTTCTCTTCGCTTAACCTTTCTTATGTGATTCATCACCATTTTTAAATAATATTATCTTCTACATTTTGCATTTTTGTATGAAAATCAGGTATTTTCCTCTATTTAATTTGCTGACCATACAGATGTTCATAAAACCGCAGTGTTAATTAAGGCTGTTACATCGAAACAGAGAAAACTGAAGAAAAATGGACTTTTTCCAGCAAAATAAATCATTAACTGAGCATAAAAACATCTGTCTATGAGGATTTTATTGGTGAATCAATGTTGCAAAAAATTAGACTTTTCTTTGTTCAAGATAGAGCCTCTGAACGTCAAAATAAGATACATCTGATGTCAGTGAAAAGCTGAGATGCTGTATTTTACCTGAATTATTTAAGTGTATTGATAGGATTAGTGGTTGAAAAGTCATTTTAACATTTTAGATCAATGGATGTGTATGGATGCCAGTGGGTGTTTAGGTCTTTGAGGGTTTAAATAACTCAGTACAGTTGTACGATTACTTTCCTGTATAAATAAAATGAAATGAAATGCTGCAACTGACAACTCCTCATCCTGCTTTGAAGGGCTTTAATGCGTTTTTTTTGGGGTGGGAGGGGTGAGCTGAGCCTTTGATGGAGATTCGCTCACTCATTACTGTCTATATGATTTACTTCCTACTTGACAACCACAGACCCCCTTCCTCTTCTCCACTCGACCCTTTTGTCTATTTCTGATCTTACCCCACATATCAGCTTCTTATCCCGTCTGAGCTCCTGTCTCCATCAGGCAAAAAAATATTCATCATTCTTCGGCCTTTGATGGTGCTGCTGCTAATTTAGGCCCTGAGCAGGGACTGCGATCCTGACAGAGATTTAGTATGCAAAATTAATGCGCCGTTCTGCCGTTGAAACAGATAGTTGGAGACCTGCAGTTTGGAGGCTAAAACCGACTCCTTCTGCCATTTAATCTCTGTCACTCTGCACCTTCAACCTCCGCAGTCACATAGCTGTGGGTGAACTGAGGTTGTTGTGTTTTTATTTGGGATCATCCTGAGTCGTGTGGATGGAGGCTGAGCCGGCAGAGCTTTGTAGATAATTAGCTCCATAGCAGGAGTGCTGCCCAGTTCACTACTCCCTAAATTTATAACGTCTCTTTTTATTAGACAGCCACAATGTGACAAACCACACAGGAAGTAGAAAAAGTGAATTAAATTATCACTCCAGGACAGATGAGGTGCCAGCACATACTGTTGACTGTAAATTGTGTATACATACTAGAGTTACCTTTTTTATACAGTTAGATTTAGTATATTAGTGCTGTCAAATGACTAAAATGTTTAATTTGATTAATTACAGGGTTGCTGTGGATTAATTTCAATTAATCACAATTAAATATCATTAATTTTTAATCTATATTAATCACACTTCATTTTGCATGAGCAAACAGACTCAAGAAAGAAGGGAATATACAATACATGCACTTAATGTGTTTGTCGCAAGCTGGGCAATGTGTTAGCCAAAGTGCTAGCAGAATCCCCAACTAACGTATGCTTCACGTTAATGTGTTTTAAGATGGAAGTGCTTTGGTGAAAAGAAAACGTATTGTGTGTGCGACCCCCGCCCCACGGGGGATTTAAAATGAGTGCGGCCGTGTACAGTAAACAAACATATCAACGCAGCTGTGTACAGTAAACACACATATCAACGCAGCTGTGTACAGTAAACAAACATATCAACGCAGCTGTGTACAGTAAACACACATATCGATGCGACCAGAAAGATGTCGAACTGGGAGACACCAAGATCCGCAAGCTGTTGTCACTTCGGGCAGAGGAGTCTATCCATGCTAACATTTGTGGAACGGTGACAGACGGGCTGACTGGAGAGGTTAGCAACACTGCTATACTTGGGCCTCGGGGTATTTCTGACGCACAAGGTATACATCACACTACACTATACGCCGCCCCTTTGATTCCGGAATACAGGTCCACTGTGTAAAAGTCCAGCCCGTCTCAGCTCCGTTACTCCTTTGTCTTGACTGTGGAAATCAGTCAATGGTGGAAAAAAGGTGGGATCAAAATCTCATCTTTTTTCCAGGATCTCTGTGTAAAAGTGGCTAGTTTGACGTCTGCAGGTAACTGGGATTACGCCTGACAAATATGATGACAGTGTAACAGAAAATACATCCATTGTCCTGCTGTTTATTTTGTGCCACAAATCACACTCTTTATGCCATTTTTTGTCATTTGTCTGCTTTGTATTGTTACATGTGGCTTAGATGTAGGCAGGAAATTTGCATTTAGATAACACAAACAAACATGAATGAGAGTAAATGGAGTCATTCTGAACAGCAAATGTTTGTATGAATGTTCCAAACAGAAACAGAAAAGCAAAATGATCAAATGTGATGCTGTAGCTGAAGTACAGGATAGTTATATATAGTGACACAATGTATATAATCAAGAAAATTATGGTTTGAGACAAAGGCAGCATCAAGGAAAGGCCTAAGACTCAAAATGAGACAGAAAATCATTGAAAGATTTTAAAACAAGGGAATAGATTTCTTTCTTTCTTTCAGTCTGTCTATTTCTTTCTTTCTTTCTCTTTCTTTCTTTCTTTCTTTCCTGTCTGTGAAACATTACTTCCTTTCTTTAAAACATTCTCTCCCATCTTCCTTCTGCAGGTTCCTTCCTTCCTACCATAAAAGCATTTCCTCTGTTCTTCCTTTTTTTTCCCCTTCCTCTGACAAGTTTCTCAAAAGAGGATTAGAAAGAAGTTGGATATTACTCCCTTTCCTTTAGTGGCACTTTTTTGGTGATTATGTCACACTGTGGACAATATTAGGATTTGGGATTTGACTCTATATGATTGGTTATTAATGAAAGTGCACAAATGACTGATTAGGTTGAATTAAAACTCAAATATACAAACTTTAAATAGATAAAATAACTAAAACTTCAGAACAGTAAAGCAAAATGTGACTCATTTTTATCTGTTTTACACAACACCTCTTTCTGGTCAGTGTCACTAATCGGTGGTAGAAACACATTGGACCTGTAAATTAGTCTTTTGCTATTATCTAATTGCACAGGCTGATATTACAATTGGAATCTGATTAATTACACAATTCTTTCCACTACTGTGCAGAGAAGATTAAAACACAGAATCTGGTGAAATTGCAATGTGTACAGATCTCTAATCACTCAGACACTTCTACATCAACAACCATCGTTTACCTCTACCTGATAAAACAGCATTACAGATCAACTAATATGTTCCGTTTCATGGTCACTCACAAATACTTAGAACCAACATACATTCTGAGTAAAACTAAACTGTGAATATCTCATCTGATGATCCTCAGGATTATTATGATAACGTCGGTCTGCCACAATTATTACATAATCGTCATATTGCAGTTGTTTGAAATAACTGTGTTTCTTTTACATTTCACATGATAATATATTTTACATAGTCATATAAAATCAATCGTTGATAATAGAATAGATATAGCATGTTTTATCTTTATGTCCACATTGTTTACCACCCTTTAAGTGATGCTACACGAATAACACCATCTCATTTAATCACATCCCAATCTTTTTCTGGAGCAAGTTCCACGGAGAATTAGCATTGCATTTTGTTTGATTTTAAACTTTGGCTGAATATGTCATTAATGTACTTTAAGTCGTGTCATATTTGCCAGGTTCAACCTTTTTTTTTTTTTAAACAGAAATATAATTCATTATATATGTTTCAAAACAATAAATGGGTCTTCTTCATTAGGTGTATAGGTGTATAATAAATCAGTTATTAGACTTATAAAACAGCAGTGGCATGAAGTTAGCAAATTTGACAATAATGCTATCAATGACAATTATATGCAGAACAATTAATCATCAATTCAAATGTCAATATTTTGACAGACATATTACATGCTTCCACATATGCCAGTGTGTCTACCAACATGAGGTTTTCTTTTTGCACAGTAAAGCTTTGACAGACAACTACAAATTGTTGTATTTGATAAAGGTTTACCAAACTAATCCTGAGTCTATGTGGTTACACACAATCTACTGTATCTGCTTTGGTCCCTGTTGGTGTCTTGTTTTTTCTCCATCTGTCTAGAAATGTGTTGTTAGTATCAGCAAACACCAAAACACTGTAAGTGTGACATGATGAAGAAGGACAACGAGAGTGTATGAGTTCAAAGGCAGCACAAAGTTCAGTGTGTCTGTTGTTCCTTCAGTGTCTTCATCTCCTCCTCTCATGCTGCCATTCAGAGCTCAGACAACCGCCCTCCTCCCTCCTGACTGGACCCACGATGTGCAGCATTAATTCAAAGTGACAGAACAGCAGAGCCTCTAGGAGCTTGTGCGTGTGTGTATGTGTGTGTGTACACATCCCTGTAAATGTGTGAATGTGAGACTTGGCATATCACAGGGATATGAGTCACCACTCTCCCTCCTGTATGCAGCTCATCTGTTTTGATAGGTAGCCTTCACTGGTGCAGACAAATCCACCCAGAAACAGTAAAACAGAGGTAAAACAACAGCTTTTGCAAGTGTGGTTCCATTTCCAGATACATTTTGAGGTTTGTGTGTGTATTCTTCTAAAGAAGCCATCCCCCACAGCTGAACCACAAGAGGGCACACTCAAAATAACCACGGGGGGGGCAAATATCAAAGAGATGCTCACAGACAGGCTGCCATACAAGGAGCAATACAAAACAGCAGGGAACCCGAAGAGTGATTAGAGCCAGAAATGACACTAATGAATGCATGACACACCTGCACAAACAACAATTATATTAAACCAAAACTGCTTTCTTGAGGCCACGATTATCATATTTAAGCAATAAGATAAACAAATCTGATCTTTTGGGTTGTGAAAACATTAGAAAACACATGTGTTCAAGTAGGAAAGAAAAAACAAAAGATGAATATACCATAGAGGAGTAATTAACTACATTTAGTTAATTCATAATTTTCTGGCACTTTGCTTCACTGATATTTGCATAGTAAGTCATGTTGTGACTGTTTTTATTTCATTAACTGCAAGTTAATGACTGACACTATAAAGTTCAGTCATAAAAGTAAAGATATGGTTTTATTCTGTTAGTGTTATGATCTAATATCATTAAAATTCAACTGAACATAACTGACACAAAATAAGAAAACAGATCATACTGTGTGGCTGAAGTCTGTGCTGCCTGAAAGTCATTCCAGCTTTTAGAAGTATAATATGACTGCAAAATGCAATATCTACAAATTATTCACCTTATGTCATATAGGCCTATTATGCTGAATTATACGACACGTTTTAAAAAGGTGTACAAATTCTGAGAAACTTAGATATATATATATATATATCAAAAGTTCAACAACTTTCATGTTACTAAGTTGGAAAAGCTTTGCATTAAAAGGAGTTCCCTAATAAAATAGTTTCACAGAGTAAGTGGTGGAACACTTAGCACAAGCACAGAACAAACATGTGCTTGTATTTACGTCAGTCAGTCAGTCAGTCAGACAGACAGACAGATACTTTAATGATCCCCAAGGAAATTGTGTGGCAGTCTGTTGCTCACATTCATACATACAAGGCAGAATAAATAATATCATCAAGTTAAAAAAAGGCAATAAAATCATTAAGTTAAAAATACCATACTAAGATAACAATAAATGGATAAATATTACACTAAAAAAGCGAGAACTGAGTGCAGAGGAGTTAAAGGGCACTGCAGAGCCAGAGATCAGGACATTTGTGACTCCACTCTATAAGCCTACTAATTAGTTCTACTCCACTACACAAACATTATCCTTTCCTCTCCTAATTTCCTCCTAATTTACTTGATTAGATTCTTTTCTTCTCAGTTTTTCAGTTTGAGTTACTATTACAATGCACACAAAAATGAACAGTCATAATCCAGTTACAGATTATTCTGAGATTGGCTGCTCTACACCTGTATATATACTTAAGGCAGTGTTTTTCAACCTTGGGGTCGGGACCCCGTGTGGGGTCGCCTGGAATTCAAATGGGGTCCCCTGAAATTTCTAGTAATTGATGAAAATAAAAACTCATTAATAAAAAATGTATGGCGAGTTGAGAGAAACAATCACTATACATAAAAGACATGACAAACTGTGAAGCTGAAACTGAAGCACTGTGGTACTGTTTATCTGTTAAATGTTCATTGTGGCCAGTTTAAGATGGACAGACTGTACATTTCCTGACCAAGGAAAATAAAATTCTCCCTTTGTGCAGTAATCTACACCTGGCTTTTCTGCCTCCATCCATAATATACATAATATAGACTAAATATCATCTAAAATGAATGCAACATAGTATACCAAACTATTACATGATCAAAAACAAATTAATTTTAGCAAAAAAAAAAAAAGTCTCTGTTTTGAATGTCTGGGGTCGCCAGAAATTTATGATGTTAAAATGGGGTCACGAGCCAACAAAGGTTAAGAACCACTGACTTAAGGGGAGGCAGGACTCACTCCTCTACTACTGTACAGAAACGCAGCATTTGTTGTATGTTTTTCTTTAAGCCACGATACTACATTCTCTTCTGTCTTCTCACTGTCTTGTCTGTGGTGTGAGAGTAAATCAGGTTTTCTCTGTCAGTACAATGCCCGGCCTGTCTGAGCTGAATGGACGGACCCACGTGCCAGAAGAGGAAAGGAAGAGTGAGGGGTTTTGTGTGTTGGGGGGAGGCAGTGGAAGTATACTCCTCTGCATTTAAAGCTTTTGCACCTCCTCCTTGTGCTTTTGTATTCTGTGTAATTCTGGCACTCTGCTCAAGGCCTGGATAATGTATGCAGATAGCAGGTCTGATGTACTGTACATGCATGAGAGAGAGAGACTGAGTAAAAGTGAGAGACAAAGAGTATTACTCATCCAGAGGGGGGTGGTTTTAAGGTGGACTATAGTCTATGGATAACTGCCAACTCTATTTCTTTCTCACCGTGCCAGTCTGTAAGTAGTTACAATTTAAAAGCCTCCGTCGACTCTTCCTGCTCCACCTCCTCTCATTTGGGCCCTCTGTGCGTTGGCCTTTCATTCAGGTCTGTATTAGTGCTCTCTGTGTTTGAGAGACAGCGTGGTAATGCCTACGTCTTGGTCTTTGTAAGACAGGCTAAGCTCCAGTCGAGCTGACCTGGATTTACATCACTGGAGCTGGAGCTGTGGACTGGTTTAACACAATGAAGCAGAAGAAACTCTAACCCACAGACTTTAAAACAGACTAAATGAATGTGATTTGTCTAATGAATGTGTGTAAAACCGAAAAGAATGAATCAGTTATCTGTGAATGATGAGTATGTTTGTCAGTAGTTGTATCCTAATATTCTGCCAATGTTTGTAATAATAGCCCGATCAGAATAAAATACTTCAGGGACAGAAACATGGCAACACAAAAACAAAAATATCAAACATGCCAACAAAAATGTGCCATTTTTAGTCTCAGAGAACTTGCAAGATTAAAGGATTCTTGAAAAGCCTGATGATTAAATGAAAATAAGATTGAGGCTGAAATCTATCAAACCAAATTTAAAATTGCTGGAAGGGATTAAAGTCAAAATGGTTGCATTTCCACAAGACTAGTCACTTCACAGCTATTGAGCCACTTTGTGTATATATCAAATATGTTGTAGTGTGATTAAAACTGTGTGGGTTTATTATCTTTCACATAAACACCGGAATCTCTAAATAGAATGATATCAGACAAACTGAAGAAATGTTATCCATGTTATCACAGCTACTATGTTTACTTGATTAGCTAGTGAAGTTTCAAACCCAAATAATCTTGCTTTAAAACATTATTTTTAACATGGACTGTATTTTTGAGTGATCAAGTGTGATGCTGAATTCGTGATGACTTATCATTAAACTCTTTGCAGCGCAACTACAGACAAGAATACTGCTCTGAGGAGTTAATGAAGATCAGTCCAAAGTTTAAAGGAGAAGGAACTTTGGACGTCACCGCTGATAGTTTTGTTTCATTTATGTTTCATGTTGTATTTTGCTAATTTCTACTATTGAAATTACTCCACTTTCATTCTTGACACATTTAGGCAGTTAGCTGTCAACGAGAGAACTATTGGAGTAAATTAACATTACTCTTTAGTATAAGAAAGTCAAAATTACAAAACAAAACTATTAAATCTGTTGCTACAGTTGGACCATAATAGCCCAAACACAATGCATTCCTTCTAGGGCTGACAAAATTAATGCATTAACGCAGATTAATCCATCATCATGATTAATCTGATTTTAAATTTCAACACAATGAACCAATCGGCAGTGCAGAATGACTTTGAACATCTCTGGCAATGCATTTGGGTCAATTTGTACAAGCAGAGTTAGCGTTGCGCATGCGCAAATGGGCAGGTATCTGGTAGAGACAGGCAACAGAACCAAGATGTTAAACAGCACACTGGCCCTCTGGATGGAAATATGAGGACAAAAAAAACCCAAGACAGAACAGTTATTTCAAGTTGTTTTGTTGAAACTGTTGAAGGTGGTTAATAAACACGTTACATATATATTCACTTCTTTCTTGAGTCTGTTTGCTCATTCAAAATGAAATGCAATTAATATAGATTAAAAATGAATGATATTTAATTGTGATTAATCAAAATTAATCAACAGCAACCCTATGATTAATCTGATTAAAATGTTAATCGTTTGACAGCAGTGGTTCCGTCATATTCACACCTTGCTAAAGTAAACTCCTGCTTACAGCCCAACATAGTGGAGTCACTCCCTCTGTAGATATAAACAACCACAGACACCTTATTTTCAAGTGCTTATTCAGTAACTAAAAACAAACAAACAAAACTCCTAAACTTCCCTAAATCTTACACACTGGACCTTTAACTAAAACTTTCCCCCCAATAACCCCCTAATTACATGCTTATTAGATTTAAATAAGCAAGTCGTTGTACATGAATAACAATTTTACGTGAATGTAAAGCAAATACGCTATATATGCTAAACTGGTATAAATGTGTACCTGAAGAGAAAGTGTTACAGGTTTAATTAGTCAAAAATAGTAATCCATTCAATGTTTATAATCCTTCAGAACTGAGGAAAGATTGCAGTTCATTTTTCATATGATCTTATGCTCTGATTGCCACCCCTAGGACAACACCATCTGACAAAAGCAAAGGTGACAAACTCTTGTTTACTAATCCCATGTACACACACACACCCACACAAACATACACCAGGCCAACATGCCAGCAAAACACTGAAGACGGCATGGGTATTTGTGACATATGAGCTGCGACACACATCAGAGAAAAGAGTGGGCTGTGTTTATGCAGCAGCTAAACACACAATCATACAGTAAATGGGAATCAAGAGAGTGGGTGGGCATATGGTGACACAAAAAATGAGATTAGACCACAGCAGTTTGGTGGTGGTGGTGGGGTACAACGAGGGAAAGAAAACAAGAATGCATCATGGTTGGAAGGAAATGTGGCTGGCAGTGGTTTCTCAGTGATGCCATGCCAGCTGCCCGCTCTGTTTCCAGCTAATAGCCAAAAGGAGCAGCACTGTTAGCAGCAGCAGCAGCAGCAGCAGCAGCCGACCCCCTCCTCACATTCATATCATGCCTGATGGAAAAGCCTGATACAAAGCTCCAACAGAGAACAGTGTTACTCATACTGGGAGCCACTCCTAATCTATCTGAGAGGAGGGCACTGCTGTGTTTAATAGAAAACAAAATGGAGAGGAAGATTGTTCAGGGCCAGAGAAAGGGCAGCTGAGAGAGATTATGAGTAGGTGGGTCTGAATGAGTCATAAAGGTCTAAGCAGGCTGAGAGGAGAGGCATATTACAGAGCAAGCATGTGAGTAATTCCTGATCTCATTAAGATTTACGTAAAGCTGGTTTTTCACATCTATTCTTCACCTCTGCTTGGGTCAGAGCAGTCAGATTGTAAATAAAGAACAACAGCCTTAAAACAAATCTGTTTAGCTCTGCCGTCAGTGGTCAGGATGCATACATATATGTCAACATTCACATATGTCTTCTGCACTGCACTGTGAACTGAACGATCAACCAACAACGCATGAAAATAATTTGCGCGTAAAAATTTACCTAATGGAAAAATGACAATTTCACCAAAACTCTCGTTTTTCCATGAGCAGTTTTTATGCTGGCAGGTGGTGGTTTTTCAGACGTACTGAAATAGGTATATCATAAATCCACAACTAGAGTCACATGAATTAAAAAAAAACAAAAAAAAACAGATGACGGACATTACAACAAGCGCAGAAGAGTTTTAAAAGAAACATGGCACAGTATGTGTGGACAACCAGGAAACTGAATCATATTTTAATTTAGAATGGGATAGAGGGGTAATATATAATAATAATGAATATATCTGTAAATCAACACAATATTTACATTTGTCGCCATGTTTATGGAATGACTTCTCATGTCATCTCGCGATAATAAAGAAATCATCGCATTTGTGATTTAATGGAAAAACTGACAGTACACACTTGTTTTTTTTTTTACATTTAGTAAATATCAGTCAAGTTTTGCACAGATGTCCAAAGGAAAAGCCACTACTGTTGCACACACAGCACTATTTTATGCTTTAACTGTCATTGTTAGATATTTATGTTACATGTTTGTCTAATGCATCATTTATCATCTTACATTCTTTATTTTAATTTTATATACAGACTAGTCCTCTTTTTGCTTAACTGACTGTTTTTCTCATCTTACAAATTCTATTGCACCATTATAAGAATCACTTTTATAAACAGACCTAAACTGAAGAAGTTTTATTAATTTTGCAGCAGACACATCATCTGGCAAAAAAAAAAAAAAACAAAAAAAAAACCCCTCCAAAAAACAGTAGATTTCTTTACTTTATCTTCAAGGACAATTAGAATTTTTAAGTTTACCATACTTTACCTCTAGATGTTCTCAGTTTTGCCAATATATTTATCTTTTTTCATAATTGTTTTGCTATTTTTAATGTTTTTTTTTTTTTTAATATGTTTTGATGCATTTCCTTCTACTGTTTTTCTACATCTCTATCATTATTCATTCAGTTCGTCCACAGGTTCACGTTTACTGGATTACCTTTTTTTTTTATTGCATCACCACTGCTTCTTCTTTCTCACCTCCTATAAATGTAATATACATGACATAAATTGCCTGGTATGAGTGATGATGCTATATATGTTACCTATAAGGTGACATATTAATCCTCATATATAAATTTTGTGGATATGGTAGGTCTATATGTAGAAATAAGTTCATTACTAGGGCTGTGTACCAAACTTTGATACTTTTACCTGTAGTGACCCAATTATTTACATGCAGCAGAGTCTTGAAAAGTGTCTTATCATTTGATCCCAAATATCCTCAACATGAGTGCACACAGCATGTACACACAGCTTTTTAACATGTTTATTTATGATATCTGAACAGAAGGCAGGTTGTTGTAAACAGAAAAGTAAAACTAAACAATTGAAAATGAAGTTGAACTATACTGAAAAAAAAAAAAAAAAAGATTCGAGTTTACTTAATTTTATTGTGGACATTGGTCCCACACAATCAGAATAAGGAGATAACATGCTTTTTCACTTTGTTTCTATGAACTACTGCATGTAAACTCATTGCATTTAATTCAAATCATTATGCTTGAAAGAATCACATTAATGCAACACATAATTTCCCAGTTACTATCATATAAATTTATTGCATAGTGTAACAGTATTTAAATCATGTCCGGGACACTGTGGTAAAAACTTGTATGGTAGCATTCAAGAGCTGGAATCGAAGACAAAATATCAGTAATACTGCCAGCAGTTTTTGATGATACCCACCTCTATTTACCACATACACAAAATGCACATAGTTGAATTTGTAGATTTGTACAAAGTCCATGTAGCAAATGTGTCCAATTTCTAATAGGCTTCATGTTTAGTTTGTAGGTTTTCACGCCATATGTTCAATAATATATATGGAGATTCAACATTTATTACATTTGCATAAGGGCTGTGATGTAAATGACACCTCAATTAAATTTCTTCAGAGAAATAAACAAGGTTGAATGAATGACTGAATGAACGAACGAATGAATGAAAATGTTTTCCAGTGACTATGTTAAGCTTTCAAATTGCTGACTAATGCATTGCATGATACTTGCATAACAGATCAGAGGAAAAAGCAGAAGAACTGGCTGTCTGGGGAATTTTCTAGAGTTGGCATCTGGCCGAAATGGAAAATATAGGCTTGAGTCTCACCTAGACTACCAGGCTATACACACCATGTGACTGGGATTTGTCACAACGGGCAATTCAGGGGGAGGGTCGAACTCAAGCAATTCAGATGTAGGAGCTCTTTGTAAGAAAAAAAACAAACAAAAAAAATCCCTGTTAGCCTGCCGTGGATCGTCCGTGGAGAAACACCGATACCGTGTGAATCCTTCGGGCTGCGTTCGCCTCCTCTGCTCGGTGGCATTTTCAGCACCACGGGGCAGTGGACAGCTCCGCACTGATGCGATATTAGACCACCAGCCTCCCGCGGGGATGAGAGTGGTCATTTTCACATCACAATCCGACTACAGTGACACATCCTGCTGTAAAACCCAAACCTAAAGGCGTGTAATCCAGCTTTCTTGCCAGTGTACCGTCGTGACCATGGCAACAAAGGAAACAATAACTTGACAAACCGGGCTTAAGCATCACATCACAGGAAGGTCTAACATGCCGGAGCATCCATCCATCCATCCATCCATCCATCCATCTGCAAATGCAAAAATCACCCATTTTTACATGAGTAACCTCAGGAAGTTCACACGTTTCACTGCAACCGACAGTAAAGGCGGAGTCTGGTGAAAGCAATCAATCGTCCTGTGGTGATAATTAGGTTTTCCACACCGCATACCACTAGAATAGTCGGATTACAAAGCCTGAATCATCACCCAGTGCATGAGTCACTGTGTGGTTACCATCCGCTGAGGTGCAGTGGAGCACCACGGGTTCCACCGGAGCCGCACAATAAAAGCCCAAAGTCATGCTGATGTATGTAACTAAACGATTAAGCAATTTCCCTCGCAGCCAGAAGGCGTTTTACTCCCCTCTCCCCCTGTGGAGGCTGCGAATGCACCCAGACATGGAGCACCGGCGGCTGCCTACCTGTCTCCAGGTGCAGAGAGATCCTCGCCTCGTTGATGTAAGGCGTGTCACTCTTGGACCGGACCCTCCGGATCGGTCTGCGGTCTACCTCCTCCTCCGGGGCCGCCGCCATGTTTCGGCCAGCAGCAGCCGGGGCACCGTGCACTGGGCGACCGGCGGGGACTGCGAGAGATTCGGCGCCGCAGCAGCAGCCAGTCATGCACCCGCCCGGGCAGACGGTGTGGGAGGGAGGCGGGCTATTGTGATGGAGATGGAAGGGAAGGAGGGGAGAGAGGGGGAGAGGAGGAGGAGGAGGAGGAGGGATGATACTAGTCCTCTCTAGTGCTGCTAAGTCCACCTTCTGATCCAAACACATACAATGACAAATTCTGCACTACAGCCACTAGATCAGGGGTGTCAAAGTCATTTTAGACCAGGGGCCTCATATGATCTCAAGTGGACCAGTTACTGTGCTATCATATTAACCTATAAATAATGTCAACTCACATTTTTTTCTCATGTTTTTTTCATAAACAACCTGAAATTAAGAAAAATAAGTGGAATTTTAACAATACCATGCCTCAGCTTCTCATTTACACATGTGCATTACAACTTACAGATCAGTGGATATAAAAAAGGAACAAAACATTTAATAACAAGTGCAGTATTGATAAAATTGCTTTTGTGTTTCTCAAGACATGTAGGTTATACATTGTTGTTCATGTTATATCCTTTTTTATGAATGGATAGTTTATAAATGCAAACATTTTCATGTAATTTCACTTTTTTATAAACTAAAAACAGACAAAAATGTGGGGTTGCTATTATTTATAGGTTGTGTTATTTCACTGGTCACTGCCTCTCCTTGTCGTGCCAAAAAACAAGGCTAAAAACTAGAGGTGACCAAGCCTTCTCAGTGCTGGTACCTAAACTCTGGAATGAGTTACCCACCCATGTCATGGAAACTTTTAAGTCTCAGCTTGAAGGTCACTTTTTAGTCCTTGGTGTTAAACCCAGCATGAAAATTGTGTGGTCTTGGTTCTGTTTTCTAGTGTCTTTTTTTGGTGCATCTTTTGCATTGCACAGCACTTCGGCAACCTTGTGTTTCTAAAATGGGTTATATAAATAAAGTGGATCAGGTTGGATTGGTCCCACTCATTTGAGGTCGAATTCGTCATAACCCCTAAACTAAAAGGATTCTGATACCCTTGATTGTTAATATCTTCAGTATAAATTTGCATTTCACAATTTCATCCTGCCTAACTTTGGCAGGTTGATTTTGGCCCATATGTCACTCCTGCACTAGAGCCTGGATGATCAGACTGTTCATTAATTAATCACTCAATAAGTCAATCAATCAATTTAATTAAATGGTCAAATTTTATTGAATAAGCTGCTTTTATGCTGTATATGACTGTGATGGAAGAAGTATTCAGATGTGTTATTTAAAAAAAAAGTTTGGTGTGTAGACTAATTTTAATAAAAAGAGATATCACTTCGATTGCATTCTACTATGACTGTACAGAATATCTGGTATCTATTAGCCTTTGTATGAACGGTGCTGCCAATTTAAGAAGATCTGTTTTAGACAGAAGCATTAACGAGAAAATATTAAAAAATATTAATAATTCATTTTACAGTACCATTAGTTCCTTAAGATAGTGACAAAACTAGACATTTATTATAGGAAGGTTCTTGGAAAGGACAAAGTGATATAGATAGTAAAATAAAACATGACCCAGACATCTTAGTACACAGTAAGGTGGCATTTGTATCCACATACTGGTGAAAAAAAAAAAAAAACAAAAAAAAAACTGAAAGAATAAGGTTTCTCTATAATCACTGAACAATGTGTTGGAATAACTATTTGCAAGCTAATTAAAGTCATAAAACAAAAACAAGAATTTATTCTCATTTCAGCATGTCAGATAACTCTAAAAGCTGTCTCTATTTTCTCTTGAATCTAAGTTTTACCTTTGAACTTGTAAGGCAACAACCACTAAACATAGGCTTGTGAACTAAAGTGTTACTGACATTTTCTTTGCAATTAAAAAGTTATCATACTGACATCGTACCTTCATACCTACTGCTTTAGTTTGTGAATCATATCCTTCTGTCAGACTAGCAACCAGCATGTGGGATTAATTAATTAAGCAACATCATGAAAAAAAGAAAAACAAAAAACAAAAGCCCTCTATACTATTCTCATACTAGAGTTTATGATAAGCTTATTATGGGCTCTTATGGGAAGGGAAAAACAAAAATGACCTTATAAATGAGTGACAAATTAAAGGAAAAACCTTTATGAGTTGAGAAACATGAGCAATGGAGACACTGTTGAGAAATTAATCTCCCAGCATGCTCTGTGACTTACATTTACATTTTGAGCTGGTCAAGTTGTTTCTGACTATGAAGAAATAAGTAACTTTAAATAAGGGTTCATTGTCGGGGCATGGTTGGCTTTAGTTACACAGACTGCTCAACTGGTTTCTAGTGTTTCTGTTGGGACAGTGAATAGAGAAACGTCTGTATATGGATCAGTTGGACAGACCTCATAAATAGAAGTCAGTAAATGGGACTGCATCAGCAAGAACAGACCATAGACAATTACATACGGAGGGATATTACAGTAGGGGCGCAGGGCAATAAAGCCGTCAACACAAAGATGAACGAGCGTTTGAGAGTTCAATGACGCAAAAACTAACCAGCCAATACTTTCCTAATGGACTGCTTAAATGAGCAAGACTCAACCAATATTTATCGCCTTCCTCTCCTGTAAAAATTTTGTTCCATAACTCATCTCGCAGCTGTGAGAAAACCGATCCAAATTAGCCTATATATTAAAACTTAAAGCTTTTACATTGGACTTTGATAAAACTCGTTGGGTTTGATCAATATTTTGATGCTTTGTCTAGTGTCTATGAAATAGCAGTTGAAGTTTTATGGGTTTTCAGGGCAGGTGTGTATTATGTGGCCTGGTTTCAGCTTGTTTGTCCTATATGTCTTAATGACTATTATTTGTTTTTATTTTTCCTCATTTTATTTGTTTATTTGCCCAAATTTTTTCTCATCTTGTAAAAAGTCTTGGCCACAAGTTTGTTTTTAAGTTAGTTCATGATTGTGTTTACTTGCAAATAAGACATTTTACAATTTTTAAGGACCTGCAAACATGTAATGAGAAATGTGTGTGTTGGTGAGTGTGTGTCTTATGACTATGACAGATTCATTGAGTAACAGATGGGTCATTCTGGGATACACTGTTGTCAAGTACCATGCTTACCATATGTTTCTGTCTTTCTCTATGCCTAAACAGTATTATTATAGAAAAAAAGAAAGAAAATTGTACGCACTCATACTTTAGATACCTGTGTTTGTGTGTTTACAACATGGAACTGCTCTGTCCTGTACATAGAATGACAGATAAGTGTTTAGTTGTTGCTTTACATGCTCAATCAATACAGAGTTCACTTCTGTACTGATGCAAAAATGCATTTCATTAAGTCTGAATTTTGCAACAATGCTTTGCTTTTGCAAGAGTTGCAAAATATTTTAATGGTTTAGTGTAAATTTTAGGGGCAGAATGTAAAGTGCTGCAAAAACAGCTAAAGTTTTCAGGAGAAGTGGAAGATGTATACTCAAGCAAAAGTACAAATACTACCTTTAAATAAAAAACCTATATCAAAATGTATCAGCAAAGTGTACTTAATGTATGAAAGATAAAAGTATTCATCATACAGACTGCTTTATCTCAAAGTCTTCTGGTAATATTATGTAAACATAACTGAATTACAATAATTATCATCAAATGCAAAAAGGAGAATAAAATTGGTAGCAGAAACTTCACTGGCATAAAAAACACAAAGTAAACATGTATAAAGGAATCAGGAGCTCATCAAGGACAGCGGTAGAATGCATGAAAAACAAAATTAATCACCAGTGTAAAAAAAATAAAAAATATTAGTGTAACACCAGCCAAAAACAAGTCAGAGGCACTTTGATACACATGTAAAAGTCCTTTATTATCAAAAGGCCCACAATCACCAAGTCTTCATCATGGCCATTCTGTATCAGATTTGTTTCTGACTTTTGTAATTATGCACCACATATTTTTTGAACACTGGTAATTAATTTTATTTGTGGCAGTACCTTTTACTTCATTGTTTTTTATGCATTCCACTGCTGTCCTTGATGAGCACCTGATTCCTTTAGACACATTTACACGTTGGGTTTTTTGAGCCAGTGAAACACCTACTAGTAACATTATTCTCTCTTTTTTTATAATTTGCATTTGATCCTGATAAACAGTTTTGCAGCTGTCCTTTTTGCTTTTTTGTTTTCATGCATATAAGCAGAATTTCAGTGTGAAGTATTCTATACTACTGGGTGGGTTAGAAGTATAGGATTGTGTGTTGTTTTAAATGTAAAGAATAAATAGTAAGTCAACTTGTCAGGCAAATTAAATGAAGAAAAAAATTATTGTGAGATGTAGTGGAGTAGAAGGATAAGTCGTATTAAATGGAAATAATGAGGTACAAATACAAGTATTACAAATTATAAAAAAAAGGAACTTGGTAATTTTAAATGAATTTTACAGTGAAATGGTTTCTTATGTGTTTAGAATGTGCATAAAATGGAAATATTTTGAATGAATAAAACTACATGGCACATATTATACTAAGAAGACATTCATACAGTATCTAGATCAGGGTTGTCATACATACAACCAAAGGGCTAAGTAGGGCCAAAGCTGGCACACAAAAGGGTCCAATCTGGCCCGCAGGCCAAAACTAGCCTACCACAGATAGGCAGGATGAAACTGTGAGATGTAAAAATTACACTGGAGATATTAACAGTTAAATGTGTCAAAGTCATTTTATTTCAGGGGCCACATACAGACCAATTCCATTTTAAGTGGGTCAGATGAGTAAAATATTATCATAATAACCTACAAATAATTAAAGCTCCAAATCTGTAATTTTGTTTTAGTGCAAAAAACAGTAAAATTACATGAAAATGAGTAAATTTATAAACAACTTTTTCATAAAAAATGTGAATAAGAAATATGAACAACTTGAAATATCTTAAGAGAGGCAAATGCAGTTTTAACAGTATTATGCCTGTTACTAAATGTTTTGTGCTTTTGTAGATCCAATAAGTTGGAATGCACATGTGTAAATGATAAGCTGAGGCATAATATGGCTAAAATTGTACTTATGTTTAAAATATTTCATGGTTGTTAATGTCACACATTTTCAAAAGGATAGTTTGTAGATGTGAGCCTTTTCATCGTGTAATTTTAGTTTTTTCACTTAAAAACAAATAAAGTCTGGAGTTCACATTGTTTATAGGTTTATTATTATGAGGCTATTGTTTTACTGGTCTGGCCCACTTGAGATCATATTGGGCTGCATGTGGCCCCTGAATTAAAATGAATTTGACACCCCTGGTCTAGATTGTAGCCAAACAATCAGAAAAAACTAATATGCACAGACAGGATCCATCTTACCTGCTTCAGTACAAGTGCGCCCTCTTCGGGTCGTACATGTGACCAGCCGTTGTTTTTCACATCGCTGTCTTTTCTGATTGGCTCGTATCCCTCGCTGTCTCCGCTGATTGGCTCATTCCGTACTGGCGAGCCGAACTATTTGGACTGCTGAGGCTGACACCGACTATTTCCTGGTTCCTGCTATCCGCTGTGTATCTGATGTACCTGGCTTCGGTTTGACAGGTAAGTAAACAACACATAACGGACCCGATGCGTGTGAAATATTACGACGTCTCAGCTTTGACACCGTATTGCAACAAGGAGCTGTTAGTGTGGACAGTGGCTTTAGCTTAGCCTGTAACAGCGGTTGAGAGGCTAATATTAGCTCATTAGCTAAACTGCCATCAGCTGTGACAGCCTCCGTGTAGCAGAAATGTGCAGCTAATAATGTAGACAACAAAAATAGCTTTGATGGGTAAAACGGCATTATCTGCTAGTCTGTGTTATTTTGTTATTTTTATTGTGCACACATTTTAAGGTTAGCAGTGTGTATACATGAGTTAACTCGGATGACCTCTGAGCTTTAAAAAACACAATGACCCTCCTTGTTAAATACATGGCTGAAAGTTTTGTTTGTGACACTAGTTGACTGAGGATAAATTACATTTATTTACCAGTGAAGGTCTTGGAAACCTTTAAAAAAAAAAAAAAGTTCATAATTGTTCTTTAGTGTACCCAGAAACATGTGGAAATAGAGTTTGTGCCACTGCCAAAAGTTATGGCTATGACTATATTTACTGTTGTATTAATGTTTAAGTTGTGAAATATTATTTGAATTCAAATATTAAAGCATTAGGATAAAGTGTTGGTTTTAGTAGTTAAGGTTTTTACAGTAGGATTCATTTGTTTAGTTTTAGTTCAACAAGGTCAGTGATAGGTTCTTTGTGACCAGGTTTCTGTTTTTACCCTGTTTTAGTTTAAATAGTTAGTAGGTTAAGATTAAGATAGAAACCATCTGTATGCATAAGAGTTAATTATCTTCTGTTCTTCCTTTAGATATACACTGCGTTCCAAATTATTATGCAAATGATGTTTGATTTTCCAAAATACTTGATGCAAATGACGATCAGCATCATTTTCAAGTCATTAGCTGTCAAATTGTATTTC
>JAPQRP010000020.1:13393809-13418119 GCA_037367295.1 Apogon hyalosoma
TGAGGTATAGAATAGAATAGAATAGAATAGAATAGAATAGAATAGAATAGAATAGAATAGAATAGAATAGAATAGAAGAAGCTTTATTGTCATTGCAAAATACTATTGTACAGTGCAACAATTTTTTTTATGTTCTGTAAGGTGCTCAAGTAAAACACACACATCAGTTATAGTCAAGAATAAAAATATAAATATGAAACAGTCAAGTAAAAAACAGAACACGCACACACAAAAGTGAGTCCAGTGTCAAATATGCAGAATATACAGGTGACAGTAACGACTATAGTGTTTTCAGGGTGCTTGCACAGGTCTTGAAAAGTATGGAATTCTGAAATGCTGTTTTCCAGACCTTGAAAAGTCTGGAATTTTGTGTGAAAGTCTTAACAGAATATGCAGAAAAGTTTCTCTCATAGTTGAATTGTAGAGTACGCTAAAAGGCACAGAATTTTGTAAGACACACTGCAAAAATCTAAATCTTACCAAGATAATTTTCACTTGTTACATTGGCAGATTTTTTTTTTTTTGCTTAATTCAAGATTTTTTTTTTTTTTTTGCTTAGCCTGTTGTAATACACTGACTTTATTTGAAAACACTCATTGGAAATAAATTCACAGATGATCAGTTGAACTTGAATGGGTTTTGTTATGACTAATGCTTATTAAATTACTCATTTCTTTGCCCAGGTTGGTACTTCGTCTGTCGTGTATCCAGCAGCCATGTTTGCTCCTCAGGTGGCAGAAAGAGGAGTCCCTGTGGCCGAATTCAACATGGAACACACTCCAGCCACCATGCGCTTCAAGTATGTTCTGATTGAGTCACATGTGAAATATGTTCAATCATTTACATCAGTTCGCAACACAGACATCAGTGTGCGTTTGTGTTTCAGGTTCCACTTCCACGGCCCCTGTGGGACCACCTTACCCCCTGCACTGGCACGACACGAGACAGAAGGACAGTGAACAAGAGTCCTAACCATCAGCTGGACACAGACCTGACTGTCAGACACTGGGCAACTTTGTTACAAATACCTGAAAGAATAATAAGACCCATAACCAGCATACTCAGACTGGTACTGGAAAATAAAGTGATCAGCAAACCTAGAGGACAACTATATTAGATGTCAAACAGGAATTACACAAATAAACACAAATGCACAGGTTTTTTTAAAGTTGATCTTTTTTTTTCTGTAGCCTTCGCCTTTAATAATTTAATGTACCTCAGAGTAATAATGCTTACGTTTCTGTCAAATATAACCACAAATCTACAACCACAGATGCCAAATGATGCCAGATTTATCACAACTACCAAGCAGAAAAAAAGCTGGGATGGTATGGATAATGCACCGAAAACAAGGGATCAGTCAATTCTAAATGTGTTTTATGAAGAATGAAATATGAAGGAATATGTCATCTTCATTGACACGTGGCTGGGTGAAGGGCAGTTTAATATGAGTAATGAGTCAAAAAGTTCTGATCTGAAACAGCCAAAGACTACTCGGGGTTACAATTCATCCAAAGACACTGAAGTTGCATCTGAAAAAATGTATTTTCTGAGTCAAATGTATCTTCATTGGATGATCTAGTATGAATTAATGGAAGCCTTAATAACCCTGGTCACCATATCTGCACTAAGTAAGACCTCAAGTACCCAAGTTGTTTCATTTAAAATAAAAAAGTTCATTAATGCAGCTGCTTTGGTGCCAATTTCTACGTAATTCACTGTGTTACATAAATGCTGGCACTGGTGCTTGCAAAAGCAGATACGGAAGAAAAAAAAACTGACAGCCTTCAATACCATCACATTTTGGTTAAATTGGAAACTTGTAGCGACTGTGAAATTGAATGTGTGACAGTAGGGGGCAGTGTTTAGCTGCTGCTCTGTGAATCGCCTTGTGTGAAGGATCTGTGGGCTCTGCCTGGGATATGTGGTGTGTGACAGTTCAGCATTATCTGAATTTATAGCCTCTAATGGAATACTGTGTGATGCCTTCCAGTAAACTGCAGTTAAACTTGGGAAACCGGTGACTGCATGTTTTCATAAACGTAAGAAATGGTTTTACGTGGATGCTGTGGGAGTTTTTATGTCTGCGTTAAGGTTCGATAAGATCATTTAAATAAAAACATGAGTTAGGTGAGTTTTTCTGCACCTGTGTGAAAGACAACCTTGTATGAGTGCTACTTTGAGACCTGTCAGTGGTACTTGGGTATTTTCATTTTCTGCTGCTTCGAGTATTACAAGTAAATCTCACACCACGTTTATGATTACATCTAATGATACATTTAATGATGAAATGTGGAACTTTCCTCAGTGCAGCTGTCCTGTTAGATATGACAGAAAAATTAATACATGCAGATTTTAGATATAGTTGGATAAAAACATTTTAAGACGTTTCTTAACTTAATAAGCAGCAAAAATACTCTATTATAATAAAAGCTGTGCATTACTCACACTAAAGTATGTTGTCACCAAAATGTGCTTAAAGTATGACAAGTAAATATAGTCACAGTGCAGGAAAGCGGTCCCTGTCAGCATTATAAATTTATATGATTTTTCTGAATTCATTTTACTGCTGCGTTCATGTGCATGATGCTGTTTATTCCAGTAAATGTTTCAGATTAGCCTCATTTTAAGTGCATTATGTATTTTGGTGTCGTTTACAGCAATACATCATGTACAGTAGTGTGGTTTCCAGAAACACACTTTTCAGCTTATCCAAGCTAGTTTTTAAAGACATTTATTTAGCTTGAGGAGGAGAATTTTCAACTCATTACATAAGGAACTCCAGTTTAACACAAGCATTTATAATCATCAGTAATACTTGGACATGACTGGATGGTTTGTGTAATCTGTAAAGACTGAAGTTGTCACACAAGTAAAATATCAGAAGTTGCAGCTCTGTAGTGACTCAAACTTCAGGTAAAACCATACTGTTTTCAATAATTACTTAATGTGAGCAGGTGTATTTAGTAGAATAATATCTTGAAATATTGTATCATGAATCCAAAATGGCAGATGATGATGGAAACATGACATTTACCTCTCTTCTCTACAGGAAACATAGAGCCACTACCATATTATTTGATTTCCTATAGTGTGGGAAATACCATCATCACAGGATAATCATTATCGCCTTTTTCATTTAGTTTCTACACTTGAAAATGTACCTACCCACTGCAGTGGAAAAAATGGAAATAGTTTTACATTTTGGTCACCAGGGTGGTGACATTGTGACTGTTAATATTGTGAATTATTATTTAATGTGTTTATGGTTAGCTGACTAATATGTCTCTACAAACAGTAGTGTTACACAGAGACAGAATGAAGAAAAAACCTCTACATTATATAATTAAGTGCTGCGTTTAATTGCATACTGTGCTGTCAAATGGTCATTTTAAAATTACTTTTTTTTGTAATTTACAGTGCTAGTTATTTTTCTGGGAAAATGTAAAATCTCAAAATAAGATGCATCATTTCAACTGAGTTTTACCATGTGACAGTAACAGCGTATCTGTAGAGACCATTTTGTGTGACTGTTCACTTGCCAATGTTTCCTCAGACACAGTAACAGACTGGTTTGTGAAGCAAAAAAGTGAAATGAGAGACAACTGTGCACTATGTGGAGAGGAAATATGACCCAGGATATATTAAATGTGGATTCATAATGGCTGACATTAATAGTTAAAATATCAAAATTTGGTTATTACAGCTGACTGTAGGATAATTTACAGCCCATTTGTTTGGAATAGTAGACTTAAACTCCTAGATGAGTAAAACAATATATAACATACAGGAATAGAACTTCTAACGGAGCCAAAAGGAGAATTTTTAAAGTTAATACTAGTGCATTTTATGAAAGAAACTTTGGTACTTCATAGATATTTATATAAACCATCAGATTCCCATCTCAGCGTCCTTATCAGTGTTCTCTGCATTTGCACTCTCATCTGTGCATTTGCCATGTATGTGGTGTTTCAGACTCCATGCATCCCCCCCACATCCCCCACCCTGGCTACGCCTCCATCACCTGCTCATTAGAGAGAGGATGATGGTCCGACGGTCCCCCATGACTCTGCTCCAAAAATAACAGAGCCAATTTCCCGCCTGTTAGGCGGCGATTTCACACCAATCTGAGTTGTACTGCCCAGCTTGGCCTGTCAGAGAGAGAGAGAGAGAAATAAAGTGGAAAAGAAAAGCAAAGCAAGGGAAAGCAGAATGCAGTTCAGAGTGTAATACAAGTCCTTTATCCCATAAACAGCCTGCCCTCATTCATCACGGTGGTGACTTCAACCAGAACATTGACTCTGTACTGTACTCAGTGTCACTCCTGTTACCACCACATCGCTTTGTTTAATTTGATTAGTTGTGTCTAAGAGCTTTTGCAGGGCTGTGTTGTAAAGAGTTGACCTGTGTTTAACTTTTTTGTGTTTATACTGCATTCATCCATGTGATTGCTCCCATTTAGAGGAGCACTGAAGGATAAGAGCCAAAGACCCAGATACAGTACTTAGGCCAACATAAGGTGAGTTGGTTTAACCCATAAAGACCCAAACATCCATCGTCAACTAAAAGCATCTGCTAATCTAAACTGTTGATCCACTAATCCTATCAACCCATGTCCATAATTGGTGTAAAATGCAGTTTGTCTTCCTTTCATGGCCATCAGATATGACCCATTTGGACATTCAGAGGCTCTGTAGTGAGTGGAAACACCATCATCTTCTACAACATTGATTCACCAGTAAAACCCATGGAGTTTGGTAAATGCCAGTGAATGGACACACTGGCTTTATGTTCAGTTAATGATACATTTTGCTGAAAAAGTCCCTTTTTCTTCAGTTTTTTTTCTGTTTTGATACAATAACCTTTGAATATACTCAGCTTTTATGAACATCTACATGATCAGTCAATTAAAAATAGGAAAATAGATGATTTTCACTGGAAAAAATGCTAAATTCAGGCAATATTATAATAAAAGGTGATAAATCACTTAGGAAAGGTTAAATAGAGAGAGAATTCATATAGTCACACTGGGTCCTTATGGGTTAAAGTCCTAATGACCACACATATACATTTTTCAGTCTCCATATTAGGATGCAATCTGGATCTATGGTATTGTAGTATGTTTCATACTCTCCATGGATACCATCACCTTCAATATCCACAGACCATCAATACACCCACGGACACTACTCTTCAAAAAGTCAATGGAACAAGAACATAGCTTTGACATGGTTTAAATCACTTGGCCCTCACTGGAAAAAATCAAAATCTTACAAAGTGTATTTTTCTTCATTTCTAGTCCAAATATCTCATCACACGTAAAATAAGAGAATCACCTAAATAGTAACTTTTCAGTGAGATATAAGAACTTATTTTTAGAAAATAGATCTTGAAAATCTTATTTCAAGTAATCTTACCAAGATAATTTTAACTTGTTCCATTGGCAGATTTTTTGCTTCAATTAAGCCAAAAAATGTTGAATTAAGCAAAAAAAAACCAAAAAAAAACAAAAACTCTGCCAATGGAACAAGTGAAAATTATCTTGGTAAGATTTCTTGAAATAAGATTTTCAAGATCTATTGTCTAAAAAGAAGTTCTTACATCTCCCTGAAAAGTTACTCTTTAGGTGATTATGTCTTATTTTAAGTGTGATGAGATATTTGGACTAGAAATGAGAAAAATACACTTGATAAGATTTAGATTTTTTTTCCAGTGCTCAGTTTTACACAGATGGACTTAAAGGCTGGTGTTACCGCTTGCCGAAGTGTATTGATCCAGATAGAGCATATGTTGAAGCCCCATCCCCTCGTATGCTGACGACATCCTCTTGGCCAAGCAAGACCGATAGAGTCTAAAAGATCAAGTGCAACAATGGCACATGAGGCTGGCACAGAGTGGGCTGTGGTTGAACATCAAAAAAGCGGCATACATGGAATGTGGAATGCAGATGGATGGAACCATCAGAACTGGCAACCAGGGCCTCTTACAAAGTTTGCCAGAGTAAATATCTAGGCTCCCTGGTGACGTGGTCCCAGATGGCCATGTCTGTGTAAACGCAGTCTGGATGAAATGGAGGCAGGTCACTGGAGTCTTCTGTGACTACAAGATACCAGTCTGTTTGAAGTGGAAGATCTACAAGTGTGTTGTGCGCCCAGCTGCCATGTACGGCTCTGAACGCTGGCCCGCAGCAGTCAAACATGAGCAGGAACTACATGTGATGGAGATGCACATGCTCCAGTGGGCATTTGGTGTTACATGGTTAGACAATGCCAGAAACAAAGATGTGTGGAAAGCCATGGGAGTAGCACCAATAACAGAGGAAATGCACAAGGCTTGTTTACGGTGGTATGGCCAAGTTGTGTGTACCGACAAGTGGCTAGGACTGCCCTAAGAAATGATGACTCAATGGTCTTAAAGGAGTGATATTTTGCTTTTTTTAATGGAATTATGCAGTTTCAAACATTTCCCTGTGGTCTACATAAACTGTAAATGCTCTGCTTGGGTCTGAGTTCTTCATTAATTCAACTCCACAGGTCCATCTTCGACCCTATTTCTGAGTAATGACACCAGAAAGGTTGTTTTGGGGTCTGGCCCTTTAAATGCAAATGAGCCACTTCACACCCCGCCCCCTCCAGGTTGTTGACTGTGCTGCTCTGTCCTGTTGAACCAACAACCGGACATTTTAGGCAATCTGCTCTAAGGGACAACAGTTGAAAAATAGCTTTTTGCTAATACATTTACATTTTTTCATTAATGTGTACTGTCCCTGCTAGAAATACAAAAAAACCCCCAAAAAAACAGTTTGGATATATTTTCAATATGGACTACAACTGCTGCTGCTGACAAACAGTTATGTTGTACTTGGAGAAATCTTCGCTGGAAGTCTTGACCTTATATGTGCAAATGTCATGTCGTAACTAGTTAGACACAACAAATTAAGCAGGAATTAAAACAGGTTGTAGAAATCCACTCGATGTTTGCCAAAATGAATATAAAGATAGCTTTGCAGCACCTGGAGGGTTCAAATTCAAACTGTATGAACTATTATGGTCCCCAAATACACAAATAAATGAACCAAAGACTAATAAAAGAGGGTTTAGCAAAATATGACCCCTTTAAAGAAGACATGCAACTCACAAATACAACCCTTGACGATGCCCACGATGGGAAGAAGTGGAGATCAGCGTGCTTAAACACAGACTTCTGCAGCAGGACAAAAGCTAGGAAAATGATGACGATGCGATATGGGAAGTATGTACAGCATTAAAAACAAAAGTTTCAGGGAAAAAACAGCTCCCTCCCTTTGCTATTAATATGTCTTTATCCCTTTTATTAAGACAAAATGAGATTTATTGCTTTTATTTTCTGATGTTTTATATCAGGTTTCATTCAACACACATCAGATGTTTCCAACTGTTTGTGCAGCTTCTTGTCATGGGGTCAGGGGTCACGCTAACTAATGACTTTAACCTTTACAACCCATTTAGTTCAGGTTTATGTGTGTCTTTTAAGGCTGTGCGTGTTTTTTTTTGTTTTTTTTTTAAACTGTATCTGAAGAGAATGAGGAAAAAATAATATATGTTCATTTCAACCCTGCAGAACCAACAAAGCTAAAGGTGGTCTAGACTTTTACAAAGTACATCATTTAAGCAGAGTTTTGATATCTTTTCTACAAACTTATTCCATGTACCTCTTCCAAAATCTACACTTTGGAGGTTTTGTTAAATGGATGTGAATATTCCTCCCCCTCTGTCAGCCAGTCAGTGGTGTGATTTCCGTCAAGAAGAGTTAGAGCATCCTCTCCTCTTCAGCCAAGGCCGGTGTGAGGTTACGGTAAATATCTCAGTCAATGTCACTGTGTCACCAACAAACACGTCAGTATGGTTATACCCCCCCTCTCTCTCACCACCAGTTTTATGAGCTGTGCGCCCACATATGACCTCTAATGGACGGGGGCCTGTGTTTGTCTGTGTGTCTTCGAGTAGCTGCGTGACTTGGAGGACGGGTGCAGTGTAGGTGATTTCCCAGAAGTTTGTCTGCTTTATTTTGTACAAACATTTGGATATATTTTATTAGTATTTGTTCAGAATTATCACCTGGGGGCTGCATGTTTGCCTTTCTGTATTTCTGTAGCTATTAGGGTCATTTAAGGAGAGAAAATCTGATGCTAAGTAACAGTGGGCTGTAGAAATCAGAATGGATGGGACAATATTTAAAAAGCAAATGACTGCACAGAGCATTTTTGTCCTATTTTGATCACTGTAGATGTCCATATTCCCACATCCCCAAGGACATAGCTCGAGCAAACACCTCGGGTTACCTAATGGAGCGGGTGGATTAAATGTATGTGTCTGTATGAATAATTTGTCTCGCCACAACTTCTCATTCAGTCGACAGAAATTCCAATTAGAGACTCTTTCCCCCCTTCTTCACAAACTGGAGCATCATATTTTATTCATTCGTTTGGCAAACCGTGAAAGTGAATTAACTTTGAGCCACAATTCCACAGGCGCCCACCCCTCCATCCACCGACATACCTGCAACTCACAGTGCTATCGATTTTTAATTCACACTCCGGAAAACTTATACTTTATTCATTCTGTAGAAAAAAAAAAACAGCTTTGCCGGAGGATCTGTACTCTGAGTGTGTAGGAAATATACAGCATGTGTGAACATGTATTTTGGGTTTCTCTCCTTGTGAGGACCAGCAAAGAGGAACACTGCAGGGTGAATCATTTTGTTATTCTTCATTTTCAAATCTTTCGAAAACCCGACGTTTAGTCTAAAGGGAGTCTGAACGCTACTGAAAAAGTTTCCACTTAAAACAATTCTTAAGCTTCAAGTCACAGTTTAAAGGCATGTGGATACAAAAAAAAATGTCCTTACTCTCCCTTACTGTTCTAAAACTTTGACCCCTTAGATTATTATCAACCATGTGGAGTAAGTCCACCAGGTTTTATGTACATTAAAAGAAACCAAATGGGAACAAATCAAAAAGACAGGAAGTCACAACTGGAGTTCACTTATTTAAATAATTACAATAATTAAAAAAAAATTAAGGTTAATGTTAAATCACTTTATTATCATTGTAGGGAAATTCATTCTTTCTGCTTTTTATCCATTTTAATATACCCACATTTTAATAAATCTACCTTTTAACCCTTTATAGGGCACTCATTGAAATACTCTGAAATTCAAAATTTCAACCTTAGTGTGTTATTGGACATCGTCATCTACTTCCTCGTTGGTTGGGGTGACAACAGTCTTCCTCCTCTTGCCACAAAACATCTGAACAGCACTTGCTAAAAAGTAAACACATGCAATAAAACAATGACAAAAATCACTCATATTCACTATTTACAGCTTCAACATTTCTGTGAAATCTCTCTGAATCCCTGTATAAAGTTATAAAAATCAAAATGCTTCTTGACCTCACTGAGGCACGGGATCAGTGCCATATTTGATGTTTGTGGAAATCACCAAAAATAGTCACTTGCTCGATAAAGGGGTGATATCAATACTATACCATCAAAATTCTACAAAAAACATGATATAACAGGACATTGTATCTCATGTAGCAAGAAAGAACACCATTACTAAAGCAAGAAATTCAATGAACACAAATCATGAGGTCTCCTTTCACTACAGCTGCACCATGTAAAGCACCTCAAGGACAACCATCAATATTTACTTAATAAAATCACAAAAACATAAAAATGCTAATAAATTATGATCACCAAAAGCACTATTATTTTTTTATATGTCTGTGACCAAATCCATTTCTTCTCCTCTGTCAGCCATTGTGTGATGGGAAAATAGCAATTAAATCTATATATCAATTTATTTTATCTTATGCAAGTTTCTACAGATGTAGTTTAGTAGTGGAGCGCATCCCACAGAGACCCAGTGCTACTTTGATGGCAGTTCCCAAATTATTTTTTTCTTTCTATTTAACCTCTCCTAAGTGATTTTTTTTCACCATTTATTGTAATATTATCCTCCGTATTTTTGCGTTTTTTCACTGAACATCAGGTATTTTTCAGTATTTAATTTGCTGATCATGTAGATGTTCATAAAAGTTGAAATTAAAGTCGAGGGTTATTATATCAGAACCAGAGAAAACTGAAGAAAAAGGGACTTTTTCAGTAAAATATATCATTAACTGTACATAAAACAAGTGCCTCCATCCACTGTCACTGATCCAACTCCATGGGTTTTACTGGTGAATCAGTGTTGTAGAAGATGACGGTGTTTCCATGTTCACTACGGAGCCTCTGAACGTCCAAATGGGTCATTTCTGATGACCATGAAAAGCTGACAAACTGCATTTTACACCAATTATTTACATATATTCATAGGATTAATGGATCAACAAGTATTTAACTTTTTATTTCAGTAAGTGATAATGGATGCCAGTGGATGTTCGGATCTTTATGGGTTAATCCGACTAGTATGTCCATTTACTATCCAGTCAAATGACGTGAAAATGCCCACATCAGCGCACACCTCCTTTATTGCCCCCTTGTGGTCAATATGATATCTGATTGGTTACAGCAACAGGTTCATTCCATTTATCTGAAGCTCCAGATCCTGTACTGTTGATTCTGAGCCTCAAAGCAGATTTCTTTTACCCGGCAACACATGATGGTGAATTTTGATTGGTCAAATGCCCTAACATACACATACCTTGCTGGAAGCAATGAAACCCAACAGAAAAGCTACAAAATTAAGAGAATAGACAATTGGGAATAATTTCATATATCTTCATGGAACAAATATACAAATGTAGGATGTAAATGTAAGTCAGAGGTTCTTCAGATTCTTTAAGGCAGCAGAGAAGGCCTTGCTGTTCTTGACGACCCACCACTTTAATAGACACACAAACTGGCATTAGCATTAGCACTTGGCTGCCATTGAAGGCGCTCAGGGCCCAACTCCAGATATTCAACAGTACCTTGGTAGGCTTTTAATGAGGGGAGGAAACCAGAGGACCCACAGGAAACCCTTTCTAAAACTGTTAAAAACATCACTTTCATAAACTGTCCTAACATCCTCGAAAAGTTATCACCTTTAAAATATCCACACTTTTTAAAACTTCTAAGTACTGAAATGAATTTCCTCAATTTACACAAACAACTCACTCCTTTTGCAAAGAAGGCTCTAGGTTCTCTTCTCTAAATGTCATCATTCACTCTGTACATTGAATCAAACTGTTCTCACAAAGAGAGATGTTGATGATAACACACATAACACACACACAGATTTTGTTTACTGGCTGAGCAGAGTGCTAATGTGTTGCTGTGGGAGCTAAGAAGTGTGTTGCGCCTCAGCAGAATGAAGCCTGCAGCACTATTACTGTATACACACTACCCACATCATTTCTCACATAGTAAAGCATGTGCCTCTGTGTACATCAGCAGCTATTCTCAAAATGTCAACTTTTCTTTTGCGGTGAAACAGTATTTGGCTGCATCCTTTGAAACTGTGGTTCTACAGGCCATTTTTTTGGTTCCTTGTTTTGTTTTTACAGTACATCTAATTTTCAGTCTCAACATACTTGTGAGAATGATGTGAAAAGACTCAAGAAACAAGCTCTGATGAATTTGCTGTCTACTTCCTTCCCTGCACCAAACGAGTACCAGAGCAGAGCTAAAACAACAGCAAATACTTTGTATGAAGTGTACTCTGTTCACATCTGGTGTTAATATCCATCCTGAGAAATCCAAATGCCCTTAGACAGCTCTAATGCTTGGTCTGAACACATTCAGCATACATCAAGGATGCAAATCCAATCTCTCAGGACGTATTCAGAGGTCATCTGTGACGCCAACGCATTTCTGTTTAGCAATCTGAACAGAAATCATCCTGAGATGGACTGAGCCTGGAGAGTCATAGAACTAACAGCATCATATTAAAGTGTTTTAAACATGTCTGTTACATAATATGTGACAAGTGCTTCATCGGTTTAGTTTTACAGAAGAGCACTGAGATACCTCCACAGTTCACATAAAGCATCACTAAAGTGTATGTCAGACAAAAACACAATAGATGATTAGATTAGATTAGATTAGATTAGATTATTTTAGGATGAACTTTATTGATCCTTTGAGCAGAGCCCTCAGGAAACTGAGGAACCTCCATCGCTTTATGTGAGCAGATGGTGTTTATTAATGTTGAAGCATCACTTTGTTGGGCCGAACGGCCTTCAAAGACAAAACAAGGAGGCTAATGGCTCATCAACAGCTAACATCAATCACCAAAGAACACAAAAGCATTAAAATATAACAAAGTAACATCATTAGGTGATAGCTACACAACATTACTGTAAAGTTAGTAAAATAACAGTGGTATTGGGTGGTGAAACTGTCCACTAACTATTCTGCCTTGTTCTACATATGCTAATGTGATGGTGCATCATAGAGCTTATGCTGTTATACACCTAACCTGTTTGTCACTCAAGAGAAAATGTAACTGAAAAGTACACAACATGCACAAATGACCTTAGAGGCATTTTTAATGTATGTCACTTATTACACAACAGGTGTCAAGTAGAAATAGCTAATTTTAGGTTGTTTTCATTGTAATCTTTAACTTTCAATGTGCATAATTTTTTTTTACATTTAAGAGGGGTTTTTTTTCTGCTAAATAAAAACACTTTCTCAACAAAATAATCTAATCATAGGGTCACATCTACAATCAGATTTTGAAACAAAAATCTTGCAGCCAGTCACATGTGATGTGGAAACCATTAGTGCACAAAGCTTAAAAGTGAAGTTGAAAGGAAGCAGGAAACATCTAAAGCCCAGCAGATAAACTTTAGAAATATTTACATATTTAGAGATTCCACATTTTTTTCATTGAGGGTGGGGGAGAAGCAGACAATTTGAGGACATGGACATTTTTGTAAAAACAACATATTAATGTATGTAATGAATATTTGTATGTCTTATAATGTGAGGGAAGACTTTCCTTTTGGATGTTTCTCGCATAAAATGTGGCCAAGACTGTATATTGTAGCTTTAAAACTTCAGAGGTGGTATTTCCCTCCAACAGTTAGACTATGCCAATTTATGTCTGAAAGTGTTTCTATTGTTTTGTTTTGTGCGACAAAAGTTATTTTGAGCGTCTCACTTTGAGTGTGTGTACTGTGTATGTGTATGTGTGTATTCGGCAGGACAGCGTTGTTTAACAAGCTTAGCAGGATCAGGTGCTGAGTAATCTGCTGGTAATGAGGCTCACAGTGGTGTGTGTCTGTGTGTGTCTTTGTGTGTGTACGGTAACATTTGTGTATCTTTCAATGAAGAGTGGCCAAAACACACACATGCACGCACACACGCACGCACACACACACACACACACACACACACACCCACACACACGCACACACACACTCATTTCATTTCTCTCTGTTGCCACTCTCTTTCTGTTTATGCTGGTATTTACTGCAGTTGTGTGTGCTCGTATGTATTGTTACGTGTCTACTTGTATGTTTGCATGCGATCATGCTCTCATCTATATTTTCTATCTGTGTTGGTCAGGCTTTAACTGAATTAAGATGACTGAGGCTGGTGCTCTTCCCAATCGGCCCAGATTGGGCTTTTGGAGTGAAAATCCTCCAGGGAAGCACTAATCCCTGACTGTCGGGAGCAATTTTTATTCCGTAAGCAAAGCTTTCTCGCTCCATCTCTCTCTTGCTTGCTTTCTCTCTTGGTCTATTGCTCTATTTATAGCCCTCTTAAGCTGCTCTGCGTGCCACTGTTTACATTTAGAGCCCCCTCTCTTTAGATTTAGAGCCCCCTCCTCTTGCTCCCGGTCGTCCCTTGGTCCCCCCGGCTGAAGAATTAAAAGCAGGAAATCTCTATTGACTAGTGCATTCACATAAAGGCGAGGACGAAATGGACAGATAGAGAGATTATGAGGAAGAGAGCTAGACAGATAGAGGTGGAGAGAGAAGCAGGAAAGACAATGACAAGGGAGATGTGAAGTGACAAGCAGATCCGAATGTGTATTCCAGGCGGTCAAGCAAGCTGTCTCTGTTTTGAGAAGACAGATTGTGATAGAGAGGAGGAAAGGAAGCAAGAGGCGGTGCTTTGAAAAGAAAGGAAGGCAGAGAATTTGGGCCAGAAAAGAGAAATGGAAATACAGATGATGCAGATTCTTCAAACAGCGGCTGAAGCCCAACTCCCAGATAGAGGTCATCACATTGTCCTGTTTCTGGAAATGTAGAGGCTTAAGTCTCCCCTTGTAAGAAACTGTGTCCATATTGGATGATTATGCAGCACAGAGTTTGGACACAATGTTTAGGGCCAGATGGAGATGATACAGTACTGTGTGATGTAGACAGGACACTGGGTTCAATGGCATTTTATCAGATCTGAAACAAATATCAAATTTTTTTTAACTTGGTTTGGCTGTAAATTAAAGTTACAGATTATAACAATTTGTTCACTGTGGTGGACTCAAAAAAACACCTAAATGCCTTGTTAGAGTCAGGGTGTGTTTTGTCTGTTTAGGACTTTAGATTAAGGGATGATAACCCAACACTCAAACATATTAGGTAATGTTACTGTATGTGCCCTATCACTGAATGCCACCTGCTATAAACCAAGAAGAAGAAGAAGAAGAAGAAGAAGAGGAAGTCTTGAGCTATTTTAGAAACATGATGGACCCACTCCCTCTGTCACAAACAGCTCATTCTAACAATCTGTCTATTAGCATCATACACTAACATAAAACAAAATTATTAACACTACAACCTATTTTTGCAATTAGACCTCCATAAACATACTTTCAAAATTGTGGAAAAAATAATTTTCAGTTCCTGCAGTGCAGTTACAAAAGATGCAATTCAATATTTAACATATGTGACATCACAGTGACTCACATTCATGGAAAGTAAAGGCATGTTTTAACAAAGGACGCTTCGTTTCCCAGTTCAGGTACTTTCATAAAAAAATAATTATTGCTTGCTGTTGTTTTAATGTTGTAATGTAATATTTGGGAAGCTTCATTTAAATTAATTTTGCATATGATCCTTTTGGTGGGTTTTTACATAATGTGCATAATTTCATAACTTCTTTAGATTTTCATCATACATAAATGCAAACCCTATAATCACTAAAAGTAAGACATTTACACCAAAATGTGCACATTATTGGTTTTGGACAAAGAAAGGGACTATGTTTTACATCTTGTCATTACATATCGTGCATTTACATAAAGCATTGTTACAGAGACATTTACTAAAATGTCTTATTCTGTTCTAAACCCTGTTTGTCACTAAAGAGCCAAATGTAAGTACATGACATAAACAAATGACCTTATTGACTTTTTTTGTGTCACAACACAAAATACATCTGCTAGAAATAATTAGTTTTTGGTTGTTTTCACTGTAATCTTCGACTTGTGAATGTGTGCAGTTTTTGTGTTTTTTTCTTTATTCTTCTACAAAATGGAGAAACTGTCTCCCCAAAACAATGAAATCATAGTATCAGCTCTACCAGCAGCTTTGGAGGCATCACACACTTTTTTTAAAATTTTTTTAAAACTTCTGTTACCTCACAGCAAGAGGGTCCAGGGTCAGCCATGGCTGTGGAATTTCCATCCAAACACATGCACCACAACAGCTTAAATGGTCAAAAATCGCCCATAGGTGTGACTGTGAGAGCGAGTGGTTGTTCATTTCTATATTTCATCCCACTGTGAACTGGAGACACATCCAGGGTTTACTCTGCCTTTGCCTGATGTCGCTGGGATACGATCCAGCATCTCCATGACCCTCCAGAGGATTAAACGGTTACAGAAATTGAATGACTGAATTGGATTTCACATCAGTAACGCTGAGTAACAAGTAACACACACACACACACACACACACACACACACACATACACACACACACACACACAAATATGTCAGCAATCAACTACATGTATCTAAGCCCACAAAAGATTTCTAAGACTTTCAAATAAAACATTTAAGCCTAATTATCCTGTTTATCCTACCTTATTATTTTCTATTACTGGGAAATGTTATTAATTATTAATAGAATAGAATAGAATAGAATAGAATAGAATAGAATAGAATAGAATAGAATAGAATGTCTTTATTGTCATTGTAAGGGTACAACAAAATTGAAGGTGCAATCATTTTTAGGTGCCATAGAAGTATAAATAGTATATAAAAAATGTATAAAAACTGAAAATATAAATGAAAAACCCTGGATGGCATAAATGTCCAAAAAAAGCACAAAGTGTTGTTATTTTATAGTTTTATATCCTGTATCAAAGCAAATATACTCCTAAGAAAAATGGAATAATGACAGTTTGATACTTAAGCTTAACTATAAAGAAATACTAGTACAACCTCAACCAGTTGTGATTAAAATATGCAGTGTTCTGGTTGGTAGAAATAAAAACATACAATATTAAATAAGAGCATATGGGGGAAAAAAGAAAACAGTGCCAGCGTGTGTGTTTATTTATAAATCACTAGTAACCCGCCAACATTATTTATTATCCCTTCAGTTCAATGCAAACTCTAGTAATAAATAACATTAAAGTACCACTGAATTGTATTTTCTTTACTTAATATGACAGAGTAAAGGTATTGCAGCATATATTTATGGTGACTCTTAATTCTAACACCAATATTTAGATTTTTACCGCAAAAGTATATTGCTTTTCAAATTTTTTATTATTACCAATAACTGATGCTGGTCCTGAAAAGGCCCAGATCAGTCGACACACAGCAGATGGGTTACAGTGTGCAGTAAGTATTACGTAACAGACTAACCATAATTTACATTTTTTAATGTTATCATACATGAACAGACCTAGAGTGAGCACTATAAGCAGACTATTTGATTACGATAAGTGAATTATTTAAACAGTGTTTGAGGGGAATGATTGTGTCCCTGGCTTTTTTTTTTTTTTTTTCTTCTCCTCGCTGTAAGCGCTTTCCACTGCATTTGCTGGGGACTATTTTCAGCAGTGGATTAATCCATATTTGGGGAATATTTGTGGCAGCAGCATGGTGTAGTGACACTGAGCACAAATAAACTACAATGTGTGTGATTTAAAGGGAGTAAAAGGAATGTGAAACCCAGTGCAGCAGTGATGTTTTATTAATAGTCTTCGGACAGCAACAGAGCTCTATAGCAGGAAAAAGATCAGTCAGACTCCGATGCACATACATTCTGATTATCATCTTACTGTTGCTTCTGCTGATTGGAATAATTAGTTATTTGTTTATGATAAAAAGCTAGACTTTGCAAGGTAAAAATAGACTTTGCATGAAGATACCCACCATTTTGGACTTCAACATACCACATCTTTGTCCCAGAATCCTCTCTGTTTGTTTCTTTGGAGGTCAGCTTGCCCCCTACAGCTGAGAAGTAGCAGTTTAAGGCAGCAGCTAACATTTAGCTCATTATGTAAATGCTAATCATCAGTTGTAGCACAGACCCTGGGGGTTTACACACGCTCAGACACAACTAAGGCTGGCAAACTGGCACTCTGCATTAACTATTCTAGTACATAAACAAACTGATTTATGGATCGCAAGGATGCACTGTGCTAATCTGTCAGTTCTGTCATCAGCACGCAGTAATGCAGCGGAGATGTCAACCACTTATGTCATTTAATGTGATGGAGCAGCCGGGTCCTCTGTGTATTTTACACTCAGATGAGACATGCTTCCACTTGTGTTTCCTGCCCAGTGTCAATAACATAATCAGATGTGGGGCTCACAGCTGCTCTGCCAGTGAGGGTGTCAGTGTGTGTTTTCAGGAAACATAGACGGAGGAGCATTTGGGAAGTGACACATTTTTTGTTGGGTTGGCTTCCAGCGCAGTAGATTTCACATGAAACAATAGCTGTGCTCACATAAACAATACTTCTTCAACCTGACTAGAATCGCTGTGATCAGAGATTACAACTTAACTGTTTACATGGCTGCTAGTGATCTGACAAGATGAGTGTTTACATGCCCCGAAGCACAGTTAGTGACTCAGAGGGTCTTTTAAGGTGAAAGCTTAGGAACTTTTCTGTTGCGGTGCCCACGTTTTATTTATTTAGTGTGAATTCGTATAGGGGTAAGTACAGTAGTGGAAAAAAAAAAATCAGACATCTTTAAAATTTTACACAAGCTCAAATATTATCTTGAAAAACAAATGCCAATAATTTTGTGTTTATTGTTAACACCTATCACCTGCCTAGGGACTGCAGATGAAATAGTTATTTTTACTAATTCTGGCATATTTACACTACCAGTCAAAAGTTTGGACTCACCTTCTCATTTAAATGGCATGAGATGGACCACATATGGCCAACAAGTGCTCAGCATCACTGGGAACTCCTTCAAGACTTTTGGAAAACATTTCAGGTGGCTACCTCATGAAGCTCATTGAGAGAATGCCAAGAATGTGCAAAGCAGTAATAAAAGCAAAATGTGGCTATTTTGAAGAATCTAAAATATAAAACATGCTTTGAGGTATGTCACACTTTTTTAACTACATAATTCCATATGTGTTCCTTCATAGTTTTGATGCCTTCAGTGAGAATCTACAATGTAAATTAGTCATAAAAATAAAGAAAAAACAGGTGAGTCCAAACTTTTGACTGGTAGTATACATAGGTGTATTTTTTTACACAACAATGTTCATGAATATGCATGGTCCCTATTAAATAAACCAATAAAATAAATAAATAAATAAAAAAATAAACAAGGAACAATAAAAACAAAATTTTCAACATGTCATGCCCAGGATGTATTTCAAGGGGTAGTATCTTCCTAAAACCCTTGATGGAACAGAGCATGTGCAGAAAGGAGCATGTGGGTTTGGAGAATGGAACACTTGGAAGAGTCCAATGACTCTTACTGTAAAATATCACAAATGCATGATGTGTCCAAAATTGCTTCCAACACTGTATTTGCAGCATCATGTATCTGGAGCTGGCTGTTAATTCAGTGGCTACATCAGGCGTCTCAAACTCATGATCCGGGGGCCAATTGAGGCCCATAGGATGATATTTTGTGGCCCCCTACTTGACATCAAAGTTTATTCTTAGTGCGGCCCACACAAAGTTCTCAAACGCACTTTTTTGCTGAGTCTCACCATGCTTTTATTTTATTTATTTTTATCACTTATGGGCTACCGTAGATAGTCTCATCACAGGTTCCATTTGTTATGCCAAGCTAGCCAACCGCGAAGTACCTGGGGAATTATGAATGTTAGTTGAAACATATTCCTGGGTGACACCAAGTGGACGGAAAATATATGCCATCATCCAGTTCCAGTCATGTCTTTCTCAAAATGTGCCATGAAGAAAAAAGCTGGCAACGAGCACAGGCAAATTTAGGAAAAGTGGGAGACAGAAAATGTTTTTGTGGAGCACAGGGGCACCCTTACGTGTCTCATATGCACAGAGAAAGTTGCGGTGTATAAGGAATACAACGTCTGACGTCATTACTCAACTAGACATGCTGAGGAGTATACAAAATACCAGGGAGATGAGAGAAAGAACTGGGTCACCAATCTGAAAAAAAAAAGTCTATTGAGGAAACAAGATTTATTCAAGAAAACAAGCAAAGAGAATGAAGCAGCAGTCGAAGCTAGCTACATGGTGAGTGAGATGATTTTGAGGGCTGGAAAGCCATTCAGAGAAGGCGAGTTCATCAAAAAGTGCATGTTACTAGCTGCGAGTAAAGTAAAGAAACCCTTTTTATGTGGAATACTTAATGCGGCCCAGCCTGACCCAGACTCTGCCTCCAGTGGCCCCGGGTAAGTTGATTTTGAGACCCCTGGTCTACATCCACAATGAAAGATAATACTCTTAGAAATAAAGATACAAACATGAACCAGGGTTTTTCAACTTGTCCCCAAATTAGATCTTTTAGTTCCTGGTAGAGCCTTTTATAGAAGATCCAACTAAAACTACAGTGAAAACACCAACACAGAACAACAGCTGGTAATGTGCATGAGGTGAGCATTTTCTCTCTTCATTCAGCAAACTGGCTTTTACTAACCATGTTGATATTGTTGTACTTGTGATGTTGAAGTGATTACAGCTCAAGATACTTTGTAGTTTGGTCTAGTGATAGTGTATTGCAGGTGGTGGATGGATACTCAACAAACGAAACCAATTTTTTAAGCTTTCAATGCAGAATTTTCAGACAAAACCCCTGTGCTTGTGAAATACCTCACACTCATCTAGTGTTTACATGGCACACACTACTGAAGTGTTAAAATCAATATGTATAGTATTGATTTTTTTTTTAGTATTGATGTTGCGGAAAGAATTATTAGACCATCAGAAGTCATCAAAAACAGTGGTTATACAATCAAGTACTAACTCCTGTGTGTATCATGTGATTAAAACAGACAGAAAAGAAAACATGGAATGCCTAAAAGCACTGTTTTTGTCAGTACAATGCCATAGATATTGATGTAAGAACTGAAGTGATTTTGGTTATTATCAAGAAAACTATGGAAAATGGATCGAAATCAGCTCTGAAATTATGAGCTATTTTTGTTGTTATCATCATATTTGTCCAAACAAATGTACCTTTATTTGTACCAGGCATTAAAATGAACAAGAAATTGAAGAAAACAAGAGTGGTCTAATCATTTTTTCTGTGACTGTAGTAGTCAATATTTATCCCTCTACTGCACTTCCTATTCACCACTGGGGCAAAAGGTCATTTAGGATAGCATGGCGATTTTCTTCAACACTTTCCTACGTCATGAAAGGTGGTGGTGATGCTGCTCCTAGAGTGAATTTATCTCTATCAAGAGAGAGATAAGCTTATCAACTCTACATAAAAGCAGAGCTAAATTACTAGGGGTGATCCACTATTGAGCATCACCCCACATATATATGTAAATACTGTAATCAACTCTGCAGAGTACTTTACTCATGGTGTTAAAATGTCACTGTTCTAATATATTGTTGCTACAACCTGACATCCTCCATAACACACACCCTGGAGACTGTCATCATGACTTCAAACAATGAAACTGGAATTAGCTCTGTCCACAGTCTCTTCAAACACCATAGGAATGTACAAATAACCCCCAAATCAACACTCATCAACTCAACTCTAGAACATTACCACTGCTTGATTTGCTGTGTGTTTGCATTTGGGCCAAATTTGAAGAAATCCCTTCCAGATTTTCCATAGGCAGTAAATTCTAGGGTGTAGGATGGACAGACAGCCTGTAAATGCAATGTTCAGAGGCTTACCCCCCCCCCACACACACACACACCCAACTGGATCATTACAGGCTCTTGACATTATTTTCTGATCTACATGTTACAAGAGACAAGTCAAGATTTTACTGCCTCCTTTTCCTTTAAATGCAGAAAACTCTTAGATTTAATTAAATGAAACATGGTGAAAACACCAGTCAATTGCAGAAGACCAAACTATCCTTTCAAATTGGAATATAATAAAACTGCAGGAGGAACTTAATGAAAATTTCAAGCTCTCAGAAATTCTGCAAAGAGTTGCTGATTTTGAGTCAATTAAATTTCCTGCAGGGACTGACACAAATGAAGTAAGTCTGATGTTCGTGTGAGTTTTACAGGGTTAATCATCAAGGTTAGATGTCTCAGCACCTCTGTTCTGCAGCAGTGTATCTGCGGTTCCACAGCTGTCCATTTATTCCACACTCATTAGTTCCTTCTCTGCCAGCTGAGAGCTCTGATCTGCAAACATTGATTGGGATCAATAATTCACAACACCACTTTAATATTTGATGTGTGGAGCTATAATCTGTCGGGGATAAGTGCCAGTGTTAAATGTGAAACACACATGAGAGTGCACACACATGCACACACACACACGTCTCCTGGTGATAATGAGTATTTGTGATTATGTCCCTTATAGCCTCCCTCCTCTTTCTCCACTGTGAGCTTCAGTGTCACCGAGCAGTTGTTGAATATTTGATGCGTCAGGTTGATTGTGAAGCAGACCCCAGACCGCAGTCTCCCTGCCTGTGGCTCTACATTGATCTGACTGACCACCCCCATCTGAAAATAATGAAACTATTAAAGTGCACTCACAGAATAGGTAGTATAACAGTTTTAATTCGTGGTAAAATCAGGACCAGGACAGCACAAACGTTTATCACAGACTTCATTTTCTTCATTTATTTTGGACCTTAGTCCGTTGTTTTTTGTTTGTTATTTTTTGTTTAGTGGATTTTTATTAATTTTATACCACACCTCATGTACATTTGTATCTATTCTAGATTACACTATTGTCCTTTTATACTGCACTATTGGTTTTTAGATTTGCACTATTGTTGTTTACTGTTTTGTGTCACACTATTTCTACAGTTTTGTAAAAAAAAAAAATCTTGTTCTTTATGCTATATTTTCATACATATTATGTTTAAAAATATAGAATATATTATGTTTGTTCTATAAGACGCAAGGCTAAGACGGAGTCAAATTCCTTGTTTGCATGCACAAACTTTTCTGATTCTGATGATGAAAGACAATAAGACTAGAAAACTTTGCTCCATTTCCAGAATGCCACAACAGCTGAAAGACTTTTCTCATTTTCAGTTTCATTGCCCCTGATTATATGCATTTTTGGATTTATTTGTCTGAAGTCGGACATTACTGCAGACATCTGATATCATAAGTGCATAAGTTGATAAAATATACATAGTGTCCATAAAGTCTATTTACAATTTAACAAATTTATTACAAAAGCAAAAGAATAGACACATCTGTGGAACTTATTACAAAGTGAAAAGCAGATGCTGATTTTTTTTTTTTTGCCTCCTTTAATATACCTCTATATTGGCACCATTAGTTGCATGAAGCACATCAAGACGATACTCGATTTTTTTCTTTGTTGGTTGTATCATAGCCTCATCAATGGTGACAACAGCATCAGTGATCTTTTGGTTCTGCGTCACTGATGTCCCGTATCTTTGTTCGATATGTGACATCTTTAACATAACTCCACAGAAAGAAATCCAGGGCAGTGATATCTGGTGAAGGAGGTGTCCAGGGAATTGGACCATCCCTTCCAATCCACCGGTCTGGAAATGTTTGATTTAGCAAGCCACCAACATGTAGTCCCCAGTGTGGTGGTGCACCATCTACTTGGAAAATGATGGTTGGTTGAAGGTCATCCAGTTGTGGTGACATATCTTCAGTCAAAAGGTCAAGGGAAACATTTGCAGTAATTGATCTCTCGTTGAAGAAAAAAAGGACCAATGATTCGACTGCACATGATCCCACAATGTGATTAAAAACTTCGATAACCACTGAGTACATAGGATAGATGTGATTAACATATCTCATCAATTGCTTTTGTACGCATTTTTTTTATTTTATTATAGAGACTTTGTGGACACCCTGTATAACACAGTTGCACTAGATATTTTTCTACATGGAACTGCTACATATAGATTAAAGCTCTGTGGAAGAGAGCACACAGAAAAGCAAATGCCACGACCAAAAATGAACCAGCATGGACAAAGATGAAGAGGCGGACAGTATAAAATATTTGGAATCTGTTATCACAAAGGATGGCAGCTCAATAAAACACGTGAAAACAAGACCTCCTCCTTGTATATACACAAGAGCTGAGCGAGACTGAGAGATGGATACAAGCATCAGAGCAGAAGGGCTACAAGAAGCACCTGTGCATCTGCTACACTGAACCCAGGACTAACAACAACATCTGGCACCAAATCAACGCCCATAACAGACCACCAGGAGAAAAAAACAGCAAACACATCTGAATCAGCATCAGCAATAATTGCTAAATAAATACAAGTCAGGTAGCAGCAAGCACCATGACTGATACACATGATGGAAGCTCCATCTGATGTATCATTGCAATCTCTATCTTTTTTGTGCTATATTTCAGAATTATGATGAACAGCAGTGAAAGTTTTCAAGGGAAGATCTCATGGAGCTGCAACATGGCACATCCATCGTCACTCCCTTTCAGAGGAGTAAAAAAGCCAAACTATGTATAACCCTTTATCCACCGCAGAAAATTTACCAGGAACTATAACTTCACCTAGGATTTTGAAAAACCTTGGTGCGTTTCCATTGAAATTACCCTGGTAAAAAATGTTCTTAGTTTTATTGTTTATTATCCCGCCCCCTGAAGGGGAGGCAAGGGGTATTGTTTTTGGTTTGGTTTGTTACCTCTACCAAGGAATGGTGGAGGTTATTGTTAGAATAATTGTACATAAGTTTTCACATTCCATGCTAAACTTTGTGTGATCATTCACTAGGGTTGAAAAGGGCAAAGTGTTTTTATAATTGTCTTGCGG
>JAPQRP010000020.1:13433745-13451931 GCA_037367295.1 Apogon hyalosoma
TATATATGTGTGTGTGTGTGTGTGTGTTTCCCTAAATTCTTGTTGGTTTACTCAAAGGCTTATATAACATGTTGCCTTCTTCATGCCACAAATACTGTTCATTCATTTAATTTTTTCTCCCTAATTGACTCATAAATTATTATTTTTTTAAGTTTCCAGTTACACGTTTAGTAACAATATAAATATAAACTTTTTTTTCAACAGATTATTTCCCTCATCTAATCTGCTCTGCAGCCGAATTTAACCTCATGATTGTTTAAATTTCAATCTGAAGTCATGCATCAAAATCAAACTCATTAATTATAGATAAAAATGCAAAAATACACACCCATGCATGCATAAATCAGACAAATATGACAGACGAACCCCCCTCACGATAACAATGGTACATCACGTCATCATTCTTACAATTTCACTGTTAATTCGGAGAAGTAGCGCTATTTTTAGCCCCCCTGCACGACAATTACCTTTCCTTTCCTTTCTCCCGTTTATCGCCACTAATTCTCTGCGTGAGATGAGCATTTGACTCTGCAATAAAATATGTGAGGGAGAGAAATGCGGGAAAGACCAAATTGTTGCTATATTGGACCATCCACCGGTGCAGCTGATCTATTTTTAGCTGGGAACTACATCAGCTCTGACTGCAGACACTGTGAGGGGAAATCACCAGCGCTGTTTTGCTGCTGTCTTCACCCTAACCACTGACATCTTTACTGAAGAAAATTAAAGCAGGGGCGGAAACAATATTTACTGTGTGAAGTGTGCGCCTCAGGGGGGAGAAGCAAAGAGGTAAAGACCCTGGAAAAAAGATTGAGGGCTGATTTTTGTTTCTTTTGGTGGAAGCTGCTGGCTGAGCCTCGTGGCGAGTGTTTTGACTAACATCATCTGCGAGCGTGATCCTTCCTGAGTCCTTTTGGAGCGCAGGATCACCGTTAACCCTGTGTATAGCACCGCAGGTGGTCCAACTCCTCTAGTGAGGGGAGGGAGGGGGAGGGAGAGAGAGAGAGAGAGAGAGAGAGAGAGAGAGAGAGAGAGAGAGAGAGAGAGAGAGAGCGTGCTGCACATTGGTCGGGCTACTTTTCTGACGACACACCAACAATCGTCAACCTGTGGATAGGGCGCGTTGTGCTCTGTTGTCTCCACTGCCACCCTCTCCCCTCTGACACCGAGCCGGATCCTCGGACAATCAGGACGCATGAACTGGGAGAGGGTGCCGGTTCGATTCCTGAACGTACGGAAAAGTTGAGGGGTCGTGCGCCATCCCCCAGCCTTATGAATGGCCCGAACATGGAGGAGATGCCATTCGAAAGAGTCAAGACCCGGCGGAAGAAGGGTCACTGCCCGGCCGGTGCACCCCTGGGCGCCATCGCCTGCGAGGACGAGTTCAACAGCCACGAGCTGGAGGCTCTGTTCCAGAACTACAACCTGAAGCTGGAGCAGACCGCCACCCTCAAAGCGCTGGCGGTGCTCATCGTGGCTGCGTCGTCGCTGTCCCTGGTGGAGCTGCTGTCCAGTCCGCGTCTCACCTTGTCCAAGGGCTCATACCCGGTGCACTGCGTGGTGTTCCTGTCGCTGTTTATCGTCACCAACGTCAAATACCTGCAGGTGACGCAGCTGCAGCAAATAGCGAAGCTGGCCCTGCTGTTCAGCTTCACCTTTGCGCTGCTCTGCTGCCCGTTCCCGCTGGCGCTCGGCACGTCGGAGCTGGTGAGCGCCGCTGCCCCTGAGCAAGGTGTGTGGCAGCTCATGCTGGTCACCCTCGTGGCTTACGTGCTGCTGCCGGTGCGGACTCTGCTGGCGGTGCTGTTCGGGGTCATGCTGGCTGCATCCCACTTCATTGTCATAGCGACTTCGTTCACGGGGAGGAAACAGAAGCCGTGGAGACCGGTAAGTGCTGCACCTGTATCCCGGTCAGCTCTCCGGGCTCTCATCCAACTCCACTGTCTGATGCTCATTACTGATCATAACAGGAGGGTATTATTTTTGTTCGTAAGTCATCATCATATCAGACAAGTACCTGGTTCAGCTCCTCAGACACTCGGTTCAAGTACCCTTCAGCTCCAGAACAGACCGCTGTGGTATCGAGAAGCCCCGTAGGTTCTTAAATGCATAAAAGTAAAGTGGTCCTGAACACACCTTGCTAACTCAATTGACTTTCCCCTGAGAGGAAAAGGTTGGAAATACTGAGTGATCGATTTTAGCTGCAGGATACTGTAGTTGACGAGATGGAAACAAGCACCAAGTTTCACTTTACGCACCGGTGTAGAGGAGGAGCTGTCCAGCCGCCGGTGCTGAAACAGGCTGACGAGGCTCCATTCCGTAACACGTTACAGCTGATTGTTCTATTTTCACAGCATTTTTGGCTGCTGTCTCCTTAACACGAAGGCTGCAGATGTTATTTAGGATATGGCCAGATGTAAATCTTTTGACTGTTTAATTTAGGCATTTTGGGGGGATGATTCAAGATTCACTTTACTGTTATGAAGTCACATTGTAGGGAATGTGACAGAGGCTTCCACTTATGCAGAATTTATATAAAACAAAACAAAACAAAACAAAAAAAACCCCACTGAGAAACACTTATGATTCAAAGTAAAAATACAATTAATTATTTGCAGAAAATTATTTGCAGTGTGTTCACACCTTGAACAATGCAAAGACAGCAAAACAATACAATGCTGTTGTTCTACATTTAGAACTCAAAATCATTACTTGCTTGAATAACCCAAATGTTCAATTACAGCTTCCATTCACCTGCTCATGATCTCAAATTGCCTTCCAGACTTTATGCCACTCCTGGAGCTTGGTTTTGTTTATTGGCTTGCAACAATCCATGTTTCTGCTGATCTTGTTCCAGTAGGGTTCAGGACTGGACATATGGACATGTCTCTAAGTTATGTATTCTTTTACCTTTTCACTTCTGTTAAGACATAGTCTTCACAGCATTGCCTCAGTCCACAGACTTGAAAACACTCAACAGCTGAACACAGTAAAGCAAAGCGAATATCTTCAACTAATTTATAAAATAAGTGAACAGTGAAAAGTTTTTTTTTAACCATTTTAATTGTAGCACTACATCTTGGATTTGTAATCCATTTCACCATCTTTGTTTTGCTTGGTTATAATAAAAACAAGCATGGAGTTTTGCTTTGCTTGTCACAGTACAGTGAAAGTATCACACATCTGGCCCTTTGCTGGATTATCATGTCTAGTTGAACTTTCACCTCCAACCTTTTGAGAATTGACAACACAAAACAGAGCCCATTTTCTAAATGAGTTGTTATGGCAGAATCAATTCTCTCTGATAATAAACCAATGATGCATTTTGTCTGCACTTTGTCTTTCACTGTATAGCTTCTGTTCTTTAAGTCACACCTGTGATCCATCTCATAATCCATGCACTGACCTTGATTTCTGTCATTCAATCCATCCTATGGATTAATCGAGGATAGTGAAGTCTAATCTGTGCACACAGATATGCACATATGGACACATGTGTTCCTTCAGACTCACATGCAGACAGAGCACATACACCCTACCAGCTTTGTGTGGCATGTCTGTTCCTGTTTGTGTGCAGCTGGTGGCCAATGCAGTGCTGTTCACCAGTGTCAACCTGTCGGGAGTGTTTGTGAGGATTCTCACCGAACGTACCCAGAGGAAAGTTTTCCTGCAAGCCCGCAACTGCATCGAGGAGAGGCTCAGACTAGAGGATGAGAATGAGAAGCAGGTGAGGAACAAAAAAATACACCAGGGTTTCACATTGTTCAGTGAAAATATATTGGATTAAAGGAGCACATCTGCACAAAAAAGCAGTTGAACCCTGAATACATTTCTGAGGGGAAAATTAAATAACTTAAATGCACAGTGTGCAATATCTGTTGCTCTGGATCTCACTAAAAATAATAATAAAAAATGTAGTAGTAGACATGACATTGTGAAGTAATATGAGATCATGGCATTGGCTGTTTTCACCATCATGGCCAATGAAAACCTTGTCAGAAATAAAGTTTACAGACAAGATAATGCAATCAAGTTTTATTTACAAGTTTATGTTTTCACATCATGTCATTTCATTGTAATGGAATAGCTGCAAGAAACATTACTGGCAACCCCCCCCCAAAAAAAAAAAAACAAACAAACAAAAAAAAAACAAACAAAAAACAAATATTTTTTTAATTGGTGTTTTCTCCAGTTTCTTGCTCATTTTTAAGTTGCTAGTGCAAACAGACCCTGAATATTGAATCTTACAACCAACATATTCCATGTATTCAAAGTAAACGTGAAGCATTACACAGACTTCTTTCATAGATTAGTCTTGGAAAATGAGAACTGTGCAAGTTTTCCTTTTGTATCAAGCAGCAGAAAAACTGTATCACAATGTGTTTGTGTTACTACTTAAAATTCAACAACAGGCCTAGATCTATACTCTAAATAGAGCCAAAGGGAGAAACAGACAACCCCAAAGAAGAGGAAGCATCAAATTCCCTGGTGCGTCCACCTTTTAACCTCTTTAAAAAAAAAATCACCATTTCACATTGGCATACTCAAAGCTTGTACGAAAACTGTAAGGTCAAAATGCATGCATGCATGAGGCTATGTATGAAAGGCAAGCAGTTCTGGTTTGTGAAAATGTGCTCATTTAACACAACCTAAACTACAGCAGGTCAAACATAAAGGGAAAAAATATATTAATATATTTTGGTTCTTGTCCTCAGTAGGACATCTTTGACTAGCATTAAAGGTTGGGATTTGTGGATGCTTGAGTTAGAGTTTGTGTTAGGCTCAAACTTGTTGTTTGTGATGTTAAGAGTGCATTTGTAAGCTAATAGTGGTTGGTATTTCAACACTGTTGCTTTTGCAAAGGAGCAGAAACTGGTGTTGTTCAGGAAGTTACCATGGATGTGTAGTTGGTTGACCAGTTTAGTTGGTGTTTTCCTCCCTTCTTCTATCTATACATGTATGTATATTTTCCCTTCCTGAGTTAAAAAACATCAACCTCAGAACAACATTTATATGCTAAAATTTTTGCAAAAAATGCTGGTTTTCTTGGTTCCTTGTGGTTTTGTTCAGTGGAGATTTAATAATTTGAATGCCAGAGTTTGCCTCTTCATATGCCAATACTCACCAGCAACACTATCCTGATTGGTTTAAAGAAATACAAACAAGCCTGAGAGTTCTTCCGCTCTTCATTATTACAGAGTGATAACTGACCTGAACCTTGAGCAATGACACTGCACTAGCCAACACAAACTTTATATAAGCAAACACAAACATACATACTGAACGTGAGGTCTTATTCATTGTTACTGCTATGTATGCCACCTGTTATTATTAAATCAACTTAATCTAAAATCCTGTCGACTCAACATTATGCAACCTTGTAAGTTTTTTTTTCTTTACAATGCACATCCTGCAATATGACTGTTGCAAATACATTGAAATGACGGATTGTGCAGCCCTAAAATGCTCAGATAGAGAGAAAGCAGCAGGGTAAGTGCAAGACTTCAACATGCATCCACACATTTCACCTCATCTTGAGCGTGTATAACAACTTCGCAGTCTCTTGAGAAGTTGGAGGGTTTTTTAAAGGTTTCAGGTGCCAATGTATTCTAACAACCTGCCCACAGGCACGCAGTAACTATGACAGCAGCTATTTAAGGAAAGAACAATTACTGTGGCACATGCACCAGCGCCACACGTTCCACCCCCTCTGTGCACACCTACATGGAGCGATTTAACTAAAGAACAATCAGGCAACTTTAACACACAGAAACACTTTGTTATGAGTCCCACCCTCCTCCATCTGCATGAAACCCACCTACACCAACACACCTACAAAATTAATTATCCAGAGTATATAATATGCTTCTATACACATCTTTCTTGGTGTACACAATGTTCATAAACGCACGCGCACACTTAGCACCTGTGCTTTGTAGATTAGATGATGATATGCTGTGTTTTCCCCAGCAGTAACAGGCTCCCTTCTGACAGGTAATTACACAAGCAGATTGCTTTCATGGCCTCCCTACTCCAGTAAAGGTCACAGTTTATCTGGGTGAGAGAAACACACACAGACCCCTGATTGGGATCTATCAACAGCCAGTCAACAGTCTACAACCAGGACACCACTGCTGCATGTCCACATGTCTTGGATTTGCATTTCAATCATCAAACAGGTCCTGGTTATCACTCTGGTGTTTGCCGGGGTTTTGCGTTTGAGCTGGATCTATAAGTTGTATTGATTCCTGAAACTGTGTAGGTTATGTGTTGTATGTCTATTTGGTAAATTGAATTCTAAGTTCAGGAGCAGTTTAAAAAGCTCATACCTACTATGGGCCAAGTAGTTTGTTTTGTATGCAAATTATAATGTGAACAACTACGCAAAAAAATAGGATTTTGGCCCAAAAAAAAAAAAAAAAAGCATTTAGACCTACAGTGTTATTATGGTTATGGAAAAAGTGCGGAACTACACAATATTTGTGATTGAAGTTGTATTTATTTATCTTATTCAAGAAAACTTGGGATTTCCTGGACTTTTGATATTTGTTGTCTCTTCATCAGTGAATTCTGTTTGCCATTGTGGAGACAGAAATGTCTATGTTCCACCTTTTATCACTTGACCTAAATTTAGAGATGACCCAATCTATCATCTAATATTCACCTTTTTGACAGCTGTTGGTCTACCAGCATGTTCACACATGCACATTATTTGATTAAATTGCAGCTCTTTTGACAATGCAGTGAATTACAGTGATTCAATTGCCTGTGCTTCTTTGGTTGTAAACGTTAGTTGTTAGCTCCATTTAAAATATAATGCGGAAGAAACAGCTTGTTGAAGTCATTTTGATACAGTTTGATTAAGTTATTGGTTCCAAGCAGATCAAACTCTGCTGACATTTGAACCCAGCTCTTTTTCCAAATGCTTTCCTGTTCTTTTTGAAGTACTGAGCCAAGAGTGTCTGGCACATGTACATGTCCCCTACATAATGTACAAAAACCAAGCAAGGATGTCAGTGACTGAGTTTATCTGTAAGTTTATTTGTGCCATAGTGTATTTTTAGTCAAAGCTCCATAGTATTTACATGTGTTTGTGACTTTCCTAATGTTTGGTAGTTTGGTAAAATATATAAACACTGTAATAGATCTTGTTATTTGTTGTAGGACTGTCAAATATATACTAGAGATGTGGCTTTGCATTTTCTTTTTCTTCTGTTAATTAAATCTGTGAGGGTTAAGTCATGTGGTCTTATGTTGGAGAATGGGATTAGACTTATCTGTGTGTAAATGTCCTTTATTCAGGCATTTTTGCAGTTCCATAAGCAGGGATTGACTCCTTCCTTCTGGCCTCATTTGATTCCTGTACAACTTTATTAGCTTTTATTATTTTCTGTATACAGTATAGCTGTAATCAGGAAGAATTTGGGTTAGGTTTTAATATGATGCATACATTATAAAACATTTATTTGTGCCAAGTGCTTATTCTGTAAATGACTGCAATGATTACAAACAATAAACAGGAATGATTTGTGATTCATCTTGTTCAGAATTTGGCATCAGTGAGATTAAGCATGTTGCTTGGCTGATTATTACATTCTGTGGATTAGCCAAAAAACAGACATCCAATGTGAGTTTTACATCATAAAACAAGGTTAGTGGTTAGACAGTGCACATAAAGATTAGATTTAACACAAATGCTGGTCCTACCAGTTTTAATAATTTGGTTTTAGTTGATAACATGAGCTTTTCTATTTTAGTTACTTTTTATCGACTTAAGATATAAATTGTCCTCTGTAAATCCTCTTACTTTCCCCCTAGTGTTACAGTAACAAAAATTAGAAGTTAAAATTGTTAATTTTAAAGACAAAACTTTTTTCCCTAGGAATTAATCCTTCCTATTAATCTAGTGGACAGGGAATCTGCATATTAATGAGAAAGAGAGTGAGTGAATGTTTCATGAATAAGACGCTATGGAGAGAGTCCACGTCAAACATAGCACACGGTGAATTAAGCCTGGGACAGATCAGAGAAATGGGAATCATTAATGTGCAATTATAACACATTCAGGGAAGAGAAACGTAAGAGATTAATAACGCAGATAAACGAATTATCTTAATAAGAATACCACACCTTCACACAGTGGTTATCACAATTTCCATAGCTAGCACACATGTGAATTAATGCAGACACCAAAGTTTCAGAACAAACACACATGGACAAACACACACTTACACACAGCCTCCATTAGAAAGTGTGAAAGCTGTTTCTAAAACCTGCTCTCCAGTTTGTCTTTTATTCGCAGGTGAGGAGCAGCTGTGTGAATGGATGGATAATGTGAGGGAGACACAGGAGAGCCTAGGCTGCTTTCATAACCTGCTTCTCAACAGCTATTCAGCTGAGCTGCCTGATGATTCATTGTGCATTCACAACCATATGACATCCTGCTAGAGTTTTAAGTGTACTTTATGCTGCTGCAACTGAGACTATTCATGCACAGGCAAACAAAAATGCTTATCCGCATGGTTACATTATGCTAGGTCTGAAATGATACAATGTTGAAAAAGTTTGACTAGAAATTACTATTCTGTTCTAATAAATTAGTATTATAGGGTTGGCACAATGGAAAAAAATGTCACATATTGTTGGATACACTTCAGAGCCATTGCAGAAAGTTCTGTTTTTTGTGCATCAAAGTGAGGATAATATTAGGCTTCATTTGCATCCTGTCACAAAATGACCCTATCTCCTCATATAAGAGAGCTGCAACTACAGTTATATGTTGTTAGAAATGTATTAATGAGAACACTGTATTTATACCAGATTAATGTTGTTGATTGAAACTGTTTTAAAGTTGCTGAAATAATTATTGAAAGCATAAAATCAGTGGTTTAAGGAGCACTTAAATCAGGCCCGGCCAAAGGATGAGGTGACTGAAGAGGCAAATCTTTTTACACAGTGAAACAGCAGTCCTCCTGGTATGCCTGTTTCTGCATTTTTTCCATCATGTGGGTGTCAGTACAGCCTTCTGCCTGGATGCGAACAATCCCCTATCTTACCATACTGCTTCAAAATCAAATGATAGATTTATTTCATTCTGGTTTCATCACTTGGGAATGCAGTAGGCTGTTAAAGGTCCTTGTACAATATAGGCAATCAGAGCACTTGGAACATAGCCTACTGGAGGTCAACAGGATGCAAAATAGTACAATTTGTAAACTATTCTAGCCACAGAGAGATGACTGCTAAAATCAACAAAATAACATCCAACAGGGTTAGTCTTTTTCTCTATTTCCCTATAATTTACAATCATGAAAAGCAAGCAAAGTAGAACTGAATTGTGCACCATGGACAGCACAACATATCCTGATGCAAACAGCCTAAATGTGTCTGGGTTCGACATCAGATACATTTCACATATTTCATCAAAAAAAAGTTCAAAGAGGGTGATTCATTACTCATTCACCTCTGTGGCCTCAGTCCTGGAGGGGCAGGAAAAACTATTAAGGGGGCAAAGACCACAACTTGCCCCCTCACAGATGTGACTCCAATCCTTTACAAGAACTAAAACCACATGCTGAAAATACAAATAAAATGTTTCCGTTCAAAATCTTTCTTAAGTAAAAAAGTGCAAGTGTTATCAGAAAAATGTAGTTGAAGTGTAAAAAGTCAAAGAAGTCATTGTGCAGTAAAATAATCCCTGTCCCTGTGAGTGAATGACTTAATAAGATGTTGGGTGGTTTAATGTGCAAAACAGAAAAAAGCAACTAATTCTGACAATTTAGAAGCTAAACCCAGTTTTAAATTATGTTTGATAAATAGTTCATTATAAAACCATTCTCCTTTCTTGTCTATTGAGTTATTGATTAATTGACTCATCACTACTGCTCTAGATTCTTATGTCTTTGCTCCACTTCTCTTAAAGTCTCTGTTTTTGCATTTACAACTCAGCACAACAGCAGTGTTTTTATTATTTTGCTCAAACTTGCAGGAATACAGCCAAGCAGCATGTGTACCTCCGTCTGTATCATCCTATTTAAAGTTCTCACTCTGCCTCCTCTCTTTTAACCCCTCCCTCCTCAGGAGCGTCTGCTAATGAGCCTACTGCCCAGGAATGTTGCCATGGAGATGAAGGAGGACTTCCTGAAGCCGCCAGAGAGGATCTTTCATAAGATCTACATCCAACGTCATGACAATGTCAGGTATGGGGGTGTCATGACAACTGTGGGCCGCAGAGGTGTGTGGAGGGGCTGGAGTGTTTTGATCCAGGTGTCACTCGCTGTGACGTCAAGGTCAAGAATAGAAGGCGAACAATTAAGACAAGCCAATCAGATGGAGTAAAGGTGGGAAAGAGAAAAAGGGCCGCTTAGTGTTGGCTGCACTGGCCAACAGCAAGAGTTGGAACAATATCAGCTGTAGGTAGATCATAATAATATCCTGTCTGCTATGCACTCTTGTAATTGATGGGATTTCGAAGTTTCCATGAATGCCACATGGTTCTCTGAAATCTGCAGCTAATGGAATATTTACTTCAGTAAACAAACCAATTTAGGAGTGTAAAAAAATTGTGTGTGATTTTGAACAATGTAAAAAAAAAAAAAACAAAAACAAAAAAAACCCCACAAAACATGAGCAGCATAATCAAGGTTAATTTTTTTTTTAATTTTTTTTATTTACAATCTGTTTGTTGTAATGTATTTGCGTACCAGTGGTAAATTTAAATAACGTACTTTGCAAATTTAGTTTGTCTTATTTGTTGGTATTCAACATATACAGTTTAAATCAAGAAAACTATTTAGAGTTAAATTCTACCTTAGCTGCACATACATTGAACAAAAATTCAATATTGCAAATCATCTAATATAGTAATATTTCTGACAGTATTAAGATTATTAATAGTGACACATCAGTATTATTGCATTTTATTGTTGGAAGTGCTGGAGGTGGAGTTCATGTATACTTTACGTCCAGTTTTATATGCTGTACGTGGACATCAGATAAATCTGAGGACTCTGCATATTATATACATGAAAAACAAACAAGGAAAACAAAGTTCTGATACACACAACTATTTTTAGTTGCTGAAGTTTCTCTCTGATGTTTGATTTATGATCACATATTCATGATGAACAATTTTTCAGATGAGACCATGACACAAATTCAGAGGGGAAAATGCATTATTTGAAAAAGCTGTTAACAACTCATGAAATGAGAGCCAACAACACACTGCTTTTTAAAAACATAAGACAACAAAAAATTTGGAAACCATAAACTTTAGCATTTTAAATGTGCATTGTGTTATCCAAAATGTTCATCTGAGAAGACTGCCAGACCCATGTGGTAGAGTAAAAATGACAGCGTTTATACTCTGTGATAAAATGGAAGAGGTAGGATAAGGTGGCAGACAATGGGAATGCTAAACATATACTTAATCATAGTACTTGTGTAAATGTACTTTGTAGCTTTCCACAATAGCTGCAGGTTACAGAAAATATACCTCAGAAATCATTTGTATTGTTTTCTTTTTTCAGAATAATTATAAATTGATGCCTAATCCTAACCTTAATCCAAAACAAGGCAAACAAGAATGAAAAGTTTAATCAGATGCATCCACAATTCTTTCATCTTTAATTCTCTGTACAGTTCTCTCAGACCAGAAGTTATGGCCAAAATTGTTTCAGTTTATCCTTTCAGCCTCAAGGTGAATTTTGATGAAATTATCTCAAAGTGTTCCCTGGCAACATGCTTCTGAAGTTAAAGAGACTTTGACCTTTGACCACTGAAATTATTTGAGGTCTTGGAGTCCGAGTAAATATTTTTGTGAAAAATTCTGAAACTCTGTTGAAATAGGAATAGTAATGAAATTAAGAGTCATGACACTAGTCATTTAAATTATATTATTGGATGTAAATGAAGTCTTTTGTCAATGAAACAGTGAATACTGTTTACTATGAAAAAAAACTTTGTGTTCTCAAATAACAGACCTCGTGAATTTATTCCTGTTTAAATCACTGCAGGATGAACTGTTTAATATTTTGACACAAAAAACTATTAAAAGACTTTCTCTTTGCTCCTTATAATTTGTGATTAGCATTTTTCATCTTTTTATGGCCCGACATCATTGCAAGTTGAACCGTTTAAGATTTTGACTGCAGATTGCACTAAAAAACTATTATGAGACTTTCCCTTTGGTTCTACTAACTTGTAATGAGCATATTTCATCTTTTGGTAGAATGAGTGAAGAGTCAGCTAATCGTTTTGTAAGAGAGATGGACAAATTCATCAGAAGTGAAAAAACAAGCCTTATTTGCAGCCTTGTCCCTGTGAATTTGATTAGCCTTTTTAGCAGCCACCTCTATTACTCTTTCAGTGAGGAAAATATTGCCGAGCGTGAGAACATGGCCTGACTTTGAGCTGATTACTTTCCAACGAGGCAGTAAAGAGAACAGGAGAGCTGCATCAGTGCTGCCGAGTGTGGGAGTGGAGGGTTAGGTAGCATGTCAACAGCACTCCTGTCAAGAGACAATCCTCTCCACTCTGTCTCTTTTTTTTTCCTTTCTCTCTATGTCTGTCTGTCTATCTACTCGTCTCCCACTCTAACACTGAGCTCAGAAACATGTACATCCCTTCACCAGCCTCACTGCTGCACCAACACCTCGCTAAACATCATGCTGATGCACCCAGTGAGCAACTTCTGTCTCCAGGGAGCTGCTACAAATGCATGTAAACACATAAAGACAAAAAAACAACAACAAAAAAAACACATCAGCTTTATGTTGCAGAGCAGGGCCGTGACACCTCCCTGATCTGGGCCCTCTTTGATGTGGCCCCGGGAACGTTTGATTGCACACCTCTGTAGCTCCACCACCGTGCTCCTATCCTACCCCTCACCTCCATTCTTTCTCCCCCTCTGCCCTCCTCTCGGCTTCTCCTCACCCACTGCACGACCTGCAGCGCAGCGCCATTCAAAGACAAATCACACAACAGAGCTCTTCTGTTGAGCAGCAGTCGTGATCCCAGCTTTGCATACATCAGGCTCCTGAGCGACTATACCGCACTGCCAAAAAGAGCAAATCAGTCACGATGCAGAGAAAGGCCTCGCTCGCAAAAACATGGCTGGGTATCGAACTTGGAGCAGGGTTTAAAGATTACATTCCTCAAACTGTTGGGTTTGGAGCTGAGAGCAAAGACACACAGAAAGAAATGGAGAAAAAAATAACAGAATACAGATAAATACACAAAGCCTTTTCATATTGGTTACCACTAACAAAACATACAAGATTCTTTAATTAAGTGAGTAGAAATACCCATAGATATAAAAAGACCAAGCTGTTACTATAGTGATGCCATGTTACTACAGTTGTTATTCCATGTATGGCAGCTACAAAACAAACCTAGGATTCTAAATAAACTGGTTTTGATTTTTGTGAACTAATTATTAATATTGACTCTGATGTTCCTATCTGTACATCACTCTTCATTTAAGTCCTGTCAAAACTGTGGATAATCTCATAATCGTCCCACTAATGAAGAATCTGACAGCTGTGAAGCTTGTTTATGTAGGGCTCAGTGCAGAGTTGTCCCCTAGTAAGATGACAGCGACTTTGTACTACCCTTTGTAATGGAAATTTCTTGTTTCTCTTTTATGTCTATGGAAATACCACAGTGTAGAAATACATAACAAGTAAAAGAGCTAATTCAAAATGTTACTTGAGTACACAAGTATTACATCATGGAGCATCTAAAGTAAAAGTACCTATTCAATATGAATAATGGCTCCTTTCAAAGGGTTATCTTGAAATATTATGTCATTAATCAGTGCACATAAGAGCATTTTAATGTTATAATTCATGAATGTGAAGCTAATATCAGATGCAATTTTGTATGCAACTAGTAGCATAGTACTGCATTATCATATTGTATAAGCCTATTAATATGTTTTTAGAAAAGTATGTATATTAGTGAGAAAAAAGTATGATATTTGCCTTTGAAATGTAGTGGGATCAAAGTGCAAAGTGGTAGAAAAGCTAAATATTTAAAATCACATTAGCATTTCCACAATACAATATTTTTTAAAAATTCACAAGTCTTGTTATGTTGTTGACATATGTATTTACACCCAGTCAAATGTGCCCAATAATACACAACTTCAGAGAGATCCTTAAGGTTTTCTCTGTATTTGTCTTTTAGTGGTACCATATCCTTTTCATGAAACAAAATTTACATAACAACATAATTATGTAGAATATTGCGCTAAATGTAATGTGAATAAAACTAGAGGCAAATAAACTACATTACGGAGGAATGTAAAAAAAAAAAAAAAATCCAGTTGTTTTTACGGAAGAAAAACTGGCAGCTGTGGTTACCAGAACAATACTGTAGAAAACACATCAAACCGTAAACAAATTTACAGAGTAACATGTTGATTGACCATTTTAAACATGTGTATTTAACATTGGATTTCAGTGATATTTACATCATTGTTACACTAAAGTGAACAAGTTTGCTGAATAAATGTAACATTTTAAACATTTGAATACAACACTGGATTTCAGTGATATTTACATGTTTAAAATGTTACATTTACTTTTTTTTATTACTTTTTTATTTTAAAAAAAGCATGAGAATAGGCTGTTATTTCAAAATTATGGTCTTTCAATTAAAACAGCACCACACCGTTTTTCAATTTACAGTTTTATTTTCTCAAAACAATAGAAACACATAATTTCTACATATAAATATGGCTTTGTTGACATACTCTTCCTGTATTGTATTTTCACTTACATTTTTTTTTTATGTTGCAATTTTACAGCTTTTTGATGTTAATTCTACAGTCACTTTTAACAGTGTTCCTTTGAGTAAAATGCTCTGAGTTCAGTATATAATGTATGTTTAAGGTTTTTATTGTGAAAGACAGTAATGGTAGTTATTAGCAAGATTGGAATTTCTTTTGCTGTTGATTTGACTATGTGTTTACATGAAGTACAAGTATCTCAGATTTGGGCCTAAGAACAGTGGAGGAGTAATAACTAATTTCTCCACTGGCTAAGACAGCCTTTATCCTTTGATCAAACTGATTTTATGGCAAACGCAAATCAAACATTGTCTAAACAATGACAATAATGACCATGTGTATTTACTCACAGACAACGACAAACAGTGATTTTGCTGATGGGGTCGATAACAAACTTAGTTTGCAATTTGGTTTAAAAGATTTAGCATATCAAAGCTTTAAGGTCTGTTAATTCAGAGTAGTTTGTTTTCCATCTTGATGTGATTTATTTGAGTGGGTGTGAACGCAGTAATTGGGTCAGCCAGTATGCACAAAACGATCTTTAAAGTTATATTACTGAAGAAGTATGAGCCCATACAGAGTCTATATAAGACATAAAAAAGAAGCAACAAAAATCATAGCAGACCCTCCTCATTTCTGTCTTCTCTGAACATGAACGTCTGACTTCAAGTAAAAGAATCAAGGCGGCAAAATGTAAATCAGCCTCCGTCATGGAGCTCAATTTCAAGCCTTAATGTAGAAAAGCACTCATCTCATCCCATAGCTGTAGTATGTTTTATTAATATCAGCATTAACTCAGTCGTCACGTCGTATGTGAGTATGGTGTTTGTTTCATTCACTGGACTGTAGTATTCTGCCTGAGTAAAACTTACAATCAGGCTTAATAACATTTACTTTATCAATGGCAAGAAAGACCATGTAGGAAAAGTATCCTTGGTCTTGGTACAGTTCCAAACAAACTCTAGGGCAGTTTATTTGAAATGAGGATGTCTCAACTATCAGCTGAACTCCACAAGTTCACCCCCATGGCTTCTGTAGCTAGGTGTGCTTTGCATTCTGGGATGTAGCAGAGCACACAAACTGTAACAGCACTTAGTAGTGGTAGCAGCTAACTAGAAAATGAACCTCTGACTGAAATATGCAAATGGACAGAGGACAGGACCATCTTACTCCAGACCAGTAAGAGGAGTCAAGATTGTCATGTGGTTTGTTCTAATGCGGTTTAGTTAATTTGGATTTTTCTGAACCAAAGTGAAAAAGCAGGGTTACAAGCTCATCAACTGATTAAAATGAGAAACTATAGGAGTGAAAATGTTCTCAACTCTAACACTGAGCATGTTTTCATTAGAGTATCAGATTTTCTGTTGTGAAAGCCCCTTTACGTCAGCGGAAGCAGGTGATTTTTCAGGGGGCTGGGTGTGAGTAAGATTCATAACCAGGGGTGCCATCAGGGATTTGGGGCCCCATGAACAAAATATTACTTTGGGCCCCACTATTACAATGCCACAAACTATGCCAACCCTAAAAATATGACACTACACATGGATACAGGCATGGATCCATATTTTGAATACATAAGTGTTCACGCTTTCGCATAAGATTTATGAAAAAGATGCAAGCCATATTTTACATTTTAATATACTCTTACAAAAAAAGATAACAGAATCAATTTTTTTACACTGATATACAAATAAAAATATAGTTCTACCTTTTGAATGGAAATAAATTACATTTTCTTTGTCTTTTTCTCTTTTATGCTTCGTATCATCTGTATTGCTGTTAGTGATGCTGCCCTTCGGTTCTCCCTCCAATCCCATACTTCTCTTTTGCATATCAGTGTCACCTACACATGGTGGAGGCTGAAAAAACTTATGCATAGAGGCTAATACAGTAGTTGGAAAACATTTTCAGACACCCTCAAAATTATACATAATCTCAAATATTCTCATGAAATATTTGCAGAAAAACAATTTGTGTTTCCAAAAGCTGTGGCTGCAACAGGAAAAATTATTGGAAAAAAACAAAAACAAAAACAAAACTAAGTCCTTAACAGTTTGAACATGTCATACCCTGGATATGTTTCAAGGGGCATTATCTTGCTGAAACATCCAGTTTTGACGTCAATGGAACAGAACATGTGCAGAAGGGAATACTCAGTTCAGTAACTTAATGCAATATATCACAAATGCATGGGGTGTCCAAAAACCTTTTTTTCACCACTGTATGTTTATTAGTTCTTGGGAAGCAAATATTCTTTTATAGTGATAAGTTAATAATTTTAGTTAAAATAAAGAATGTTCTACTCTTTCCTAGGGCCCCTGTCAGTCATGGGCCTTTATTTGTCATTACTTGTTTCTCCCTTATGGTGCCTCTGTCTATAACTTCTTGTTTTGTTGCTGTGTGGTCCTCTGAACAAATAACTGACTCTTTCTGTCTGACTCTTTCAACAACTTTGCAAACCCCTATAATAGCTAGTCAGTAGTGGGCAGAATAAGTTCACCAGTGTTAACCTAAAGATTCTCTCAATTATCACAGACTAGATTGGTGGGTGCACTAGGGTCTTCAGTCACTGTTGATCACCATTAGTCTGCTTGTGTGCCTTTTTTGATTCAAAAAGGAGATAAAACACTTTGTAGAGCTAACTCGTATATGTTTTGTTTCTCCCGGCAGCATCCTGTTTGCAGATATTGTCGGTTTTACCAGCTTGGCTTCGCAGTGTACTGCTCAGGAATTGGTTAAACTGCTCAACGAACTTTTTGGGAAGTTTGATGAGCTGGCTACAGTAAGTGTCCAACTCCTTTACTGCACTCCTACTCACTTCTACTGCTTTTAATTATGAAATGTTCCACAGAGTCTGTGTGATTAATGCCATCTTATTATTTGGAGGTGAATCATTGGCAGATGATGACTTTCAGATATTATACATCAACAGACCTCACATTAACCAGCAACATTCTCTAAAGTTCTTTTTTTTTTATTGAAAGACCTGATTCCATTTTGTCATTATACTATAAAGTTTATGTCAGTGTCTGCACTGCTTAACACAATATGTCAGATCTTTGATAAGAAGTGCCATTTCCAGGTTAATTTTTTTTCTGGAATTATACATTAACCTCCTGAGACCCAGCGATGCTTTTTTGTCCTCTGTAATGGACAAGGGTTTCACAGCTTTTTTTTTTTTTTTTTTAAAATCCCTATCCACTGAAAAGGACATTTCACTAATTTTTTATTTTTTTTTTTTTATGTATCTGAAAAACTGTTGCATTATACAGTTTCCAATTGAGGCAGTTATTTAAAGTAAAATCCCAAAACTTTTACTTACTGGGTCTCAGAAGGTTAAATCCATCCATCCATCCATCCATCCATCCATCCATCCATCCACCCACCCACCCACC
>JAPQRP010000020.1:13452128-13479761 GCA_037367295.1 Apogon hyalosoma
TTAAAAAAAAAAATCACAGAAAAAGTCTTGTTTGTGCTCTGCTCTGAGAAACTTTTTTTCAAGCCACATTAAATTACATCAGAGAAGAGAGTTTTTCTCTGATGTACACAGGCTGCTGTATGAGACAAACAGCATGGTAAACCACTATACTGTACTGCCTGCACTGAATTAAGCTTCAGTAATAGTCCCCTGTGGCATTTAATATCTAATACTACAACACTACCTTTAATGCCAGAGCTAATAGTCTACTTTTGACATTAGATTTCCACAAAAGAAAAGTTCAGGTCACACCATTTGGCACCAGAGCTGAGAAACACACTGCCTCCTGGTTTCATACTAATTCAGGGTTGGTTTCAGATCATCACGGATCATTAGTGGACAGTGTAGAGTTAATTTGGGAGTTACAAGTTACCCTCTGTTGAGCTGAGTATAAATAACTCATTGTTATAATTGATAACTGGTAACACATTTACTACTCTGATTGGCTTTTGTAAACTCTGCTATAAAAATAATGTTACTATTATTATTATTATTATTATTATTATTTAATGATAATGAAGTCAAACTCAGTAAACTCTGTCTTTAAATCACTTATCCAATTAATTACTATACACACAAACATTCACTTCCTCACTCACGGACATGATTTGCTGTTGCTGTGTCTTTTCACTGACATCGTTTTAGGTTAGGTTTACTGTACTTTCTATCTGCTGAGAGCCTGGATAAAACTGTGATGATGAAATTGGGAGTGTGTGTGTGTGCAGTGCATGTGTGTGCGGCTCATGCAGTATTAATATGATTACAGTAGTCTGGTGGCAGATAACCTATCACTCACTTAATCTTCTTTCCCAGACAGCAACGCTTCACAAGCTTACTGACGTACGGTGTGTGCTGCTATACGCTCTCTCTTTATCAAGCGCAATAGTCCCAAAAATGCACGCGCACACACATAAACACACACTGCAACACTCCACCTCCTCTGCCCTTATCTTCCCTCTGTCAAAAAATCGGTTCACTCATCTCCCCCTCTCTCGCCGTCCACTTCCTTCTCCTTCTTGACCTTCATCTCTTTCTCCTCCTCCTCCTCCTCCTCACTCAACCTCTCCAGCTTTGCTTTCGCTGTTGGATCGATATATGGCTTCGCATAATAAATGAGCTCCGCGACTAAATAATACATTTTTGGAGGTTTTTTCTGCTGCAGCGGAACGACAGGCTGAAACAGGAGCTGACCAAACATTTGGAGCCTGCCTGCCTGCCTCGCTGCAGGCTGACGTGGATGGCTCAGTCACATTATTTCATAACGACTGAGAGCTATAATCAGATCCCTCTGAAAAATTTAATATGTTACTTTTCTCAACACACTTATCTCACACAAAAGCCAAACCTGCTGCACCAAGCTGAACCAATACATCCAGGTCCCTGATAACATAAGGAATGTTAAGCTTATTACAGATATATTACAACACAGGTAGGTTTTTAGCTGATACGTAACCATAAATTTTAGTCACACTAGTTGTGTTTTAATGGACAATACTATTCTACCAATAATAGGAAAAGCAATCCAATCATTGCACAAATGCTTAATGTAACTGATCCATTCAACACTATTTCAATCAGGTTTGATAATCCATCCTACAGGAAAACAAATGGTGCCAGGTAGAACAAACCCCACCCCTTGCACATATTGTAGCTCATTTTGACATGGATCCAGCTGATGACATGTCTATGTATGTGGTGATGTCATCATATCAGTTGCCTCCACATATGTGCCAAGTTTGAAGTAAATTGAAACAAAAGTGATGTTTTTATGGATGTTTGAAATTTCGCCCATTATAACTAAATGGTAGAAGAAAAAAGATTGAAAAAATTCATAAAAAATGTGAACTTTGACCTACTTTTCCCATAATGTAATCACAAATATTCTGGGTCACTGGCAATCTATGAACCCAATTTGGTATGAATTCAACCAATAGTTTTACTGCTACAGACATCTGAAATGTCGCCAATTAAAAGTTCTTTAATTCATAAAAATTTGAACTTTGACCTGCTGTTCCCAGAATACAGTCAGATCTATTTTGGGTCACTGGCAATCTATAAACCTAATTTGGTATGAATTCAACCAATAGTTTTGCTGCTAGATTGTTAACAAACAAAGAAACAAACCAAACCAAAAACAATATCCCTTGCTTACCCTTCGGGGGGCGGGGTAATAACTGCACAAAGGCTTTGGCCAAGTACGTGTAGTAGTGTGCGTATATGTTCATAACTGTGTTCTAAAACATAGCTTTTTCAATGCATTTTGGCCTTTCATGCCAGTGTAGACTTGGGTCACTACTTCCACTACCGTGAAGATATTTACAAATGCTGCCTGTACTGTTTTCCATATGGGCAAGGTTGTAGTTTGTTACATCCTAGAGACAGATCTGCAAAAGGCCTAATATTGCAGGAATTAGGTTAGCATGCATATTCATATATCCTTAGTATCCTGTCATTCCAGAGCGTAACAGTTAAAGAACATACACTATTGAAGACCATCAGATGAAGTTACAGCTGCTACAGTGTGTACACGTGCACACAGACACTTCTGGAGTTCAGAGATGCCGTGACTGACACTAAACCAACCAATGCTTTTTAAGAGATCGCATACATATATTCACTGACACATCTTATTATTACAAATACACCTATCAAATACCTGCTTGAATTACACTAATGGCTAGATCCTATATATTATGGATATTTCAGCAGATTGTGTTATAGATTTGAAACATTATGGAGGCATTAACATTGGTTTACGATTGATGAAAGCTCTGTGTGTGGATCTGCTCATTAAAGACATGCAATTTGAGGGTTTTAGCATGTTCTGCCATTTAAAAACCATGCCATGTATATGTTGACTAGGCCTTAAGACCACATAGGGGTAACATTAGGTTATATATGTTATGTTAGGTAACAGAGACCTAGTGGTAGCGAACAAAACGGGTTGTGGCTGATACAGTTTTGTTGTCGGTGACCTTAAAAGATTTAAGGATTAAAACAAACACAACCTATACCGTCAAACAAATCATAATGCTTCTCAGAAATGCTTTTTGCTGTATATCCATCAAATTAGACTCTTTATAGCCAGTGGAACGAGTTGATCAACATCTCCAAAAGTTTATATTCTTAACGCTCATGCTTAGTATTGACCATGGTAGCAATTTAATCACCAGTTGGAATGATCCTTATTCAGAAAAGCAACACCAAAATGTATGTATGTATTTACTGATCTACTATATCTTTACACTGTATCTTAATTTTTAATATACAATATATTTCACATAAACATACAATACACAATAAATTTGTGTGTGCATTTATTGTATGTTTTGCTGTCATTTGTTTTGGTTCAATAATTTTAAGACTCTAAATACATATTTTGTGAAGAGTGAACTATTCAACTATGTACAACCACACAGTTACTCCCTTTATATATAAACTGAATGCTTGACCTCTTCTTCCAGCAGGGCAAGAGATCTCTTTAGACAGTTCACTCTTGCTTTTTTTTTTCTCTACACATACACAAGTGCATATATGCACATACACACTCAAAAGTCACATGATCAGCAGGATTATCCCTCTGCATCTCAGCAATCAGTCATGGCTTAACACGAAGAGAGCGACGGAGGGAAAGAAAGAGCAAGATATAAGATGATATGTGGCCCACTATCAGTGCTTCAGTGCTCAGTAAACCATTATATAGAAATCTTGTGATGAGGATATATTGTGTGTGTGTTTGAGAGAGAGAGTGTGTGTAGCTACAGCTGCATCCTAATTGAGATTTATATCCTGTCGTGTTAGCGAGGGTAAAATTCACTTTCAAACGGGCTCTGTCACAGCTGCTGAGCCTGTCTGACTGCTGCATGCTGTACAACACACATCCATTCCCCAGAGGCTTCACCTAAACGACAAACACCCAACCTTAACCTTCTTCACTGAGCAGCGATGAGGCCGACCATTAATTAATTAAGAAAAAATTGGGACGACTTTGACATGAAGCAGCTGGTTTTAAATCAAAGTCTGTCTCCAAAAACACACTGATACCTTTTCCTTCAGACATGGCAAGCTGTCAGCTGATAATTTCTCTTGTTCTCTCTCATTTATGTCACACACACACACCCTCACTTCATTTCGGTTCCTAGTGCTGGGATAATCATCCACGTTCTGAATTCTCATATCCTCCCACGCCAGAATCTTTCTGCTCCCGTGAGCAGAAAACCAGAGCACCCCGTCTCCTCTCTTCTCATCTCCGCCTCTTACCCTGCAGTTGTCATGAATCTTCTGTATGTGTGTGTCTATGCACATGGATGTGTGTGTTTGTCAGTCAGAGGTTGCCTGCAGGCTAAGCTTTGTAAGGTCTACCATTACAATTTTCTGATGACTGTGTGTGATACAGTGCCAAATGGAAACCCTGTGTGTGCAACTAAACCAAACTACCTGTACATTTGCAAGTGGTCATGCTGGTGGTTTCTTTTTTTTCTGCAGGTGTGTGTGTCCACGTGTTGATGATGTTTGTGTGTGTCTTTGTGTTCGTGTAAGTATCATCATCTCTGAGTTTGTGCACAATGTGCGCTGTGACAAATAGCTGATCTGTCTGGGAATGTGTGGGTGGGATTCTACTTCAACAGCATGTCGGAGCAATTAGAGTTGGCCTCAACTACAAACACACACGGCTGCACGAACACACATCTGAGCGGACGTGAAGCTTGTGCACAGGCACATGTAACAGGAGTAACAGTACACTTGTCCTTAATCTAATAGTGACATTAAACTGTTTATTATAAAATCCATCTTGAGATGTACAGTACAGACCCTTTTGGTGTGTAATTGTCAGCTCTATTTTACTTTATTCCCCTGATTTTTAACAGCTGTTTTAAAATAGCTGTTTTTCTGTGATTAGAAAAGGCATAGAAGTATTAAAAGATTTATTTCACACTCTTTTCAAAGAATATTTTATATAGTTCTTGAGTCAACTGGTGATACATAATGGGATGCCATGATAAATGAAGTGTGATAAATGAAATGCTTTGTGTCTCCACTGCTGAGTCTTAATATAAAGCAAGTTGACCAAGCTTATTTTCATAATCTGACTTGTCTGTTGGTTAATTTCCATAAAAGAAATTCATCACTGTTCAGACTCAGTTACTCTGGAAGCTCATGATGTGAAACCAGCTGAATTTGCTTTATGGAAATGGGTCAAGGGACAACGAAGCAGACAAAAACTTGCTTTATGGAGCATTCATTCATCAACTGAAATTTTGTGTGTATATAATTGGTACTCATCAGCAAAAGTCAAACTATGCTTGTAAATGATCTTCCTACATTCACACCATCAAAAGTGAAAGCAGAAATAATGTGGTTTTTACGGGACCCTCTTACTCTAGATGCTGACAGTGATCATTAATAACTAACTCATGTTTTCATAAACTGCACTTTTTTAGATGCAAATAAGTTCTCACTTGCTAAATTATTATCACCTACTGGCTGTAGACAATATGTGCTTATGTATCTGTTACGCTGTGTAGATAATCCCCTGTTAATGATTCTGTCTCTTTGTAGGAGAATCACTGCAGGCGAATCAAGATCCTGGGAGACTGTTACTACTGTGTGTCAGGACTGACCCAACCCAAAGCAGACCACGCCCACTGCTGTGTAGAGATGGGCCTAGACATGATTGACACGATTGCGTAAGTCACATTTATTCCTATATCTTCTAACAGCATCTGTAATGCTCATGTATAAATATGTTGATGTATTTGCATGGGACAAGCTTAAATAAACATCTGTTAGAATCATATAATGAATATGTAGGTTTTGCTATGGTGGACTGAGCACATTTTGGCTCATATATTTGATTAAGCATGTAAAATAATCATTATACCCCATACCATGCTGTATATCCAATATAAGTACACTGTAACTTAAAGCATATGACTTGGAGGAATTAAAAAAAAAATACTCCACCACAAGTACATGAGATGCATTGTGGCTTACAAAAAGGCCTCTTTGTAAAGGCTTTGAGTGTCTTTTCATAAAGACAAAAACAGAATTTAACATAAATGAGATTCATACTGAGTTACAGTATTAGAAAAAAACAAATATTTGATGTAAGAATGACACATTCTTGGTTCATTCATGAATAACTGAGAGCGTGAGAAGAATTAAAGAAATCAAATCACGCTATCTATACAATACTGAAGCAGAGCATCGAGGTTTTTGCAATGCATAAATTACACGGTGTTGAATCATTTGTGTAACCGTTCTGCAAAGTCTTCAAGTCTTCATCTGGAAAAATAACCTCTAGCTAAAGCTGTCAGACAAATGTAGTGGAGTATAAAGTACAATATTTGTCTCTGTGATGTAGTGGTGTATAAGCATAAAGGATGAAGCTGCATAAAATGGGGAAAATCCATGTAAAATGCCAGTACTTAATATTTTTTACTTAAACAATGTACTTGTCCCCATAAAATAGTGTAATGCTTTTTATTTTCAAGTGTTTCCTGGAAAAAGAAGAATCTAGAAGCAAGGGCAGCTAGTCAGTAAATGGTAGGATTATTATTGTCATTAATCATTGTTAGTTCAGTTACTTGCGTATTTGTGATGTGCATAAAACACATAAGAACTACATAGTTATATTCCACCACTGCTTTTAATAGATCTAAGTATCTTTTAATGATCCATGTGAAGCTTTGACACTTGAGTACTGTTTTAAGACAGACTTCAAAGAGTGCAATCTTATTCTTAACACAACAACAGATATTCATGGAAGTCCTAGTTTTGACTAAATACACACTTTGCACAGTGTGACATATTTAATTATTGATGACACTTTGTGACACATGCATGCCCCTCTCCCCCCACCTGCATGTTGACACACACAGTCTTTACCTCATTTCCTTGTGTCGAGCACTCGGCTGTCATGTTCTCCTCCTGCTGCTCTGTCTGAGTGGATGGATGCTGCTGTAGGAGCCCTTTATCTCAGAGGACAGGTGCTGCCATACACACTCGTCCCTAGGTGTGTGTCTGTGTCTGTGTGTGTGTATGTGTGACATCTCCTTCTTCAGGTTGATGAGCACACCACATCTTCCTTTCCCTTGTCCTGTAAACACACATACACGCACTTTGTCAGCCCTCCATGGCACTCCATTTCCTTCCTTTGCTCCGTCCATGACTCCCCCTCTCGTCTGAAGTGGCTGACCTCCTGCTGGTGACGGGCCGCTTTGTGTAGTGATTTACTGAAGAGTGGAGGCTTTGGAAAAGTCCTGCGCTATCTGCTGTGCACCACAACACAGCAAAGCCACGGCGGTCTACACATGCACATACATAAATAGACTCCCATGCATGAAAGTAAACAAATGCATGCACACACTCTAGATGCTTGGGATGTTTTTGTTGTGTGGTTGCATTGCAGAGGGATTTGTGCTCCACTGGACTCAAATTGAAATGTGTTAACATTTGAGGCACAAAAGTAGAGTTTCTCAGAATAAAACATAAGCAGAAGCTTCTGAGAATGAAAAGGTTCATTTCCTCAAGGGATGGGAATTGTTGTGATTTTATTAATACCATTTATATTTATTAACCCATTAAGGCCCAGTGTGACTTTTGTGGCAGTTCCCAAATGAATTTTTCTCTCTATTTACCCTTACTTAAGTGATTTATTACCATTTATTGTCATATTATCCTCTGTATTTTGTGAATTTTCATTGAAAATTAAGTATTTTCTTTTATTTAATTTATTAATCATGTAGAATTATGTCTGAAACAAAGAAAACTGAAGAAAAACACTTTTTCAACAAAGAAACTGAGCATAAAACAAGTGTCTCCATCCACTGTCATTGATCAGACTCCGTGGGTTTTCCTGGTGAATCAGTGTTGTAGAAGATGACGGTGTTCCTACAGTAACTACGGAGCCTCTGAAGGTTCAAATGGGTCATATCTGATGACCATGAAAAGATGACAAACTGCATTTTACACCAATTATTTACATGTATTGATCGGATTAGTGGATCAACAGTTATTGAACAATTTAGATTAATAGATGCTCTTGGTCGACAGTGGATGTTTGGGTCTTTATGGGTTAATACCATTAATACAGCTGATTGATTCTGTATTGATATTGATTCTTTGGCCTACACAAGTTTTCAGCATCCTTTTTGCCATTACCCTTTATTGCTGTTTCCTGTAGCATTAATACATTTTGGTGTGAGTTTGAAATAATTTTTTGCAATGCACCACTTTCCTTCCACAATAATAAATAGTACTGATAACCTTTGTGGTATCTGAATTTGATGGATCTCCACCTAGAATGGGCTTCTGTAGATTGACCAAGACACATTTGGGAGAGTTTAATGAGACCTTTTCATACCTTGTTCATACCACAGAGTGTAATTGAATACTTGTTATCAAAGTGAATATCAATCAAATTAAGAAATTAGAAAAAACTATATTTTAGTTTCTTCATTTTTAACATCTTTTAAACGATTTAATACATTTTATATGCAATCATAGATGACAACAGGCATGAGGAAATATCTGACGCTTGTGAAAAAACCTGAAAAGTTCAAAGTTAGTTTTGTTTGTTGAGAACACTAAATTGTATGTTTTTTACGACTTTTCATGGTCTCGCATTGACTGAACAAAATAGGAAAACCTACCACTAAAACAACAATGTTCAGACATCGGATATACACCGACCAGCCAAAACATTATGACCAGTGACAGGCAAAGTGGTATTTGAGGTTAAAAGTGCAAATGTGAGCAGACAAGTCAAGCATGTGCGCAAAGTTAACCCCCTGTTCGCAGAGAAGCTGTTAAAAATCGGTTGAGCTTCTGGGATACTTTGAGTCCCCAGGGGCACAAGTAGCAAATTGCCCTCGCGGCGAGGAACGTGACCCCAGGGACAGTGGTTTCGGGGCATCTTTTCTGCTCTTTCCTTTAGTTAAATGTTATATTCTGCTATTGTCTTATGCAATTTTATGTGTATCTATGCCTTTGTAAAGCACCTTGAATTGTCTTGTGTATGAATGGTGCTATATAAATAAATTGCCTTGCCTATGCTCTTTTGACACTATAATTTAAAAAAAAAACATAAAAAATTTGTTTGAAATTTTCACCAAATATCACTGAAATCTGCTATCAGGGGTTGAAAACATCATCCTGTCGTCTTTAGTGCAGATTAAACGTTCTCTTTTCAACAGTTTGCACCTCTCTGCCCTCTACAGGTCGGTGGTGGAGGCGACAGAAGTGGACCTGAACATGCGTGTTGGTTTGCACACAGGGCGGGTGCTGTGTGGCGTGTTGGGCCTGAGGAAATGGCAGTATGACGTCTGGTCAAACGATGTCACACTGGCAAATGTGATGGAGGCCGGAGGGCTGCCTGGGTCAGTACTGACTGTAACACCCACTGAAACTGGACTCTGTGCAGCCAGACTGCAAACACAACACAAATGCTCTTGCACACACACACACACACATGCACACACACAAACACACACACATACAGTATCCCAGCAACAGACACAATACAACTCTATGATGTGGATAGTGAATGTATTCCTCATGTGTATGTACATGTCTGGCAATATTATTATCATTAAGAAAAACACAAAAAGCCAATACTAACACTGAATGACAGAAAGTACAACTCAACTTAATGACAATTATGGCCATAATGACATTTAATCAAGGGGTGTCTGCTGCTCTCATCTGAGAAAAAACTGACATTATCTCATGCTCTAATCATATCATCTTAGTTACATAAAAGACTCATAATTAGAGATTTATATCTCACATAATCACATGATCTGTATCTCAAGTTATGAAATACTTGTCATATCTTTTAATTAAGAGACAGATCTTTTAACAGGAAGACACATAAATTAGAATGATATGTGCGTTTGTTCATTTAGCTTATTTATCTGAACACTTTACTGTTGACTGACAATGATTAAAAATGCAACACCAGTCTTGTTTTTTTTTTTTTTTAATATACCAGCTCTGAATTATAACAACGTCTTCTGCCATGTTTGGTGGCTGCAGTCGACTGGCAGGAACACATTGTCAAAGCTGTACAAACACTGAACAGTATCTTAGTGTCTCCAGTAACATTTCCCAAGCAGGACTCTGAACATTATACATTCCCAAATGTATCTATAATACTGTGCAGAAGTCTTAGTCCACCTTTAGCTTTGTTGTGTTTGCAGGGTTGTAAATGACCATGCATATCTATTTTCAGTGTCTCTTCATACGTAAAATATAGGACATATACATTATATATGGAATTAAAACAAACACAAAAATCACAGTATAATGGCTTCTACAGGCTAAATTCAGTATTTATTGTGACTTCTGTTCCAAGACAAAAGTAAATTAAAAAGAAAATATCCAGCTGTGGTGAATCCTAGCTCCATAAAGTAAAAGTCCTGCCATGTATTTGTTCCAGCCATTCACTGAACCAGCCCATTTTGATGAGCACAACTCCTTATCCAGGTAGATGGGATAACTAGTGGAATCACTTGTGTTATGTGAACAGGTAGAACCAATACATGGCAGGACTTTTAGTTTATGGAGCTGGGATTCTCCACCACTGAAAATATCATATTGTCAGAACAAAAGAGTTAAAGGCATGTTAAATGCAAAGTGTGTCACACTAGGTCAGGGGTTTTCAAATCTGGTCCTCGTGGCCCGGTATCCTGCATGTTTCAGATATTTCCCTCTTCCATCACACCTGGAAGCCATTACATCATTATCAGGCTTCTGCAGAGCTTGATGATGAGCTGATCATTAATTGAACCAGGTGTGCTGGAAGAGGGAACTATTTAAAACATACAGGATACCGGCCCTCGAGGACTGGATTTGAATACCCCTGCACTAGGTGCTTGACACAGTGAAGCTGTTTTTCTCTTGAAACTTTGTTTTTTTATTGCTGTATATGCAGTATTCCCCATATATTCTGGTTGCTGCTTGATGAATAAACTGAGAATCACATGTATGGGGTCATCATAACTTTAGTAGTGGCCTGAGACTTTTGCACAGTCCTGCACACAATTATAAAGTCATTCGTATCTATGTATCTAGTTACATGCAGGCACATGGTTTTGTGTGTTCTTATTTGTTAACATTCTGAATAATAATGGAGTTCCATGGTCATGGTACTGATTCAAACTATTTGTAATGGTAGAAAAATAAGTCACCTTAGGATAAATGCAAAATTTAGATATTGGATTTTTTTTTTCTGAAAAGAACAGCAGTTAAACTAGCTCACTTCATTCAGGAAAACTCACGTACAGTACAGTAAATGCACTGATTTGCATTTTAAAAGCAGTGAAATGAGGTCACTTCATTGGCTCAATTTTGTCTTGTTCCAAGTGAAGCAATAAGATTTTTAGACTTGTTACCAAATTAAATGAGTCGTTAGGCTGAAAATATCTTAATGTGAGGAATTCTGAACAGACCAAGGGGCTGTTAGGCTGATAAAAATAATGAGGGGGATAATGATTTGAGACTTTAGTGCATGACTTTTATCACTAATAACTTTGCATCTTGTGTTCTGCTTATGCTCTCAGTAAGGTGCACATCACCAGGACCACACTGGAGTGTCTGAACGGGGACTATGAGGTGGAGCCAGGCTTTGGACACGAACGACACGCCTTCCTTCAGAAACATCACATAGAGACATTTTTCATTGTGCCATCTCATAGACGTAAGGTATGGCAGCATTATTTCTTATATTTTCTCTCCCAGCAAATGACTGAGGCGACACATCTGTCAGCGTTGTAACAGTTAATCCGCTGATGTAGAAACAGAAGCAGCCTATGTGTTAAGCTGCCATACACATGTCTAGTACCACTATTTCACACCAACTTTACATGTGCAGTGTAGCTATGCATAACATTTAAAATCATCAGCACAATGCATGCAGAGGCATGCACACACATAAGCAAACACACACTATATTGTGGTCTTACAATGTTGAACACTCAGGTAACAGTAAAAACTCCACTTATACCTAATTTAATTCCATGGATGAGACAATCCACCAAAGCACATTAGATTCATGCTTTCATCTTAAAAAAAATGCCATGTCATCCTTTTTTCCCTATTATTATGGAATATATTCTCCTCAGATTTTGCAGAAATTTGGTCTCCACAGATTTAACTGGAAGATGAAGGTCAAACAGAGAGGTTGAAAGTTGAATGTAATGAGTGTTGAATTTTAAATAAAGAATATGACTCATTTCAGGTTAGTCATCTGAACTGGGATAATAACTACTGATTTAGTTCTCAATGAAATGCTTAAATCCAGATGGTCATCTTTAATACTACAAGTCACACCTTTCCAGCTGTGACAAGCAAACATTTCCTTATGTAAACTGTTTTAAGAGGAATCCAGGTGGTGTAAACTGGAGTAATCCTACTTGTTCAACACACAGATCTTAACATCTAGGTGACCCTGTGGTTTGACTATCACCGTTCAAGTTGCTCAGATTCTTACAGTTGCCATTTTTGATGCTACCAACACATAAACTTCGAGGTTTACATTTTCACTTGCAGGCTTATAAATCCAACCCACTGACAGGTCCCATTGGAATGAGATAATCAAAGTTAACACTACTTTGCCTTCTAGTGGCCAGAATGTTACAGCTGATCGTATATCAGATGTCTGAACATAATTGTTTTTGTGGTACGTCTATTTTTTTGTTCAGTCATGAAAAGTCTTAAAAACATTACAATTTTAAATTTTGGACTTTTCGGGTTTATTAACTCTCGTCCTGGATTTCCTGTTGACCAGGTTTCATGTGACAAATACTCATGCTGGACTAACCCTATGAGGGGCCACAGTAGCCCATTTCTACCCCACTGTAGTTACAGATTTAACTATTGGTTTATTAAAATAAATAAATAATAATAATAATAATAATAATAATAAAGTAGAAAAAACTTAGAAGTTCATTAAAAATACACACCAATGCTCTGAAGGTATGAATACTTTCTAGAAATGTCCAGACTCTGCAAAGCTTATTACAACTTAACTGTGTGGGGAAAAAAAACAAAACAAAACAAAACACTTTTGATACTCTTCAGGGGCTTAAGTGTTATGTTTAAGTCAAAGGTCAATTACAGTGCAAAGAATTACTAAGTTAAATCATTTTAATCATGAAACTAAAACACCAAGCTATATTCTCAGGGTCCTCCATCCTCCTAACCACTAAGGAAGGGCCTCAATTTGTGGCTACGACTGAAGCTGATTTATTTTTATTTTACTTTTTTTTGTTTGTTTCCATTTATGCAAGGTATATTGAGTTGTTAAAAAAAATGCTGTTAACTTAACTTTAAAACTGTAAAGTAAAGGTGCCTTAAATTATTTTTAACACAGAAAGCTCATTTTTAGATACTGTTAATAAGAAGAATTTAAGACAAATAAATACTAATTTGAGTACTTAGCATTACCGCATTTCTGAAGTCATCTCAGTACTCACCAAAGGCCACCAGTCAGGTAAAAAATAATCTGGACCAAAAAAAAAAAAAAAAAAGTAAAGTTAAAAATGGCAATGTTGATTTTGCTAAAGGTTATTGGACTAGATAGCAAAGTCCAAAACACTGAAATATAACGTTGGCAAAAAAAAGTCAAAAGTATTATCTACCCTGTTTACACTACCGAAGTTAGGTTAAAATGCTATTTCTTTTCTCAATAGAAACACGGGGATTAAAATAGTTTTGAGACAACATAATCTAATCGTTTTTACTTTCAAAACTGAAACGCTAGCTAGCTATTAGCCGTTGATGGGCGTTTTAGCATGCTAATTTCACACACCTGGTTAGCGTCCACTTCACTAGCATTTTAATCCCTGTTTGAAGTTTTTTATCCTGTTATGGATTATTCTGTCACGTTTCTTCTACTTATGTCCTCATCACTTTTTCAGACGTAACACTTTTGTAAAAATTCTCACATTTTTATGAACTTTGGTTGTTCAAGTTAATAAGCAGGTGCTAACTGGCTAAGCTAAATTAGCAGCATTAGTTATATTTCTGTGGATTGAAATGATTTAAAATGTGTTAAAATTAGGTTGCTTGGCAGAAGTTTTGCGGGGACTGTGTGAGGAAAGTCTGGGCCTTATTTAGGAAGTTAACAGGGCAACTATTAGCATTTTTACATGTTCAGATGAAAAAGAGCTGTATTATATACAAAAGAGGGTGTGCAGGTATTTATGGAATAGGAAAGTACAGTATGAATGAGCTTTAAATAGACACTGGTGACCAAGCTATAGTGTCCATGTAGGAGGATAGAATCAGCCTTAATGGAGACTGTTGGTCAGGCCATTGAGATCATGTAAACAAGTTGAATTAAAGCACAGTTGCATGCTTTTCTATCACAAGCCCTTTAAAAGTCATGCTCTCTTGTGTTAACAGATGTCATGTTATTTATCCCTGTCATCACTTTCCTCCTGCTATAATCTGACAAAGCCTGGTTGAAGGTTTTAGTCTTGCATTAATAACAGTATGTGACATCCAGAGGATTGACTGAGTGATTAGATTTACAGTATGAACGATGGAGATCACTTAAGGAGTAAAAAAGAAAAAAAAACACCATGTTATTTCTACTTAGCACCATGAAACATGTATATATAAATACCTCAGTAAAACTTCTTCCTCTTCATGTTGTCTTTTTTTTTTTTTAACCTTTCAGATATTTCCTGGTCTGATTCTGTCAGACATCAAACCAGCCAAGAGGATGAAGTTCAAGACAGTGTGCTACCTGCTGGTGCAGCTCATGCACTGTAGGAAGATGTTCAAGGCCGAGATCCCTTTTTCCAACGTCATGACCTGTGAGGATGACGACAAGGTGTGTAATACCTGTATTCATTTGTCGAAGGGTCGTTTATACGTTTGCGTGTATACGTGGACCATTTCTGTATACAGTGGTAGATACAGAAAAAGACCTTATATGTCCAGGTTGTATAGTAAAGAAAAATCTGTTTAATGGGGTTTGTATGTCCATTTGTGATGAAATGAAATCCTGCTTGGATTTTCTAATCTGCTGCTGCACACACACAAACAATAATCTGGATTTCTAGATTTCATAGCATCGTAAGTACTACAGTATGCCTGCATTACAGCTACTTGTTCAAAAGTAAACCAGTGGGATAGATATTATGAACTTATGAAATACACTCACCAGTCTTTATCCGTTTGAGTGCCTGAGTGTCTACTGTAAGTGCTAGTGTTGGTGTGAGCACATGTTCACTGATATGATGTGCAAACATGTGAGCTCATCTTATCTCTGGCAGTGCATTTGCTTTTAAACTGTGGTGACGCAGCAGTGAGTCAGTCAGATCGAGCGCTGCTGGTTGGTCTCACAGTCGGTTTGTTGGTGTTTGGTGATTGGTCATGGCACCACAAGCTCCGGCTGTCAGAAATAGCCTGCTAGCTGTAATCCGCCCAACTGTGTGAGCTCGGCCAAGCATTAGTACTTGATGATTCTGATGAGGTTGCATTATGGCTGCTGGTAATCACCCACAGTCTCGTATCATCTGCTCTAATAGCATTAACCGCATTGTTGCATGATTATCCAAGTAGCCAAAATCCTGGTATTGTCACACAGTGGACTTTTATAACAGATTTATGATATTGCAAGAGTGAATGAACCAAAAAATAATACATCCTAAATGAAACATCTTTGAGAGGCAAACGTGTTGACAACTGTCCTGGTAGATTTATTAACAGATGAATTCTCCAGCTCCATGTCCTGCACATTGTTGGTTTAAGGAGGCAATTCATGAGATAGAAAAGTAGAACATTAATGCTCTCTTAGATTTTCTTCATCTTCCTTCATTTGTTTTGTAAATTCCTTCATAATTTCTCATAAAACAAAAGTCAGGCAACCTCATCAATATATATTATGCTATCTGGTCATATTAGATATTAAAGATCTTTTCCAATTAGTACTTGATGATTCTGCTGAGGTTGCATTATGGCTGCTAGGAATCAGCCACAGCCATAACTCATCTGCTACAATAAAAACAATGTTATACATCAACACTTACAGAGTCAAGCATTGACTTTTTTGTAGTTAATATGTACTAACACTGTTCAGCACTCACCAGAGTTACCTGTTCACAACAGTAGTTTCTAGCATTAGATGTGAACTCTTACTGTTTCTTAAATAACACTGAAAGACTTTTTTTGGATTAAGACTGTACAATTTAATATGACTGTAGATGAAAATGCTTTGAACTAAAAATTGAAAAAGTGAAACAAAAAAAAAGGTTTGGGTCTACAAGCATTACCTATAAAGATTCATGTGTATAACCTTGAGAAGAATCTTGTAGGAAAAAAACACCTAAACTGAAAAAATGGATTCTGAAAACCATCATAGATTAAGACTGACACCAGACCATGACTTTTATTGTTTGAGACCAAGTTAAGACCAAGACCAGAAAACTACAGTTGTTGTTTATTATGCAAAAACGTAAGGATTTACTTTCAAATTACTTACCACCAATCAGTACTCATTACAAAACTAAATAAGTTATTAACAGGAATTATCAAACACACCTTGAGAGGCTGTAACCTACTGATTATTTGTCAAAAATGCTGCCAGTTAATGTAATTTCTATCCATTAATCAAATAACTGACCAACCATTGGAGCTCATATTCTCCTTTTTAGACGATCCTCCTTGAAAGTTGCTGAAACCACAGAAACTGCGGAATATTCTCCCCCACTTGTATTTTTTAGGAGAAATGTCTTCAGATTTGAAGGATGAATATGAAATGAAGTTTCTTGTTCAGGTGGATGCAGAACCTGTAGCAACAGAACAGCGTGGGAACAGAATTGTATCACGATCTTTATTTCACCCTCCAGAGAGACTGACAGATTGTGTGAGAGAACTGCTGTGTTTAATTTACTTTTGTAGAAACAGATGCTAATTTGGAGAATATTTTAATCTATTCTTAGTCTGTCTTTCAGATCCTTAAAATAACTCAAAGAAGTGACATTTTGTAATAAATCTATTTATATTCCAAGCTGATCTCTAATAATAGCAGACTATAAATGATATGTGGTGCTTCAACAAAAATAGTGAGTCATTTTCCTATATGGAGCTAACTCTATTCTATGCTGGATTATGTAAACAGAATACAGGCATTTCATGCACTCAGAGGAGTTTAAACCCAAAATACATTTGTAACACATATGGACTAAAATAAAACATAAATAAAAATTGAAGGCTTCTTCTTGAATGCTGAGGGAAATATCCGACTTTTTCATAGTAAATTTCGTAGACTTATCCGCAGTAAGGATTTTAATAAACATTTTGTCACCTAGGGTAGTTAGAAATAAATCAATCATAATCGTTACCTGTAGCTCCTTCAAATGTGATCCTCAACTCTTTACATACTTATAGATGACATAGGCCTAGGGTCTTGCTCTATAGTTGATACTGAGTAGATACGTAGTCATAGAGGCATTTTGTGTATTTGTATATTTTTTTCATCCTACATAAAGTTTGAAAGCGCTATATGAACAATGTTTTTAATGCTAACAGTTTAATTCATCCTGCAGTCAACCTGTTGAGCTGAAAGTCTTGCTTCTATATTTTATCCTTGAAATTGTTTTGTTATTTGCAAATTGACTCTGTCGAGGGGCATGGTTTTCACAAGATAGTGACAATACAAACATGATCTTATAGAATATGATGCATTGTTGCAAAGTTCAACTTTTAACAATAAAGCAGTTAATTACAACATAAACTTGAATGCAGAAGTAATATGAATTTAGAATAAATCTTATAGAACAGTAAAATGGTGCTTGACCTAACTCAAGTAAGTAACACACTTACCTGAGTTAGGTTTTCAATGCACAAGTTTTTGTTTTTTGGGTTTTTGTTTTTTTTTTGCATTTTCTACTTGCAGAGTATTTTCACTCTTAAGCTCTTTTTGACCAACATGGGAATTAGTACCATTTTCGTTCACACACATAATTTTGAACTGTTAGGAGCATTTTGACTAAAAATGAATTGTTTCTGAATACAGAAAGTTCACTCCTGGATCCAAAATACTGAACTGAACTGAGAACTGCTGTAGGTGCATCATATTCTAGATTAAACAGAGGTGCAACAACTCCTGACTGAACCTTGTTTTTGATAGTGATTTTTACCGACTTTAAGAACACTACAATACTAGAAAGGTTCAGAAAAGGCATGCAGGTTTAACTTAAACCCAAGAACAAATAAAATACTGAAAAAACCTAATCACCAAGCCTAAAAAAAGGGGGATGTCATAAAGTGGAGGAGGATGAGGGAGTCATATGTAGCCATATCGTTGTACACTGGGCATAGTGCACCAGCCTCTATTTATTACATATTTTAGTTAACAATGATTACACCCAAAACTAGTGGAAGTCACTTGTTCACTTGATGGTACCAAGGTCGGGGTTCCAATTCTAGAACCACAGTTAATTTGGCGGAAAAGGCCTAAGTTTTGAGATTCAAGTATCAGTACTGCACTGTGACAATACTCCAAACCAGCAGTGATTAAAGCCTTCCAGGACCATGTCCACCAACCTTTTGGTCTTTTAGTTTCCACTGATGTTTGTAAAGTTCAAGTCTTTTGCAGCCACATGACTGTGCACTCACGGCCTCCACACTCACATGCACAAGCTGAGAAGCAGTCAGCCTCAACACATCAGACAGGCCGGCCTCTGCAGAGACAGATTGTGTTGTCTTTGTGGTGTCTGACAGCGAAGAGCCCTGCGGACTGCATCAGAGAAGCTGAGGAATCGGACGTCCTTCTCAGCCACCGCCGTGCAGCACTCGCCGGGAACACGAGTCAACCGCTACATCGGACGGCTCATTGAAGCGCGGCAGACCGAGTCCGAGACATCAGACCTCAACTACATCACCCTGTTTTACAGGAATAGAGACAGGGAGCGCAGGGTGAGAGCAAACACACACACATATAGCTGATTCTGAATATGGGTTTGTACTTAAAAAGGGTTCCCAATGTAACAGATACATACTTTCCTCATTAAACAAAAGGCAACATGCTTCGTGACTGCATCTTCTCCCTCCCCTCTGTCTTCTTCTCTCTTACACTCCCCACACAGTCTCTAATTCTCCTTCTCCCCTTTCTCCCTGTCTCCCACGCCTGTTGTCTATGATGTCTGTGTGTGTTTTCATGTCTGTGTGTGTGTATGAGGAATCCACCCACCCTCTCACGGGGGGGTGCAGATAATGATTTGGGAATGTCTGAGCAGCACACGTGATATCTTTCTCCTATGTGTGCGTGGGTAGAGCCATAAAGGAGACACAGAACAGGGAAGGGTTTGAGTATATGTGTGCAATCTAGACATCCAATCTGGTAACAGGAGAATTAAAACCCTTGTTTAGTTAATGCATTTCCACACCAACAGCAGAAACACACAAACATGCAGATTAGTATTGAATCTTCCTCCAAATTAAAGCCTCCCGTCATTAGGATACTGACAGATTTTAGGACATAGTGATGCCCATGAAGTTCAGGCATTTGTTCTTTAACTGTGAGAAGGGCTTTTTTTTCCTGCTTCATGATCATCAAACTAAAATACGTCAGATGCAAAGAGCAGCAAATTTCACATATTCTTCAGAAATATCGACCAATCTAAAGGAGTCTGGTGATACGGGCAGTAACTTTTATTGCTGTATATGTAGTTTTACAGTAACAGTAGATATCATAAGATGATATTTGTTTCAAATAACCATGCTGAACTTCATAACATTTTATTATTGTCATTTTTTTTTTAATCTGGAACTTCCACATATCAAAACTACCTCCCTCTCATTAACTAGGCTTAAATGTTTCAGATAAGAACAACATTGTCAGAATTCACACTGTCAAACAAGTTATCATTGTACAAATTTTATTAAGTCTCTACTATTTTCACAACTACTCAGAGTTGGTTAAAAAAACACTTCTTAGAAAAGGAAGTTCCAAAACACTTTGAAAAAAATTATCAAATTGACAATGTGCTTATGATATCACATTATAACAAAATGTAATAATAAGATGACAAGGCACAGGTTAACTTTGATGCAAATTTCAAGCATTATTCAAGTAAAAATACATTTGTGGTCTGAATCTTCTCCTATGTAACATCTTACTTCTTAACTAAAGCAGTCATCAGCTTGAACCTTTTCAGACAGTATGAACATCTTATACATAGATATATCCAACAGGCATATCTTTTTCAGTGTCAGAATGACAGATTTTGTTTAATCATTTGTTACAAAGCTCTGTTTGTCACTGGCAATATCATTGAAAAGTTGACTAGGACACTGATGTTGAACTGAAAACTGAAACACGACATTTCACATTTTTATTTCACCTTGGCTAAATTGACAAGAAAAGCTCATGTTAATGCAATCCTGATATCACCATGTTATGTTAAATGTGTGCTTGTGGTCCTTGTAACAGAGTAACCATATGTCTGGAATGACAGGGGTTGTGTATCTGCTGCCCTATAACCTCTGTTTATATGTAAATGTGCATATTTGGCCACTGTTTCCCACTTATCACACATTAGCTGTTGCAGAATAAATTAAAATACATACTACAGTGACTTTGCATAAGACTAGTCTTACAGAAGAAGAACCTCTAAAGAGCTGACATTTCTTATAACCTTTATTTAACCCTCAAAGACCTAAACACCTACATCAAATACGTGTTTTTTGGATGTTCAGAGGTCTGTAGTGAACATGGAAAGGCTGTCATCCTCTGCAACATCGATTGGATTCATTGATTTTGCTGTAAATGCCATTTTTTCCATCAGTGTTTTCTGTTTTGATAAAATCACTGTGGAATTTACTTTGAGCTTTAATGAACATATATGTCGTCAGTAAATAAAATATAGGAAAATACCTTGTTTTCACTGAAAAATGTGTAATGTATGGGATAATATCGTTATAAATGAATAAATGCAATAAGCGCCATGCTTGGAAGCATCCTCATTCATTTATTCAGGTTTTTCCTTAATTTGTCAATTTGCATATAACAAAAAGCATATTTCCCCTTTAAAGTTAAAACCTGGCAACTTCTCCTCTGTAAATCAGTCAGTATATGAGTGGGAGTTTTGTTTATTTACAAAGATGAATGTCTGCTCTCTCCTACATAGACAAAGAAACAGATAATTAAAGGAAGGTAATGGATGATAATATATTTTGATGTTGACAGTGTGTCTGTTTCCTCTTGTTTCAGTATCACCAGGTTTATGACGACCATTTCATCAGTGCAGTGGTTCTCTCTCTGATCCTCGCTGCGCTGTTTGGCCTTATCTATCTGCTAATGATCCCGCAGTACGTACACACTCCCCCACATTCTTACTTTGTCTTCTGCTGTAACATAATTGGATCGATCTTGCTAAGGTGTAGTGAGACAATTAAAAACAAAGAGCTGTTCAGTGCTGTCAGAGGGAAACTGGAAAAGCCCCTCTCACTTCGCTTTCCTTCCCCTTCCCTTTTCCCTCACCCTCCTCATCCTCCTCACTCAGGGGGATGCTGGTGCTGCTGCTGCTCGTGCTGTGTGTTTGTTTCCACGTGGCCTGCGTCATGTATCTACACCTCACTAGTGTACAGGTAAGATTCCATGACCTTTTCAAGCATCGGGGCTGAACACTTCATTTAAATACGGTGAAAACTACAATATGACCATGTGTGGTTGTGATAGCAGCTGGAATGTACTTTGAATGTATTTTTATGGGCCTAACAAAATTCAAATAATCAAATGGCTAAATTTGCTTTTTCTACTAACCTCTGGACTCACCCAGTTGCAGAGTAGGTCAAAATAATCGCAAGAATTTGTAGTTTTGGGTGTCGGGCAGCTCTGCACAACACGCATTTGCCGAAAAAGCTTGCTTTTACATAAAGATGTCAATTTACTACATTAGCCAAGCAACAGGTGGCTGCTATAAAAAGGTATTCTCTCTACTCTGACAATGTTTAAGTCCAGGCTGAAAATGGCTCTGTTCAGCTGTGCATATAACAACTAAAAGGGTTCTATCTGCACTCTTCTCTTTTACTTCATTTTGATTATTATTTATGTTTTATTGATTATGTTTTAACTGTAACTGTGTGTTTTTAACCTGTCACTTCCATTTTTGTAAAGCACTGTGAATTGCCCTGTGTATAAATCGTGCTATACAATTAAATTTGCCTTGCCACTAGCAAAGAACACAACCTCAATGAATGAAATTAGTGTTTATTTATGACAGATACAAATGGATGTTTGTGATGATGATAATGATAATCGGGATGATGATTCTGATGAAGAAGGAGATGACTGAGTGGTTTCTGTGTGGGGAAGGCCTCTTCAGGGGTTTGTTGTAGTTCTTGGGTTCAGTTAACTCTTAAAGAGAGTGACTGCATTGCAAGGAAACATAGACACTTTCATGTTGACTGAACCATTATGACTATGTTTTATCGAATCCATCGTTGTCTTTACTGTCATGGTTGGGTCAGTTAACATTAAAACAGAGAAAATCCTTAGACCAAGTAGTTAAATGGCGTAGTCGTCTGCTTGGTGAGTCAAAGCCCAATTCAGCATCCCTGTACATCAGGCAGGTGCAGAGGATAGAAACCTCCATTAAATGATGACTCCCACCTTTTGCACTGGATGGGTGTGCAAAGGGTCCTGATGGTCGACACAATGGTACAAAAACAGCTTTGTTACTGCTGCTGTCATAGCGTTAACCAAGCTTTAACAATATATTGCACTTTATGTATTTATTTATTTACTTTATGTAGGTATTGATTGGCTTTTAAACTTCTTTTTTATTGGGTTTTAAACTTCTTCAAACTTCTTTCAACCTTAGTCCAGATGTTTATTTTTGAGCTTTTATCACAATCATTCTTTTATTGATTGGTGGAACTTAGAGCACTTTTACTGTACTTCATGTCTCGGCTTCATGTTACGTGTCATTGTGTTTTGAGAAATGTCACAGGCATACGGATATAAATAAAGCAACCTGAACCTGAACCTGAACCTGAACCAGAACCTGAAAGAGGGAGGGTGGGGAAGTGAGACCAAATGGGAGCGTGAGACAGATAGGTATTTATAGGCATATGACAGGAAGGGGAGCGTTTGAAGTGTGGTCTTGCTCCTGAAATTCAGATAAAATTACCTCCAATACAGTATGTGTGATATAAGAAAGAAACCAGTATAATTTTGTGATATTTAGAAATAAAAAGACGCTCACCATTATACAAACCATAAGCTGAATGTTAAAATACTCATAGTTCTGGTTGGAGCCAGGATTTGTCTCAAGAATATTCTGAATATTTATTCAGAGGCCTGTACTTAGTTAGTGTTATACCCGCTGACCCTGTTTACACTCAGCGTTAAAATGTGTTTTGGTGAGCCAAACACAGATGGACAGGTGAGACACATCTCTGTTCGCACCTGTGTCCAGGGTGTGAACTTTACAGGAGCCGTGGAAAGCTGAGTTCCCCCTGATAAGACATGATAGCTACTTAAAACATTAGTTGTGAGATCCTGACAACATGCTGTGTTTGATGTTTGCCATATGTTTTTGTTTTCATCGTTACGGGCAATGCATATAATAAGGCTCTGTAGATTTATGATTCATCCGTAATTCTCAGTGATATGACTAATGATAAATAAAAGCTATTTTCCAGAAATAGAAATTATAGGAATGAAAATACCTCTGTGATTTAATTTCCATTTAAAGTTTCTTGACCAAAAAGACTATTTTCATTTACCTGGTCAGAAACAGCGAACACATCATTTGTAAAGGACTTGATTTTACTTCTTGCCTTCTGAAAATATTTTTGCTCAACACATTTTCTGTGGAGTACCTGGCCTGGGTTAGGGAGTATCTCATGGTCTTGTTCATGAGTTGGGAACAGGATGAAGCAGGACTGTAACTCTCTGATCCAAATAAACTAAGTTAATAGATGGAGCAATAACGTGTACTGTCCTTTACAGTTTTATTATACAGTTGCTTATATGGAAATACAAAACTGTAGATGCTGCATTTTTTTATCTATAAATTCAAATGTGGTGACGTTTGCAGTATCACACTATGCTGAACTGTCATTATGAGCCATGCCACAAAAAGCTCCCATTTCAGTTCCAGTCCTGTCTAATGATGAGCCCAGAATTCTATTGAGGTACAGAAACAGGTGCTTCATTTACCGACTGTCTGCTCCTTCTATCCTGTTACAGTGCCAACCGGGCTGCCTCACCATCCAGATCCGAACGATACTGTGTGTCTTCCTCGTTCTGCTCACCTACTCTGTTACCCAAGCCTGTGTGGTGAGTGGCCTTAACTGCAACTTGTCCAATTTAGTGACATCAGAAAGTGCTCTACACTGTTCATACCATTTATACTCATTTAAAAAGTCTTGTCTCTAGATCAGTGTTACCAAAAGTACTTTACAGCACCAATAAAATGCATTCATGTATGAAAAAACAGGTAGGTATTGGGGATAAGAGGTATAAAATTTAAATACTAATTATATTATTGTGTTCTTTGCTTGTTTTCTAAGGAAAACAGATTGATTGCTGTTTAGCATACCGAGTTGAGTAGTTATTTATTTTCTCATTTTTTGATTGTGTTTTACACTGTTACAAATTGCCTTACAAAAGGAAATAAAACCATGGAAAGTTGATAAAATGAGAATGGATCCAGTAGACATGAACACATATGGAGTAAAAGGGATTAAAATATAATGAATAGGATTAAGAACTGTATTAAAATATCTAACATTTCCAAAAACCTACTTACAGAGAACATTTTTGAGAAGAGATTTAATATGTCAGTATGAAGTATAAGTCATTCTCTGTCTATAAATCAGACAAACATGTAGCAGCAGTTTCATTTAACATGTCAAAGATAAGTATTAGCAGTTTAAAGTCTGTGGGAACTAGTGTAAGGAGGTTAGTACCGGGGTGATCATGCTCGTTTGTCCCTGTTCAGACCTGGCATTCACATGTGTTGTGTTCCATGTGTCCAAGTCTAGTGCCAGGAGGGTATCATGAAAACCCCCGGGCTCAGAGCAGTCTGCATAATATTATTTAGCACCAAATAGATTAGCACCAAAACATCTGAGTAGAATCTCTGGATGGAAAAAGACTGACGTCAGACTCATCAGAACGTCTAAGGAAATTGAAAGTAAGAGAGACGAGGTTGCTAGGATATGTGAATTCTAACTAGAACTGTCAATTAATTAAAAAAAATAAACTAATTAATTGCATAATGTATTGTAATTAATCCCGTTTCGTTGTATTTTTCTTCTTAAGCCCAAAGATCATGATAATAAAGATTTAAATGTAAAAACTAAGTGTGCTTAAATTTTATGCCCTATTACTTAATGGCATCTTTTTACACTGAAACACACATTTTCACCTGTGAACAGCAAATTTACAGTAAAACAATCAAGAACATTACAATTGACTGATAGTTTGCAAGACATATTTCCGATTTGCACAAAACTCAGACCTGTATATTAAAGTGCGACCTCAATATCAAAACCACAGAGGTCTGTCAAATTAGAAATCAATTTAACAGCAACCCGGCCCTGGATAAGTGGCAGATAATGGATGGATGGAGTTTAACAGCAATCATTTCTTAAATAAATTAATTTAATGGTAATCAACAATGTTTACATTAGTCCTGCAGATATGAAACATAAAACAAGGCATTCAGCTCAGAGTTTGGAAAAATTGTACCTTTTTCACTCTGTTTGATGACATACAAACTCCTAGTCTAAACAGACCAGCCTGTCACATCATCAGGTACATATAGTGCTAGTACCGTGGTGGAAAAAATTAGTAAATCATCAAAAGTCATCAAAAACAATGGTTATGCAATCAAGTACTAACTCCTGTGTGTATCATGTGACTAAAACAGAAAAGAAAACATGGAATGCCTAAAAGCACTGTTTTTGTCAGTATAGTGACATAGATATTGATGTAAGAACTGAAGGGATTTTGGTTATTATCAAGAAAACATTGAAAATGGATAGATATCAACTCTGAAATTAAACTCTTATGAGCTATTTTTGTTGTTATTATATTTGTCCAAAAAAATGTACCTTTAGTTGTACAAGGCATTAAAATGAACAAGAAATTGAAGAAAACAAGGGTGTTCTAATAATTTTTTCCACGACTGTATATGATAGTCACATGACACACTTTCCTCTCCATAGGTGTGTCATGTGACTGTAACAGTGCTTTAACAGAAGATGCTCATCAGCGCTGAAATGACTATACATAATTTCTAATCTGTTAATTTTTTAAAAAAAAATCAGTCAGAACGTTAACCTGTTCCTTTTTACATCTTTGACCACATTATGTAATCGAGTGTCCTCGGCATTAAAATGGTACAAACTCACTTACTGTGTAGACTCTGTATGTTAACAAAGACTGATGATTGGTGAATGCGAATGAGCGGACAGACAGTGCAGCTATTTTTCTCACTTTTGTATCTTAATTCATTCTTTCATATTGGTATTATGGCTGATAATAAAAATAAGAGTATATAATGCTGAAAAAGCACAGTGTCATCATTTCTTTGCTAATCCAGCAGGCTACACTGATTGTAAGTCTGTGCAGTACATTAGTCGGCAGGGTGACGTATCACCACTGAGCAGATGGTGCTGCTGAGTCTCAAAAGAATAAAGCATTTACTGCTCAAGTGTAAAGTACCCATTAAAATATTTTAAATGCAAATGAGATGGTGTCACCAAGTTCTGTCTCTTATAGAAACAGAAGGCCTTAGGTTGGAGGGTTTAGACTTGTTATAGATATAAACTGCGTCACTAAGACGGAGCAACATACAGCACAAGGTCAATAGTATGGAGGCTATGAAGTTTTGATACACAAAGTTACTTGTGTCTCATTTATTTCTCATGTCAATGGAATGTAAAGGCTTTTATTATTTTATTACCACTACTTCAATTTAACCTGAATTTGGATCCACTGTACTATCATGTGGCCACTTCAAGGTTTATTTTTTTGTCAGGGTTGGATTGTGCATGCATATTTATTTCTATTTTTTCTTCTGATACAACAAAACAATAGAGTAAATATATGCAAATCCTTAAAACACTTGTAAAAAACTGAACAAAATGGATTCTAAAGGTTAAAGTCACTATTTACCCATGACAAGAAGCAGCACAAACAGTTACAAACATCTGACTTGTGTTGAATGAAATATAATGGTATAAAACAATGATAAGTTGCTGCAGTAAATCTAATATTGTGGGAACGACAGGGTTAAAGACATGTTAAGTACAAATGGAGATCACACTAAACACTACCACTTTGGTTTATAGAGGCTGTTTTTTTTCCATAAAACTTTTGTTTTTACTGTTGCACATACTTACTATATATCCAGATTGTAGCTTAAAGGAGTGCTATTTTGCTTTTTAAATGGAATTATGCATTTTAAAACATTCCCCTGTGGTCTACATAAACTGTAAATGCTATGCTTGGGTCTGAATTCTTCATTAATTTAACTCCACCGGTCCATCTTCAACCTTATTTCTGAGTAATGACACCAGAAAGGTTGTTTTGAGCGCTGGCCCTTTAAATGCAAATGA
>JAPQRP010000020.1:13499396-13509972 GCA_037367295.1 Apogon hyalosoma
CGAGCTAGCCAGGAGTCGAACCTAGAATCTTCTGATCCGTAGTCAGACGCGTTATCCATTGCGCCACTAGCCCTGTGACTGAGACAGACAGTGCACTGGTTTATAACAACAGTGGTCCAGTTATAATAGAACATGTAGGTGGACAGTGTTGAAATGACTGATAGAAGTGGAAAAACAGGTACTTCTCACCAAAAAATAAAATGAAGTCAGGCATTTTCAAAATTTAAATTGAATTAACAACACAACAAATCCAGTTAACAATTCAGCCTACTGGAACTTTCTGGCGCTCCTACAGCCAAGAGCAAATTAAAACACACAGTAATGCCTTTCTTTTATCAGTGTCCATGTGAGCTCAGTTCAGTGAAATCATGTCCACACTCTGAGCTTCATTTTTCTTAGCATACCGTCAATCTCCTGGTTTATCTGTTAGTTCACATCACACATATAGCAAAATAAAAATAGTGTTAAAGATACAACAACACAACACCAACCAGAAAGGAGACTGGTTTAGTCATGTTTGGAGTTTTACTGCTGAAAATAAAAATGGTCTTCTCACTGTGGCAAAGTGAATATTCATTACATTCATCATGTTATTCCTTTATTTAACATAATATGAGGTTCAGTTAGCTTTGTACAAAAACAGCTTATTCTTTACTTGAATATTTTAAGTACATTTTTCACTTTTACCAGAGTAAAGAAGTTTAATCACATTTAGTTACTGTTTGACAAATGCCTGAATGTCCACTTGAGTAAAGGATGTGAGTATTTTTGTCATATCTGCTCAAATGTTACACTTTTATGATATTTTGTAACTTATCAGGTTCTGATTGCAAAGTTTTCTGCTTTGACCATATTTAACAAAAGTAAATGACGTCTGTAAAACCCCATGTGCGTCACTGGTCTCCTGTTTTTCCACTACAGGTGACGGAGGACGTCTATCGTCTTATCACAGACTCCTACGACTTTGTTTGCCGCGGCCAGGTCAGCGTGAAGGGCAAAGGTCAGATGCTCACCTACTTCCTTAATGGGCGCAAACAGGGCAGCCGTCCGGCTCAGACACAGCAGCCTCTAAACGCCGAACGCCGGTCAAGCGCATTTACCCACAGCAGCGTGTGCACCAGGCTAAGCCCCGCCCCGACCATCGCCACCTATGCCACCATCAGAACCTCAAGCCCAAGCACGGCTAAGCCAACGGCCTCCACCAGCACCACCAGGTACCTGCCCTCCGTCCCCATGGCGATGGTGTGATGGACACTGCAACCATTGAAGGCAAGAAAACTGTAGTGGAGGCGGGAGAGAGATTATAAAACCGGAAACAGTAGAGTCACCCTCCAGTCGTACTCTACTGCCTGTGGGCTCATCGTCTAATAGACAACCAGGACCTGGACCTGGGTTGTGTTTAGGACTGAAGAGGGGAGTCTGAGGTGGCCTCGGACTCTGCCTCCACACCTGAGCCCTGTTTGTTGCTTCACCACAGGTGTCGTGAACAGGATACAGGATGCTTTAGCCACGTTGTTCTGTAACCGATCAAAGGCCAAGGATGTCTCCAGGAATTAATCTGTATCGACGACTGTAAGAAACTAAATCAGCGTTTGAAAACAAAAACAATGCACAATTGATAGTGTAGCACACAAGCCTCTCACAACAACCACATCTAGAAGGTCCTTTAATAATCCTTTTAACTGACCCTGTTCTCTCAGTATAAACATGGATGTATTATTAGAATTGGATGCCAGGCTCCAAGATGGCAGCCATTCTTTCACTGTTCACTGGTGCCAAAAAGTCTGGTTTATAGTTTTAATTCTACGTCCCAAAATATATGAGTGTTTCAGAGGCCTGCAGATTTTACCTTTGCTGGTTTTTACAAATGGTTTTTCTACACATTCAGAGGATTAAACATGCAGTATATAATTTCTGGCATGAGGAGTCTAGCTATCAAAATAGTAATAAAATACATAGGTCGGTTACTGTTGACTTACTGAACGCTTTAAGTGCTGATAGACTGCAAACAGCATAGCAACATTAAAAACACCGTTTAATATCTAAAATAAATATTAGCGTGTTGGTACAGCTTGTGCTGTTATTTAGTTATTTATTTACAGACATGATCTGTATGATTCCTCTGAGCAGATCACATGACAAACTAATACCCAGATGTTTAGTGACATATATTCACTTTATGTTATTTAAACCTGGTGTTTCCGGTTTACCCTTAGTATGACACCATTGATAGGAGTCAACCTGTGATCCTGGAAAAAGTTACAGATTTCTAGAGATTTGAAAATGTTGACTTTTTTTTAACGTAAATGTGTAAATTATGCATATTATACCTTTAACTTTTTTGACACCTCCATGTTATTCTTCATAGTGTTTTCTTGCTTTTGGTGGACACGATGGATTTTTTTAAAATTGTAGTACTACAAGTGGCCACTGGGGGAATTTGTCTCACGGCTGTGTGGCGTCACCGTATCCAGTTCTTTTAATACATCCATTGTATTAAACCAAATCAGTGCTGTTGCCTTAGCAGCCACTCCTCAAAAATGCCATTTTATGTTGCCTTTCAGATCATTTATTGATTTACTTACTGGAGACCAATTAAGTCCTCAGATGAATTAAATACTGGGACATTGTTGTCCAACATTTATGTTTATTAAGTGGATGAAGCCAAATGTATCATTTAAATGGCAGTTAAAGGTAGAAACTTGCCAAAACATAACAGGGCATTGCCTTCAGTCATTGCAAGGTAATGAATTTTCTTTTTTGCAGGGCAACAGTAATATTAATGAGGGAAGTCTTACCTGATTGACCAATGAATACCTTAATGATTCACTGTATTGTTTGTGTCAATTGTTGATTGACAGGTCTGTATAACAGCTTACACAGTTTCAGTTTTTTTAGGTTGCACTATAATGACTGTAAAATTACTTTGTTAGGTAATGCTTGATGAAGTTTTTTGCTTTTCTAAGTTAGACTTTAGCATTAGCTCATATTCCTACTGCTTTTGTCCAAATATGGTCACTTCTGGCTCCAAAAAACAAGAAGGCAATGTTCAACTTGCAAACTCCTGACTTCAAAACTGCAGGTCATGACTCCACAAACACATAAATTACTGCTGTCCTGCTTAGTTAGCTGAGTAGCTTGACACCATAAAACTAGTAAAAAGTACTGATAACATTAGCTCATGTAATGAAGTTATGCTGACATATTAGTATTTTAAAGTATTGGTCAAGTTCATGAACTGATTGTGTAACAGAATGCTCTTATTGGTGTCACTTTTTAACCACAACTACAGTAAAGCTGTCAGGAAACATCTGTTTAATACAATAATCACAATTATGCATCTGTTTACACTTTAATATAACCACTCCTGTACAGTTACCATTGACAGGGAATGTAGCGCGACCAAAAGCATTATTTGTGCTTGGTCGTACATATGTTTATTTCTGCTGCGAAGTTAAGTTTTAACACAGGGTTCTATGTAGAGAAACTGAAATATTGAGGAATTCATGAACCAATCAGGTCTCAGTCACCTCATGAATATTAGCTTAGAGTTTTTCCTGCTTGCCCTGTTAGAGGAAAATTCTCTGCCGGGTCGGTGACAGCGTACATTTCTGGCTCGTGCCCCTTCACTTTAACCCTCAAACGGCACATGAGGTAAACTCTTGATTCCCTGGGCCAGGCTGCCCAGCGTCTTTAAGTGCATGATGCCACTGCTGCATTTCAGTCATGTTTGCTGTCTGTTTCCCTGTGATGCTTGACTTCCAGACTCTTCCTCGTCAAAGTGTAGCAATAAATCAGTTTGTCTCCTCAGCCTGTCCACCCTTTGCATGCTGTAGCCAGCTGGACCCTATTTTGACCTGATAGTGTATGTAGCCAATAGAGTGTGCATAGCTAGCCACACAAGTCTGTATCTCTGTGGAATTGAAGCATGACTTAGAAAACTTATTTTCTGTATTGTGTGATTGAGTGTGATTCCTCCCTCCTGGAGCTATATTTAAAAAAAATCTTTTCTGCGTGCTTGTTTATTATTAAGAGATATTTTCTATGGTTAAAATATTACGTTCTACTATTTTTATGAGAAGCTGCTTTGGTAGAAAAAGAAAACTGCTGTTTATGAGGAGACACCCAAACCTCCGTCTCTGGCTTCCTCGTACAAACCCAGATGATTTATTTTAGCATGCCACTTACAGTACGGCTAACCACAGCCTCCTCTAATCTGTTCAGCATGCACTGCCTGCAAGCCTGTGGCTCTTACATGCATGCTTTGATGAAACATTAATACAGCCCAAGCAGCGGTGACTCTTTTTTAATGTAGTCCTCATGCATGCGCTATAAAGGTAGCGGTCCTCTTGAATGTCAGGTGCTTTTTTGACCGTGTCTTCTTCATGAGCTTGGTGTGTTTCGAGGACATTTCAGGATAGTTTGACACCAGGCAGGCCGGCTGTAGTCAACAGGTAGCTGGTTTTCAAATGTGCCAACCTATTTTCATAAACATATCAAACTTTTAGTGTCGAGCTGTAGCACAACGGAACGTGTGGCTACGGTTATTGTGGATTTCCTTTTGTTGAATGCCTGTATTTTTACTGTTTGAGCTGTAACAGTTTTGTAACTCAAATGATGGCAAGTGTTGATTTTGAAGAGATTTATTTGGACGCAGAAATGAAGTTGTAATTCTTATCCTATTTAAAATAGTCTATATAGTAGCTTAAATGCTTACTTTCAGTTTCTAAGAGGTTAAAATGAGGATTTTTATACACTTGCTTTAACAGTTGGCAACATTGATGGAAAAGGGTTATGTACAATATTTTTCCTGTAAATTGAATATTTTCATACTGTATAATACGGGTTTCAATTGTTATATGTAGGTATTAATAGCTATTATTGTAAAATGTCTTTTTCAGAGATATATTATGAATGATCACATATTTGTCAAGTTCTTTTGTTGAAGATGTATTTATGGAGATGTTTTATGTGAATGTACATTTTGTTAAAGATGATATTTTATACTAAGTGTTTGCACTGCAATGATATTGGCGTATTATGATTACAAAATAAAGCCACTGGGGCACATCTCCCGGTCCACTCACCCTGTGGTTTTTTCACCACACACACGCACGCACACACACACACACACACACACACACACACACACACACTGGGGCCATCCAACTCTGCTGTAAAGTTACATAACAGCAGAAAAACAGTCGCTGATGTAAGACGTTTGAAGCAACATCGGGGTCAAGGTCAACCTGATTCCAGTCTTGTTTTTCAGACGGAGCCTCATGCTGATGTTTTGAACCAATCTGCTACCAGAAAAACACGAGCTCCACTGTACAACCTGTAGATAACAACACTACTCACTTTTAAAGGAGGAATGAAGAAAACACAAACATGTACAGTGAGATCAGGGTCAAGTAACAAAAGGTCAAGAAACTCAAATAGAGTACAACACTGAAATATTCGGTAAAATAGGGGGAAGTAATTACCCTTTGTATTATTTCCCAGAGGTCTAATGAATTGTTTACAGATGAGCAACACACTGACTGTAAAAACATTCAATTTGCAGTGACGTAAAAGAGATAAAAACAGTGAATCCCCACTTATGGGAAGCTGAAAGAAGCCAATAGTGTAGTATTAGCTTTGGTTGTTTTTGTTGAAGTCAAAGGTTTGACATGTGACAGCTGTGGATCGAAGAGTTTGTTTTTTCATTAGTAGGAGGGGGAGACAATGAACACACATTTACCGTAAAGTTTACAACAGCACAAAACTGTATTGAACTGCCTCTGAGCATTTATTTGATTAAAAAGAACTATGTTCAAACAAAACATGTGGGTGGACACAGTAGCTTTGTACAACACTGGATGTTTAGTTTGCAAAACTTCAAATAAATAAAGTAGACTTAAATAAAAATCTGTACTAAAGTTTGAGTGGTGAGTACACATAGAGATGTTTTCAGATAATTATTAAAAAAAAAATAAAAGTATACCAATTAACAAATAGACAAAAAAAAAGTTATTGGAGTTTCATTGATTTGCACATCATTAAAGTTCTGGACATTTCTTTATTTTTATCTGCTATAAGAATTGACTTAATAGTTATGTGGAAAGCAGAATGCAAGATGACATTTATTTCAATAGTTTATTTTAACCCATGTGTTACTTTTGTGGCAGTTCTCAATTGAATTCTTCTCTTTATTTAACCTTCTTTAAGTGATTTATCACCATTTATTGTACTATTCTTCTGTATTTTGTGTCTTTTCAGTATAAAGCATGTGTTTTCCTATATTAAATTCACTGATAATGTAGATGTTCATAAAAGCTCAGAGTAAATTCAAAGGTTATTATATCAGAACCAGAGAAAACTGAAGAAAAAGTGACTTTTTCAGCAAATATATCAATAACTGAACACAAACCCAGTGTCTCCATCCACTGTCATTGATCCAACTCCATGGGTTTTACTGGTGAATCAATGTTGTAGAAGGTGACGGCGTTTCCACGGTAACTACAGAACCTCTGACCGTCCAGATAGGTCATATCTGATGATCGTGAAAAGATGACAAACTGTATTTTACGCCAATTATTTACATGTATTGATAGGATTATTGGATCAACAGGTATTACACAGTTTACGTCAGTGGTTGGTTTTGGTAGATGGTGGATGTTTAGGTTTTTATGGGTTAATGTAAATATTGAAATGTATTTTAATTATTAAAATCTTTACTTTTTGATGGGAGCTGTCTTGTGTGAGTGAATCAGGTCACTGTTTTCATGGACAGAGGTATAGTGTTCTTTCCAGATGGAGAGAATAAAGAGTTAAATATGGAGTCTGAAATTCTCATGACGTGTCGTTACGCATGACCTTTGTTTCGTTGAGTAACTGTCGGCACAAACAGAAACAAATCTGGTATTTTTAAACGTCAAGCTCCCGTTCTGAGGTCAGACTGTTACAGAGACAAGATGAATATTTCACATTCTGCCTCAACGTTTTAATAAACATCCTATTTTCATCTTGATACTGTTTCCTCTTTAAAGCTGCACTCACTTTCTAAATGTTTAAGACGTTGCGCAGGGTTTTATGATCTATCATGAGCCTCATAACTTCGGCTGCTGACACACATTTCAGTAGCTTATGTGTCTTAGTAACATTCCTGGTTTTTGTTAGAGAAAACCTCTGACTTAATCACTCTTAGCTGCTGTGAGCTGTACTTTACCCAAACTATTTCCTTCGGATTCCTTTAAGGACGTGCATCTGCTGCAATGTTTTCCCTAGGGTTTGATCAAGTTCTGCAAATATTTACAGTTTAAAGAGATGATGAGTTATGATATTTGTAGTTGTGAGGTTTCTTCATCAGACAGTGCATTCACACCTGGATGCATCAGTGTCCTGCTCTCATGACTTCCAATAAATATTTCCTGTATAAGAGTCTTCTGGGTGTTTCTTCTGCCCAGTATATATATTTTTCTAAACAGATATTTATTAAAAAAAAAAAATCTGTCTTCGTGACCATCATTTTACAATATATCACTGTCCATGTAGCAATACAAAAACAACAACAAAATGGTACAAATGCTTGAACAACCTTGAACAAACATAACTGCCTAAGTCATACACTATTTGGACAAAAGTATTGGGACACGTTGAATTCAGGCGTTTCTTTTCAGGGTCCGGGATACAAAACAATCATGACAAATGTGTGACTCTGTGGGTGAAAAAAGCTCCATAAATAAAATTTGCTTACTTACTAATGTAGTTTTATAATGTGAAAAATATCATTGCATTGCATTGGATAGTTTTGTTTAAATTGTTATCTTTGCTTCCAAAATGCCTCAGAGATGGTTTTTACTTAATATCTCCCAACATTGATTTTTTAATTTATTGTTATCCGTAACTACAGAAGCTGAGAACGGCTGTGGATTTACATATTATTTTATGGTCATTATCTTATCAGCAGCAGCTCTTGAAGGCTGCGATGTGGAGGATGTGGTACCTGCTCGTATCTGAGTTCTGTATACGGTTCTCTATTACAAAATAAGGACACGAATTAATTCGTTATCATGAGATAACGACCATAAAATAATCTGTAAATCTACGGCCAATCTTGGTTTCCGTACATTACGGTTTCACCTAAAGAATAATTTTTCAGTGAGATATAAGAACTTATTTTTAGACAATACATCTGGAAAATCTTATTTCAAGTAATCTTACCAAGATAATTTTGACCTGTTCCACTGGCAGATATTTTGGCTTAATTCAAGATTTTTTTAAATGTATTTATTTATTTTTTTGCTTAATTCAAGCCAAAATTCTTCCAATGGAACAAGTGAAAATGATCTTAGTAAGATTTCTTGAAATAAGATTTTCCAGCTCTATTATCTAAAAATCAGTTCTTATATCTCACTGAAAAGTTACTCTTCAGGTGATTATGTCTTATTTTAAATGTGATGAGATATAAGAAATAAGAAAAATACACTTGGTAAGATTTGGATTTTTTCCAGTGTGTGACCTAAAATGTTGTTTAAATGTAGACAAGAGACCAAATGTAGAGGGAAATATCTGCATTACTGTGGATTGTGCATGAGTCTATAGTGCGTTTTTAAGTTGTCATCAGTTTAGTGATTATATCTGTTCCAAAAACTCCTCCCTATTTATTAAAGACTGCATTATATCTACAATATGATTATGTAAGAACTATATAATTCAAACCATAACTGAACAATAACTCACCCCGGTGCCGTTTCATTTATGTGCAACACAATAACACTGTGCAATATTCATCCAGTTTTATCACAATTACAATGTGCAATAATATGCTTACATTTTCTAGTCACTTTCTCCTCATCCTCTATGCCCATTTATTTATTATATTACTATCTGCACTCTCCTTTTGTTGTTTTTCCATTTAAAAAAAAATAATAAAATAAAATTTACATGTTTTTGCCTATTTAAATTTGGAATTTTGTTCCACATGTCATATGTTGAATGACAACAAAGAATCTTGAATATTAACATGATCAGAGAGATTTCACAAAATGATCGCAACATGGAGGCCAACGTCTGCAGGTCCACTAATTTTTTATTAATAATTGTAAAAATTACAGTTGTGCATCATTTTGTCTGTTACTGACACTGCAAAGGCCTCTTGGGGAGGAAACCCTTTTATGAAGATGAAAATAACACCTACATACAGCAATAACTGTAAAAAAAAAAAAAAAAAAAAGAAAAATTAAAGAACAACCGCTTGGTGTCAGTTACACCTTTTTGTCTATGTTGACACATCAGTCAAAGTACTGTATTTGTTACCAGTGAGCTGCTGTTTCTATCTTTTATATCACCATAAATGTGCTTTTCCATGACACTGTTTGGCTGATATCACTACAAGAAACCTTTCACCAGTATTGTAAAGTGCCTTTTTATGACTTTTAACGTCACAAAGCATACCCCCCCACCCCCTTTCTGCCTAGAAAGTCATTTCCATGTTTCTGTGAATGCTGAAAGGACGGTTCATATTCCTCTCTCTCATCTGATTAACATTTATATGAGCTGCAAACCAATAAGAAATGCTTATTGACTTGTGTTCAGTCTTTCTGCTCACAGGTTTTCTGTCAGAGGACTTTAATTCGTGACCCTCCCTGATGCTTTAATAAAACGGAGTGCACTTCTGCTTTGCAGAGTCGTTTTGTGGATATTCTCTTTTAGCTCCAAATGAGTGGAAACTGAAGATGGAGAGCTGTCTGATTGACCAAGTGCAGGTAACAGGGTATGAAAGGATTTATAACACAGTAAGTTTGACCTGTGGTTTGTGCACTCTGATGTTTTTTCCTCAGTAATTATCAGCACAGGACCCTAACTGATGAACCCATTGAAATGGTTAATGTTTATGCGGACTGTATTATTTGGTTTTCTCTGAAAAACCGTCCTTTCCACTTTCACTAACAAACATCCTCAAATGCAACGCTCAAGTGACGTACATCAACTCACTGATATAAATACTCCACCGTATTGTTTATTATCGACGCATTACAGCCTCCAGCATCAGGCATTAAATGTGGTATGTTGTGGGAAATCAGGCCCAGTTTTAAGTCCACTCATAACCCTTTATTCTCAACATGATTATGTCTATATTTATAGTCAATTGAGATTCTAAAATAATTCACACAAGAATGAATTCCCTAAACTCCCACAGAAGAGAAAACATCATCTGCGTCAGTAGAACCCTGTTCTGTCTCTGCCGTCAGTTGGTCTCCGTCTCTGATCGGTTCTTTTGTGTTAGGTCAGAGGTGTCTAAGGCTACGTTCAGACTGCAGGCAAATGTGGCCCAAATCTGTTTTTTTTTTTTTTTCCCATGTGACCAGTATCTGATCTGTTAAAGATAGTTTGAACAGCGTAAATCTGATTTTTTCCAATCTGACCCAGGCCACTTTCATGTGTGGTCCTAAAGTGGACCACATTAGTCCAACCCTGAGGTCCTTCCACTGGCTGCCTGTCCATCAGAGGATAGACGTTAAAGTTCTGTTGCTGGTCTATAAAGCTCTGAATGGTTTAGGACCTAAATACATCAGTGACCTCCTGACCCAGT
>JAPQRP010000020.1:13510072-13521347 GCA_037367295.1 Apogon hyalosoma
TGAATAGAGTTTTTATTCATCAGTTCAGATCTGCACTTTCTTTTAAGCTTAAAGTTTTTATCTGTTTATCTGTTTTACCTATTGATGTTTTTTTTTTCTTTCATGCCTGTACTTTTTATTGCTGCTGTAATGCTTTTAATGTTTTATGTAAAGCACTTTGAACTGTCTTGTACATGAAATGTGCTATAGAAATAAACCTCCCTTGCCTTGCCTAAATCCGATACATATCCGATATTTTACAATGCAACTTCAGCCTGAACGGCCAGGTCGCATTTATCCGACCTTTTTGTCATTGAAATGCAACAAACCTCACAATTCTGCATCCCAGGATGAGAAGCGGCAGGAAAGACATACCTCTGTAAACACAGTGCATGCCTGCGTGGTCACATATTTCGTCAGGACCTTTTTTACGTATGTGGGTCACATCAGGGTCACATTCACTTCATACTGAAAACTGATAGAATTTGCATTTAATGTGTAATATGAACGATTTCACCAAAAAATCTGAATTGTACATTAAGACTTGCTGTCTGAACATAGCCAAACATATGGCCAGTGGGCCAAAACTGGGTCGCCAAAGGGTCCAATCTGGCCCATGGGACAAAATGGAAAAATTGTGAAATACAAAATTACACTGAACACACAAACAAAGATGTAAAATTCATTTTTATTTCAGGGGCCACATCACCAAATCGTTCTAATGTGGATCAGACCAGAAAAACAGTACCATAATAACCCATAAATGACAACTCCAAATTTTTCTCTTTGTTTTAGTGAAAAACAATTTATATTACAGGAAAATCTTTACATTTGTAAACTATACTTTCACAAAAAATATGACTAACCTGAACAAATATGAACAACCTGAAATGTGCAATTTTAACAATATTATGCCTTTGTAGCTCCACTATGAGCTGTAAGTCATAATGCATGTGTAAATGATAAAATGAGGCATAATATTGTTGAAATTGCGCTTATTTTTCTTAAGAAATTTCAGGTTGTTCATAGTTGTTCGTGTTATTCACATTTTTAAAGGAGAGTTTGTAGATGTAAATATTTTCATAATATAATTTTACTGGTCATATTAGGCTGTATGTGGCCCCTGAACTAAAATGAATTTGTATTAGATTAAGCTGAACAGGCCACTCCAGCTCCTACTAATGGAGTTTTCACACCGATTTCATTTGGTCCAGATTTTCCAACTTCATTCCGACCAGATTTGCAGGTGTGAAACCTTTACACATCATGGTGCACCATTGAGTATTCTCAGTTCTGTCGCTGTAGCCTTGGTTCCTCTCCACTGGTGAGGATCTGAACAGAGAGCATCTGTGACAAACTGAAACATCTGCCTCATACCTCAGAGCTGTCATTATAAACAGATCCTCGTAAAATTCATAGACTGTATACATGTAATTAGTGGATGGAAGATCATGACATCACCCATCAGATTCTGAAATGTTGTTTTGAAGCCAGTAGTGTGTCGTGTTGGCTTCTGGGAGACAGAGATGACCGTATTTGGACAAAATGGGCGACACAAGAGGAGCCCAGGGGTCAGAGGTGAGCTAATGCTACATGCTAGCTCACTGACTCACTGTGGTGGAATGTAACGAAGTAAAAGTACTTTGTTACTGTACTTAAGTACATTTTTTATGTATCTGCACTTTACTTAAGTAAATTTATGGAGGGGTACTTTTTTACTTTTACTTCATTACATTTTAGAGCAGGTATCGGTACTTTTTACTCCACTATTTCTTGAACTGTGTTTCCATTACATGCTACTTCTGTTGTCTTCTTGTTTTTGTGAATAGACCGTGCACACAAAGCGCTGTGCAGCCGTACACGTCACCATAATCCAGCTGTAGAGGTACAGCTGGACTGATCTTCTCTCCCAAAAGAACGCGACTCAATTCAAAAAACTTTGAAAATCAACTCCTTTTGAAGTTGAATCATAAATACTGGTAGTGTTCAGATTTAGAAATGTCTGGCCTGTTGAGTTGATTACAGTGCCAGAAGATTCTGTTTATTGTGGGACCTCTTTACACTTTGAGACCAGAGCTTGTTGTGCTTCTGTTAGTGCTCAGAACTAAACAAGGGGATCCGTCAGTTATAATACTTGATCTTTCTTTTTTAATAGGCCTATTTATCAACCATCCAGTTCCATAATTTTTAATCAATATTTACTTGATTAAGTATAATCATTGAATCTGGATCAAATACTTCTACTTTTTACTTTTTAAGTACATTTTACAATGAGTACTTTTGTACTTTTACTTAAATACATTTTTCCATGGATACTTTTACTGAAGTAAATGTGTGGCCCCTGTATCTGTACTTTTTCTTACGTAAAAAAAAAAAGTGAGTACTTCATTCATGACTGCAAACTCAATAAAATATCAAAACTCATCAAACGTTACCATCAATTCAAATGACACCCTTCTTAGTTGAACCTTTTGACTTCAGCTGCTGAGAAGTTGTCTGTCAAGAAAAGATGTTTTATCAAGTATACTTTTGTTTGCCCTGAGATTTAATTAATGGAGGAAGAATGTATAGATAGACCACCAGATCACTTCAAATAAGAAGGTTGAGACCAGAATGAGTCCCTGAGAAAATGTTGACTTAGTTTTTGGACCAAACAGCTAGTTTTGGTCCAAACATCAGGGGTGGTTTCAGTCCACCCTGCATGTTTTAGATGTTTCCCTCTTCCATCACACCTGGAAGTCATTCCATCTTTATCAGGCTTCTGCAGAGCTGGACGATGAGCTGATCATTAATTGAACCAGGTGTACTGGAAGAGGGAGCTATCTAAGGATACTGACCCTTGAGGCCCTGAGTTGCTCACCCTCAGCGTGAAAACTTTTAGGATGGTTTGCAACCAATCACAGGACAATTCACAAATCCTACAAAATGGAAAAACAAAATAAAGCAAACAAATTTTAAAAAAAAGGAAAATTAATACAATCCTGTCAGATGCACAGCCTTCGACAAAGAAAGACTCAGTAACAGGTTGTGTTAGTCCGCTTCCAAAGCTGTAGTGGAAATGCAAAAATACCATATGTACTGGACTGAATGTCAAAAATGGAACAAAACCTTGAACGTTGGTTGAAACTTTCAGTTGTAAAAATGCCTCTTCACTGTCCAGAACACTATCCACTAAAGTGAAAAAGTTTTATAGATTTGATTTTTTTTGTGTTTTTCCACTCACAGCTTATGGAGACCACTGACTTCATTCAGACAATATAACATTTATGAATGAATTAAAATGAAGCCACAATGTCCAGGTGCTGTGTGTTTGATGGACAAAATGCAGGGATTGAATTTCCCTCCAGGGATAAAAAAGTGAGTTAACTTTTAACCTTTTAACCTATCTGCCATTGGTGCAATACCATACAAAAGAAATTACTTCCCTTTAATATTAGTCACTGCAACCAGTGACTTAAACAAATTAATTCCATTTTCATTTATTTGCTCATTTTTCATTATTTTTTCATTCATTCATTTATTTGTTTCGAGCAGAAGAAAAAAACAAAACATTTTTAGGAACTAATATTAGAGCAAATTAATAAATAAAGGTGATTGAGACAATATAGCAATTGTTATGTACACTAGTAATAAGATAAATTCAATATGTACTGCTCAAAAAGGGGTGGGAAGAAGAAAATATATTAAATCCCACCCCCATCTCACATTTATAAACATAACAATTTACTTTTGCTTCCTTCATTTTCTAAACTTACCTGACAGTCTATGTCTTTGTAAACCACGGGTGTCAAAGTCATTTAAGTTCAGGGGCCACATTCAGCCAAATTTGATCTGAAGTAGGCAGAACTAGTAAAATAATAACATAATAATATATAAATAATGTCAACTCCAAACTTTTCTCTGTTTTACAGTGAAAAAAGTAAAATTACATTATGAAAATGTTTACATCTACAAATTATTCTTTAAAACAATGTGAATAACATGAACAAACTGAAAAATAAGTGTAATTTTAATAATATTATGTTTCAGTTTATCATTTACACATGCACATTATAACTTACAGATCACAGTAGATCTATAAATACACTGAACATTTAATAACAGACATAATATTGTTAAAATTGCACTTACTTCTCTTGAGACATTTCAGGTTGTTCATATTTGTTCAGGTTATTCACTTTTTTTTTGTTGCAAAAGTATTCTCTGTTTTGGTGTAAATATATGAAAATGTTTACATTTACAAAGAGAAAAAATTGGAGCTGTGAGTATTTATTGGATATTATAGTAGTATTTTACTGATTTGACCCACTTGAAATTGAATTGGTTTGTGTGTTGTCCCTGAACTAAAATGATTGTTAATATCTTAGTGTAATTTCAGTATTTCACAAAGTCATCCCAAGGGCCAGACTGGACCCTTTGGTGGGCTGGATTTGGCCCCAGGGCCGGATATTTGACACCCCAGGGCTGACGAAACAATGACCTCAGATCAGTTTAACAATTTAAGAATCAGTAACGACTGAGAAAAACAAACATTTTATCACAAAATTAAATTATTTCATTAAAGCCTAATTCAGTAGACATGCTCTGATTTATTTTCTGCCATCAGACAATGGGAAAAGTGCTTAAGAGTTTTATTTTTACCGGGCAAACAACTTGTAATTCTCACTAATATAACCCAGTGTGAACCTCAGTGTGTCCGTTTGATCCTGGATCATGTGCTCTGTTAAACCAGTTCCAGATTCCTTGGGTTGGATTTGATAGTGAACTGAAATGAACCCTGTAAGGTCAGAAAAACTTGTTTAAACACCAAACACACCCTCACATTCACTGGGAACGGGTGTCACTGATGGAAGACAGAAAACAGGGACAAGAACGGGAAAGATTTACAGTAAAAAAAAAAAAAAAAACCCAACATGTTCTTTTATCTGCTTTATTTAAAAGGGGCAAAATAATTCTCTCTCACTTCACTGGGTGACAGAATAACTAAAATCAGATGGAGAAGATCTGTAGCCAAATCATGACTTTGAAGAGAGCAACTGGTCTGAAATCAAGAAAAACAGTATACTTTTACAGTAATACAGTGTTTATTCAAATGTTATTTTTCTGAAACTCAGGACAAACGTTCACATTCAAGAAGCTGAGAACAAGACAAAGTGACTGTCTGCTTTGACCGAATTATTATTATTACACTGTTGCCCACAAAGCTGGAATAATTTTGTTTTCAGACACATTCCACATTTTATTCCTACTTTAATCACCTTTAACCAGGTGCAATGATTACATACTGAGTCCCAGTTACACTTTATCTATCAAAATAAATCACATTGTCACAAAAATTTTATTGGAAGAAGTACAAATAGTTTAGTAAAGATAATAAAGAGAACTGGCGACATGTCCAGGGTGAACCCCGCCTTCGCCCATGAGTAGCTGGGGTAGGCTCCAGTGACCCTTGTGACCTTAGTGAGGATAAAACGGGTTCAGAAAATGAATGAATGAATGATGATAATAAAAAGAAGATAATCCTTTATAAATCCTGCAGATTCACCATGTTATAGTTGTAAAAAAAACAAAACAAAACTTAATGATGAATCTCTATAACAAAAATGTCAAGAAATAGAGATAAATGAAGCAAAATATTAAACAACAGCTGATAAAAGCAATATTGACAAAAGCTAATCACCATAAAAAGAGAAAAAGAATAAATAGAAGATTTGTAATGCATGTTGTGTTTCATAGAATGACATGCAGTATTTTATTGAGTTTTCACATGTGCAGTCATACAGTGTATCGCAACAAATTGTCTTATGACAGAAAATATGTGATTGAAAAATGTGGTTGTGTTAAAGTGCTTTACAAAAGAAGTAGAGCGAGAGAGAGCTTAATTGATAATCTTCCCTTGTAAGTCACTTTGGAAAAAAGCATCTGCCAAAGGCCTAAATATAAATATAAATACAAATATAGAGTAACATATGTGTCAGTCTTAGTGGGGTTAGTAGTCCATGGTCGTTTCAGGTCGTAGCCCACAGGGACCGAGGTATTCAGGAATGGTCAACTTCAGCCAGAGAGCTACTACATGTTAATACCTTGACATACTTTCAGGTTCTAACAGAGAGCAGCGAGATAACTAAACATTAGTGTGGATATATATACATACATACATACACATACTCATACACACACACACATATAAAGAGGGAATTAAGACAAAAAATAACAACAACAATATCAAGTGGAAATGTTACACAATGGGGGTCCAGTTATTCATAAATAGACATGCAGTATTGTGTGCAATGCCATGTTCTGACTGAAAATAAACCTCAGGATGTCTTTCACTGTTTTGTTGTTTTAATAAGCACAATGTACACTGAAAGAAAGAAAACAAAATTCAGAAGTAGTCAGGCTGGATTTTAACCTAGCCATTAATTTACATCCGTAATCACTTACATACATAACATATTATCTTATACGCTGACGCAGAAATGTCGTTGGGCTTTAAGTTACAAAGGATCTTCTGTCTTTTGCCCTCGCGACAGTAGAAATGAAAGGTGGAGGGTTCAGAGGAAAAAAAAACAAAACAAACGCCTTATCGTTCTGTCTGTTTGTGTTGAGCTGAGTGTGAGGGGATGTTTGAGGTCCTGTCGCAGGAAGAACCCACTTCCAAACACTCAAACATTCATCAGTGATGTGAAAACGTGTGTGTGTGTGTGTGTGTGTGTGTGTGTGTTTGTGTGGTAAAACAGCTGGAAGTGCTGCAGCATGTGGAGCATTCTGAGTGACAGGTTGTCATGGTAACACAACAGGACAGTGCCCTGTCATGATACCATCAAGGTTGTGTTTTCCAGTGAGTAAATGATAAACCAGACCCGCCTCCTCTTCTTCTGTTAACTCTGTGATTCATGCTGTTTGTGTGTAACCTCCACAGCGGATGTCAACACCATACGCAGAGGTCGAAGGTTACTTTAGAAGTGTAAATAAATTAGAAAGTAGTTGTAAACTGTAGTTGAGGTTGTGTAACTATATTAGTAATGTCATCAAGGTGCAGGTTATTCCATTTGATCATTTTTTTAACCAAATGTTTGACACTGGCCCTGTGGCCACTATCACCAGCTGTTCTGTCTGTGTTATCATGGTAATGCTATTTAACACTCGTAGTAATGTACATATTCTGTACATCCATTTAACCAGAAAAATGTCAGATAAAAGCTCAATAAAGCACATTTTTTGAAAACAGAACACAACTCAAATGACAAGTACTTCAATGGGCAAATATCTAAAATGAGCTAACAGTCTGAGACGAGCATATGTCATGAATAATTTTATAAAACAACAGACTAATGTTGCAAATGTTGCACAACTAAACACATCCAATCATACAAGTATTATTTCTCTACAGCTAAAACTCACTGTACGAGCCAAAGAAGAACAAGAGCAAAGGTTGCATTATGAAGTGTTATTATGAATTTTGCTGTTTTCTGACCGTAACTTGGTTTTAAGTGAATAAAGCTTCTGCTATCAGCTAATCCATTGTTTTGTCTTACATTAGCCATGTTTACATGGACACAAATAACCAGATTAAAAGCCTGATGGGAATAAAAATGTTTCATGTAAACACGCCATTCAGATGATTCTGACCTGATCACACTCCTTCAGATCCAAATTTCCTTTTGAATGGGACAGATGGGTAATGCCAAATGTTGATCTGATCAGTGTGTATGTTGACACTTCTTCCATTCTTTAGGCAGAAATGATCCTTACTGTCTGTTACATCAGCCCAAGGTCAACATGTTCCTGCTTTTACAGGTAGGTTAATATATAATTGAGGGACTTTTTGAGTTACCTTATAACATAGTTGACAGGTATAGTTGACATTATTGCTGCTTTCAGGTCTAAATTCAACAGAACCATAACACCACATGGCATTTTTACAGAAATATTCTTCTAAATATCATATATACAATTGAGTAAAATTGACATTGAAAGGTATTTATAAAGATATTGTAGTAACACTGTTGACATGAGAGTGCGATAAATCCACACTTGACTCGCACACTACTTTATATTAAATAACTAAGAGGAGAACAGACCTTTTCTTCATGTGGAGCAGGTCATGTGATCTGGAATTAACACACTTCCTTCAGAGGTGTTATTTTCAGATACAGTTACAATTTGTTATTTAATTTGTTAAAAAATTTGATATATTACCAAAAAAGAAATATGTTATGATTATCTCAACAAAAAGAACACAATCAAAACATTTTTTGAATAAGCCAATTTTATTATTGTTAAGCTAATTAGAAGGTGGTTGTTATTAAATTCAGAGAGTTACTTAGTTGACATTTTAGTATATCTAGTAATTAATTAATTATTTATTAATTGTTTATTAATAAGTGATTGTTTCCATAATTAAATAACTATGGAATTTTTAAATAAATTATGAGAATGAACATAAAAAAACATTAGCTTTTACTTTTAATAAAGATGTATGCAAGATATATCCCATGGACTTCAAAAGTCCATCAATTATATGTTGACCCAGGTAATGGAAGACAAAAGTCACAAAGGCAGATGGAGGAGATACTGAAATCAATGGCACACAGCAAGATGGAAATGAAAGCAGAAATATACACATGCAGCAGTGTTTGTTTACACTGGAAGTCACTGCTTCTTCTTCTACTACTATTTCCAGAATGTCACACAATTCTGCACATGTCAAAATGATTTATTCCTTTCAAACGTGTGATGCATATAAACCCATGTCATAATTGGATCAGCTTTTTCAGGGTCCATGTAAACAGCAAAGTTCTGATCCAAATTATAACCAGACTGAAGACATTTTGCACATGTAAACATAGCTAATGAAATGAATGTGATGAGAAACAAATGGCCCTTGGTTATGAGAAGGAAAATATAGTTAAAGATTCAGAAAACAACTAAACAAAAATAGTGTTTGGGTTATACTACCTGAATGGAGTCTGTTTTAATGTAGACGCCCCTAATAGGATAGTCTAACCTTTAATGTGTTAATGCACTTTTATTCTTGGCAGAGAGTGTAATATAATGCATATAAATGGTTCAAGAAACATAAACTACTTTTGACACAATTATCAGTGTAAAACATCAAATTTATGGTCTATAATAGTCATTAAAGAGGCTTTTCAGAACACACTGTAACTGTACTGCTTCTGCATAATAATATAATGCAATAATTACTGCGGACAGCCCAGGCAATGTGAGCATTCTCAGCTGGAAACATCGTCAAAAAAAACAACACACACATCCTGATCCAATCACAAAGGACTCACTGACCAAAGCAGAGTCATCTATCAAAAACAGACGGGACTGAAACCGAAGAACCTGTCTTCATGGCTTGTAAGTTTTTAGAACACTGTACACAACACACCCACTTCGGCATCAGACACCCCTACCGCGACCTCTCATCCTAACACTAAACCATGAGTAAACTTGACATTTTGAGGGTGAATAAAGTCCTGCAGCTAGACCTACTTGAAAATACCAGCAGCTGTCCCGTCCCAAATGCAAATGTTGTTTTTCTCAGTGAGACTCACTAATCAGTAATCAGTAATGCAATGGGAAACAACTGCTGCACAATAAAAACTTACAAAAGCGTGTATGTGTGTATTTACCACCTGCTGGACTCTGTGATACGATCTAACACTCGGCTCAGGAGTGCCAGTGTAAACACTCACACACAGAGATAAGCTGGTGGAAATGGGCCTTTTCGGGCCTCATTTACAGCTGTGGAGCAGCGGAACAGTCATCTATCAGCAGCCTGAGTCAGACGCTGCTGCTGCCAACGGGGACACTCAATGGGGTTAATGACAGTTTTACTGCCCCCCCCACCCCCCTCCTCCACCACCACCCCCGCGCTGCCCCTCTGCCTCCCGCCCTCACACTGCTTACCCAATGACCCCATGTGTCATAACATCCCTTACTGTAAATGCTGCTGGTATTTGGACTCTGGAGCGTGGGAGGAAAAACAGCCGGCTGCCTAAGTGCATCCAAGTGTTTGTATCTGTGTTAATTTCTCCGTATGCATGTTTGTATACACTACATCTGTTTGTATCCATGTTTAAGAGGGTGCATTTTTGGAGTGTGTGAGTGAGGCCAAACATGCAGCTCAACATCAAATACATGTTACGTCTGCAGCATGTACCTGAGAACAAACTGAGAACTCTCTCACCATGAAAGTGCAGAAAGTGTCTGAATGTGGAGACAAAGGGTCACGTGAGGGGTCACAGTAATCAATTAGAGTGGAGAAATGTATTGCATAATGACATGTGTTGTTTGACTGCAAAGAGTGTCCAGTGATATTTAAAGTTCAGGTATATACAACTTCAGAACTGTTTTGAGAGGAAAATTATAGCCACTGAATAAAGAAACACTGCCCAATCTGTTCCACAAACCTGATTTGTTGGATGCACGTGTGAGAATACAAATTCCCATCACTGATATTCCTAAATAATTGATGACGATTCCTGGGATTTAAAAACAATGAGTGTGAATGTGTGACTTTTGTTTTAGTAACTTTGTCAAATATTAGATTAGCCCTTTAAGACCCAGCATTACTTTTGTGTCAGTTCCCAAATGAAATTTTCTCTATATCTAACCTTTCTTAAGTGATTTATCACCCCTTATTATAATATTATCCTCTGTATTTTGCATTTATCACTATAAATCTGGTATTTTCCTGTTTTTAATTTACTGACCATGAAAGCGTTCATGAAAACTCAAACTACAATTGGTGATAATTGTATCAAAAACAGAAAAAAAAAACTGCAGAAAAAGTGACTTTTCTGGCAACCACAGACATTCAAAAGGGAGACTTTTTTTTTTTTTGCTAAAATTTATTTGGTTTTGATCATGTAATAGTTTGCTACACTATGTTTCAAATAAACATTAATTTTAGATGACATTTAGTCTACATAATGTTTATTATTATGAACGGAGGCAGAAAAGCCAGGTGTAGATTACTGCACAAAGTCAGAATTTGATTTTCCTTGGTCAGGATATGTACAGTTAGTCCAGCTTGGATTTACAAGAATGACAATTAATACTAAAGAAAAAATAACTAAACTATGAATTATGAAAGAACTGCAGCGTCTGAAACCGACCACAATGAACATTTGATAGATAAATAGTACCACAGTGCTTCAGTTTGAACATTTGACAGATAAACAGTACCACAGTGCTTCAGTTCAAACATTTGACAGATGAACAGTACCACAGTGCTTCAGTTTGAACATTTGACAGATAAACAGTACCACAGTGCTTCAGT